>JADWQK010002064.1:600000-1061550 GCA_017933935.1 Sesamia nonagrioides
GCGGTCATCAACCTGTAAGCGCTTCCTTATCAACATGTACATCATGTAGAAAATGTGAAAAATGATTTCCTGTGACTAAACTAATGGATATATTTATATATTTTTTATGGGTACACTGATAATGTGTTGAGGTACATGATGTTTAATTTATTGTCGTATTGTCAGCACCACTCTGTATATCGCCCACCTTTGGAGCCATGCTCACCGTTCCATGCCAACTGACCTGTTGCCAACTGAGTATGGATGGGAAGAATCTGATGAAAAACATTATTTTAATTGGTTTATGGGTGATCAATTGCCGCTATCCATCAATAGCATCACTAATCTCGACATGAACCCACATGGTATGAAAAAAATTATCTTCTTTTGATTTCTGGCAAATAATATTTACATACATGATTTTGTTAATTAATTGACTGATATTTTTGCAGAGGACGACGAAACCGAGAACGATGGAGTGTGTGACATAAGCATCGATAATTGTGATGACGACAGTGATGCAAACGAAGATGATTCATAAAAAAATATTTGTTTGATGTATATTACGATTTTTATGTTAATTGTAATAAAAATAATCGAATAAAATTACGTTTAAATTAATCCGAATATTACAAACTAATAGAAATCATATTAATGTTGTTACCGCTTCACTCCCATGAATCTTGGGTAAATTGTTAAAAGACGACATGAAATTTTTGTTATATTATACTGTTAATATATAGATACAAGAAAATATTCGTCAGCTGATTATCCGTTGGGGGGAAAGAAGTCAGCCGGAGCATTTAAAATTCCACGAGTCGTAGAGATATATGCGCGCAGTCATACATTCCTGCTCTAGCTGACGTGTTTTCCCCCACTGTATATGCAGCTGATTATCAATATCAAGTTTCTGTAAATGTCTAAAATCATGTAAAAAAAATTTCAATCGGCATAAAATAATTTTATTTTATTTTATTTTTGGCTAGTTCGGACGCTCAGCTGACGCATAATCCACCCTCAGTCGTGCAGCTGACTACTTTCCTTTAATTGTAATCAATGTCAATAACACGTGAAAAAAATTTCATGCGGTATAAAATATTTTTCAGATTTTTATTTTTTAACGTATTCCGCAGCTTCCCAATCTCGCATCCACCGCAACTGGACCAGCTGACGATCGATTTCGTCATAAGCCACATGCATTCTGTCTTCTATATTAACATCAGCCGGCATAAAATGACTTGTTTAAAAAGCCGCTGCCTCCCGGACTACTCTCCCTTCGGTTCGGCGCAGCCACGATATGGAAAGGACGTGCGCTTGCTCGCAGCGCAACGCTCGCGACGCGAAGTCCGAAGTCCACCCGCCACCGCTCATTTGTCGTGCAAGTGTGTCGTGTATGTATGTGTGTTGTGTAATATTTTTCCGTTATTTTTTCTGTCAGCGCACTTTGCACTGAAAGAAAAAATAACGTTTATTTATTTTTATATTCAGATAAACATTTTTATAATTATGCAAACTACAGAGTTTTACTATCAGCTGTTTTTACCCTTCCAGGCTGTATATTCAAAACGGTGAGTTTTTCACTAATCTATGTTCTTTTAAAATTATTTTCGCTGTGCTTTCAGTGCATACAGGTACGATTAGATGCAATTAAAAAAAAATATTCAACTAATTATTATTCCTTTATTTTATTGTATATACATATAAATTACATTTTTAAATATTTCTACATAAAAAATACATAAAAAACATTTAAAAATATAAAAAAATAGTAGCCCACCGGTATCGGTAACATCGTATTTCGTTTATTCATTTAACATACATATAATTGATATTTTTAAATATTTATATAAACACATAAAACATTTAAAAATATACAAAATAGTAGCCCACCGGTATCGGGAACAGGGTCCAAGCTACCGGCGGTCAGGGCTCCAGAGAGAGGAACTTCCTGACGATGCGAGCCGTGTCCAGCAGTACCGCTTTCTGAATCAAGCCCTTGATCCAGCTGCCTAACGAGAGCCTCCTGAGGTGTTGGTCGAGGCTCTTGATCCAGCTGCCTAACGAGAGCCTCCTGAGGTGTTGGTCGAGGCTCTTGGCTATTAAGCCATTGGCTGTCACGACTATCGGTACAATGATTGCTGAATCCACCTCCCTAATTATTATTATTAATATTAATAATAATAATTAGTTGTTGACAAGGCATAGGCAGTGTACAAATCTCGGCACTGTGTTTGTTTACAACGTAAACTGCTAGGTAAACATATACTTGAATGCGATTCAAATCTAATGGGTATCTACCTTATTATTTTTACTCAACTGTGGCTAAAAAAAAGGATTATCCTTTTTAACTGCTATAGTTTATAGTTACGCAAATAGGAGCTACATAGTTAAAAAATATTGTCTGATCTCTAATTTGTTATTTTTTCTTGAATTATGTTTGCTCATGTAATATGTTTAATTTTATCTTTATACCTTAATTACTGTCATTGGCGCAAGCCTTTATTTTAATTATAATAAAGGAGATGTTAAATATGAAAAGATCTTGTTATATAGATAAAAAGGAAAAAAATAGAAGATTTTCATAAAAATACTACTAAATTAATTTGAATAAAAAATACCAAGTATATATAATTAATTAATTGAAACGTTTTTTAGTGAGATAACCCTTAATTAAGGTAGCCATGACACTTTTTATGACGTTTGATTGGCGACTTTGACAGTTCTATGTTCCCGTTGCGTTCGTGTCGAGTGTTGATTTGGGTTGATTGTGTTTATTTAATGGGCCGTATGTTCGGAATTCATGTTTTGTTTTATTCGCAGTCATATGGTAGATAATATAGATACGATAGCCTTAAATACATGACAAGTCAATAAAATGTCACTGTCAAAATCTTATTTCGCTTATTGCTGACCACCATATTTATTAGTAGTTGTGTTGCACTCCTTGGCTGAGTTAAATTGAATCTGTATAAAAACTAAGCCAAGATATAGGAAATTAACATTAAAAACAGTTAACTATTGCGTAACTATACCTAGCATTAAGTGTACAATGTGCTGGCCCAGGCTCCATACATTTATGAAACATCTCCTTTAACTTTTAAATTTATAGTTACCTTATTAATTTTACCCAAGCTTTATTAATTTTACCCAAGTACGGCATTTTTTTGTGTACCTTCCTTATATTGAGATGCCAACAGTACGTATAGGGACTGTTACCTTCACATTGGTTATGTGTACGTATTTACGCCAATGCCTATTTTTACATGCTTTTTATTAGCTTCACTTGTATGTTTGCTTGTTTGTTTGTTTGTCCGTCTCTAACTCTTTGGACTACGAGTGAGCGGCTCATTACTGTAAAATGTCCCACCGTTTTCAATACGTTCGTTTATTCATTTTTTTTAAAGAATATCGAACTAAAAAGTCGAAAATAAATATAGTTTAAAAAACTAAAAAAAAGCGTGAGGCGCTAGTTATGTTTCGGCGGTCAGGACTTTTGTTAAAAAAATATTTATTTTGAAATATTAATTTAATTACAAAACATACAGGATATTAGCTGGTGGCTGAGGCAAGACTGGATACAATGCAAAGAAAAATAACTATCTCTAATTTCCGGTAAAGTGCATAGTTGCAAGACGACAGTGGATGTGACTCAGCGTAATTGCGTGTTACGATGAGTTAACTCCTCCCTCCATAGGATAGAAGCAACTCTTGCTTCTGGCGGCGTCCGCGCTGCCCTTGATGTTCTCCGGGATGATCTTCGTTTTCCATTGATACAGCTTCCAGGATGCTGCAGCGACCAGTAGGATATATAGAATAATTGAGCTCCAGCTAGGTTTAGCTGATATAATTGGCCAATCGTTTTCTTCCGGCACGGAGATGTCGCCTGCCTTATTGATAAGTTCATAGATGCTGTCTAGTGAGATGTCTTCTAATTGGAGTTCGCATTGTATCGATTGTTCTGAGACTTGATGTTGCTCTGGTAACGGTATGATTTCGTTTATGACGACCATGTCAGTGTGAGATGGCAGTGTCTTGTTCATGACGATCATCTGGCAGTCTTCTGTTAGAGCAACGAGATGAATTCCAGATAGTTTCTTGTAGTCTGTCTTGGTGTTGCATTGTGTTTTGGCGATTTCGTCTTCTCTGAGGACAAGTAACCAGTTGTTATCTCCGATCTTCTGAACTTTTCCTCTTCTTAAGTTCATCTTGGCATGAGTGCAATTTGCTGGGCGATGCTGGATGAGTGATAGTATGCAGTCATCTGTGTCTTCGATTCTTCTGGCGTCGAAGAGCTTGCAAAGCTGGGTGTTGTCGGTCAACGGCTGACAATCTTCTTCCAGGTAAGCGTACTCATCGTTACCAAGTGCTAGGTATTTGGACTTAGGGATAATAGTAAGGTTGTTTTTATTTGGAATTGAACAGAGATGGACAAGGTCAAAGGTTTTTGGGCTAATTGAGGGAATTTCGAGTATAAAGTTAACCGAATGTTCTGTACTATAAGCTTTAACTTTAATTGACTTCTCTATCCTGTATAGTGTATATGTTACTAATGCTAATACTAGCTACTGGTCTAAACGAAAACATATTTTCTAAATTTCTTAATTCTTCTATTAGATTTTGGGGATTTATTATACTAGGATGCATGGTGCCCATCTGAGCAAAAGTCATAGCATCTTCTAATAACATTAATCTATCTAAAATTATCTGTAAACTAAAATCTATATGTCGTTGGTATGATTCGTAATATTTTGTAATAAACTAGCCTAATGTTTCTGATTGTTATTTAATTTTGTTAACTGTTTACTGAACTCGTCTATTGTATTATGTGCTAATATTAAGGATCTTTTTTGTGAATCCTGAACGCTTCTTACTTTGTTTTTAATATTCATGATTTCCTCTTCAAACTTAACTGCATCTTCATGATCAAGGTTACCCATGATAGACTTAACGACAGTACCTAATCCATCTATAAGACCGCGACGCTTTCTAACTTGTGGCGTTAAAAAAATAATCTTCTTACTTATAATACTAAGACTCTATTTGATTCCTATACGTTTTATGTAAGTCTCCAGATGCTGCATTCTCAGCGTCTTTTGTACTTGCATATAGAGACATCAATAGGATGGATGTAAAGTGCAGATTGGTAATGTTATAAATGCAAGCAAGGCTAAAGTAGTTGTCCTGTTTGAGGAGTTGACCTTGTTTAAGGAGGAGAATACCATTATCGTTACTTACATGAGTAACGGTTACGGTTGCTGTTGTGTTGAGCACGATGGCTCCTGCGACGAGGATCCTGGAACAAGATGAGGTCTTCGTAGCAGCTTGAAATGAACCCTAATGGACTTAGAGTTTGGGTGTTTACCTATTATTTCAGCCACGTTATTAGGATGAAGGTGTATAATCTTGTATGGTCCTTTGAAGACTGGCTTTGTTTTATCACTACGTGCCGACTTTGCAACCTGTTTATAGACAGTTTCACCTACCTTGAATTGAATTTCTTCTGCTTCCTGGTTACGTTTAGCAATTACTTGCTCCTTGTTTTTGGACATATGTGCAGCGATGCTTTCTTGAACTGCCTCTGCGTTGGCACGATGCTTAATAACATAATCCTGGTAAAATTATTTTGGATAGTATAACTCTAACGGGTTTCTGGATGCTGTGTGTCCAAATAATAACTCATGGGGTGTATAGTGTGTTGCCGAATGAATAGCGTTGTTGTACGCTATTATAGCGTACTTCAAAATTAAGTGTATAGGGTCGTCTTTGTTGGTCATTCTTTGTATCCTGATTATTTCAGCTGACGTAGAGTGCAAGAGTTCAATAGGGGAATTAGAATTAGTATTATAGGGTGTCGTAAAGTATATATGGATATTATGTAGTGCGCATATTTCTTTAATAACCTCGTTATCGAATTTAGTGTCTGAATCTGTGGTTATCTTATTCGGTAAACCTAACACTGAGAAGACGTTTAGCAATGCTTCGGCTATATGGACACTACTACATGCTGTTAGTTGGACTGCCTGGGCGTATTTAGAAAAGTTATCAATGACTGTGAGGAACGTTGCGCTTCCGGTTGTGTATAGATCCATAAATATATGTTCCATGGGTTTACGAGGTGTATCGGTTATAGCTAAAGGCGGTTTAAGAGGGTTACGTTCGTATTTTGATTTTAAACAAATGTCACATTGATTAACGAATGTTTGGATAGTAAGTAGCATATTTGGCCAATGGTAATTTCTGTGCAACTGCTTGTACATTTCCTGGATACCGCGGTGAACAGTTTTGCCTTCATGATATTTTTTAACCAACTCTTGTTGTTCTGGTTTGTTTTCTACTAGAGTTACGCGTGTTGTGCATTTAAGTAGCTTGGGACCTCTATCGTTAAATATTGTTGTGTAAACTTTAGAAAAGGCAAGATATAGCTCTTCGTTATAGAAGTAACAGTGAAATACGCGATCAGCAATGGTGTGCTCTGTAAGGAATCGTATTATTTCGGATTCTGTATTATTAACTGGGATAAAGACATCTTTTATAACTGTTTTTGAGTTAGTTGATCTGTTATCTACTCTATATTCGGAACCGGGTGTGGATCTAATGTGAAACTGTTTTAGCTGCCTATCAATAGCGTCTGCAATGATGGGTATGCCTCTATTTTCATTGTCCGGCTGTGTATGCCTTGTAGACACTAACTCAGGTTCAGCTGACACTATACTCATGCTATCTGTACCTATATTAGATTCAGGAATGCCTGGGTTTTGTAATTGCATGTTTTCATTGGGTGGTGTTTCCGTATGGTTTTCAGCGTCCCTACGTGCATTTTCGAATATTCTAATAATTATCTCATCATCCTCGTTATCCTCGTTATCGTTTAGAGAGTCAACACTACTATAGAAGACTTTAGCGCGCGATAGAGCGTCTGCGTTAGTGTTTTGGCGACCCTTCTTGTATAAAATCTTATAATCGTACTCTGAGAGTTTTAAACGCCATCTTGACAATTTAGAGTTAGGATCTTTTAATGACATTAGCCAGGTGAGAGGCCTATGGTCTGTGTAGATGGTAAACTTTCTACCGTAAAGGTAGGGCCTAAAGTATTTAATTGCCTATATTATGGCGAGCAGCTCCTTCTCTATTGTAGAGTAACGCGACTCGGTATCTGATAGTGTCCGTGACGCATATGCTACTGGTTTGTCGGACCCTACTATGCCTTGGGATAATACCGCGCCTAGGGCTACATCGGATGCGTCGGTAGTGAGGATGAAGGGCTCATCAAAATTTGGGTACTGCAATAATGGGGCATTCGTTAAAATTTGTTTACACTTATTAAAAGCCTCTAAGAAATCTGAGGAGTGTATGACTCGACTATTTTCCTTAAGGCAGAGGGTCATTGGCTTAGTTAGTTTGGCAAAATCTTTTATGAATTTCCTGTAATACCCTACTAAGCCCAAGAAGGCTTTTATTTCCTTCTGCGACTTGGGTAGAGGGAAGTTAAGTACGGCTTTTATTTTGTCTTTATTTGGTTTTAAACCTTCGTCTGTTAGCTCGTGTCCTAAGATGAAGAAGTTGACCTGTTTTTGCAAGAACTGTGATTTATCCAGCTGGATCTTAAGATTATGCGTTTTGAATCGCTCAAATACTTGTTTTAATTTTTCTATGTGTTGCTGCAATGACGTAGATACTATTATTACGTCATCTAGGTAGGTGTAAACATTATCTATGCCTCTTAATATATGATCCATTAGTCGTTGAAACGTACTTGGCGCATTTTTGAGTCCGAAGGGCAACCTAAAAAATTCATAGTGACCTCGTTCGGTGGTGAATGCGGTTTTTTCAATGTCGTTAGGGTGCATTTCCACTTGGTGGTAACCACTAGCAAGATCTAGGGTTGTAAAGTATTGGGCCCGTCCTAATCTACCAATATATCATAAATGTTTGGTAAGGGGTATTTATATTCGATGATGCGATCATTGACCCGTCTGTAATCAATTACAAGTCTCCGTTTGACGTTGCCTGAGGAATCGGGTTTTTTGGGTACGATATGCACAGGGCAAGACCACGGAGATATGCTCTCTCGCACGATACCTTGCTGACAGAGCTTATCGACTTGTTTACGAATTTCCTCGCGTTGTTTAGGAGCTTGCCTATAACTACGTACGAAAACTGGTGTTTGGTCGCTTAATTTGAGCTCATGCTTAACGGCGTGCGTAAAAGTGAGTGGTATATTTTCTGCATAGAACAAGTCCCTATACTGATAACATAACCGAGTTATTTCGCGCCTTTCCTCTTCGTTCATATGATCTGTACGGATTTTCTGAAGATTTTTCTTTAATATTTGATCAATATCAGTTTGAGTCTGTATGGTATTAATATCATGACTATCCTTTTCTTTACAAATGGGTAATTTTTCTAATTCAATCAAGGGGAGCGACGGGATACATCTCTTCTGATCACTATGATTAATTACCGATGTTTTAAATGAACCGTTTGTAACGTTAACTATAGCTGATGGGGACATTAAACCATCTGACCAGATCATTTCGTCATGTAGGTATTGGCCATCTAAGTAGTTTGTTTTTACTTTGACTATCTTTTCGCATCTAGCTTCAATGTTTATTTTCTTAGGTGGGGAACTAAAGTGTATTGGTATTTCTGCTGTAGATGTACGTAACACACCGTTATTTAAATCAATGCTACTCTTTAATTTTTGCAGAAGGTCCATTCAGATAAGACCTTTATATTTAGGGTCGAAATCAAATATTAAAAACTGATGTACTATATCGCTGTTTAACGCGGGAGGTAAGGGGAGGTACACTACCTTGTCGTGAACTGATGAACTATGTGCCGTAGTTAATTTGAAAGGGTTCTGTTTCTACACAGTACTCGAATATGGTGCCTGCAACTACTTCAGTTGCGACAGCTGAATGGCTGGCCCCTGTATCTAATAAGAACTTACCGTCAAACTCTGGTAGTATTATGTACGGTTTTGGTCTGGAAATTTATTGAAACTAGGTCTGGTTGTCTTGGTTGGGGTCCAGGGTAAAATCCTGGTCACGACCTACCTCTTGCTCATCAACTGTTACATTCGGCTCAAGCGCTATGCCGTTACCGTCTGTGACAATGTTATACAGTCCCGTGTCACTGGGTCCTGGTTGATCTTGTCTGGGCACCTGAATTGGGATGTAGAATAACTGCTGAGCAAACTGTGGTTTTTCGGGCTTACCTGCTGTACGCATTGTTACTTCCGATGACACTGGTGTTGCAAGTAGTGATCTAGGAATGTTGGGCTGATTTCTAGAATTATTTGAATCATTTGCTTTAAAGTTACCTGATGCTGGTCTGCCTTTCCAGGGTAATACGGACTGTACCCATTGTTGACGATGTTTAGGGGTTAAATTATTTGGTTGCGGTACAGAGTTTTGTAAAGGAATAATGAAGCCAGTGGGATTACGGAAGGGATTATTATTACCTGGTTGTTTAGATAACTCTTTGGCTTTGCTTGTGACGTTGGCGGATTTAGTGGAATTTCGTACGTTTTAGAGCGATAAACTTTTGTTATTGTTACGTATTTTTATTTTACTTTTTTGTTTCCTCCTGTAATGAAAAACTATAAAAACCGGTTGGCTGCAGCCGCTAACGTAATTTGGCAGCGGTCCCCGACAAAATTTGTGAGCGATACGCGTCTTCCGTCGGCTGCAGTTTTCCACTTGCTCTAAACGTGCCGCTCGGATGTATGCATACTTGGAATGCGAACGTTCTTATAAAAATGGTAATTGTGCTTCTGTTACGTTATTAACAAGAAAATCTCTTTTATTTCAGATCCGATATAAATCAAGATGATAATACTAACGGGGACTACTTTAGGCGAAAGGCAGCGGGAGTTGAACGCTAAAGTAAAAGAAGCCACATCAAAGTTAGTTAACTTCAACGATATAAGAGATACAGCTGAAGAGTCCGATGTCGATAGGTTATTCAAAATAGATCTTGCGTCCAAATACTTGAACATTGACTACATCATCGAAGTTCTAAAGTCTGGAGACAGTTTGTACATTTCTCGAGCTCTAAAATGCAGTTGGATATATGGTGAGAGTTACTCACACATTATTAATGTTGATAATCTTCACAACAACGTCATACCTTTCATGTCTAACAAAATGAAGAAGAAGCTACTAACAGCTATTTCCACACATGTAAGGGATGAATTAAGGGCAGCAGAATTTTATAAATATTGTATGGATAGCAAATTAACAGCAATTGCGTTAAAATTTCTTAATTGCACCAATGAAATGTTCAAGCTTTTGGTATTGAATGAACAGAGGAATTGTAATCGTTTGATTTTTGAATCTGAAGGTGAATATCTTAAGAATTTTATTGGACTCTCATATACTCTAGCAGAGGAGTATGTCAAGGTATTTGGTGGTTACAACAAAACTCCAGTATTTCGAAAGCTTAGTTATTTATACACAGTTTCGGAAGAAAAATATTTAGATCTGTTGGAAAAATATTTTGAAGTAAGCTTATACAACAACACCCGTTTAGGTTTACGAATTTCAAAAAGTATTATGAAACTGCATAAGGATCGAGTTCTTAAAAAACCATCAGTATATGTGTGTATATTGAACCAAACTTCTTTGGCCAGATATAGTACGGCAGAAGACGTGAAAATATACGCAGCTGCTGTATTGCCCGATAATGTTGAAGATTTTTGGAGTCCAAACTATTGTGACAAATACAAATTCCTCCTTGATAAAATTACAGTTGGTAAGTTTCAATACGTAAAACAGATATTCACAGCCAAATACCCAGAAGAATCCTTCGAAACGAATCCGAGTTTTTATCATAGGCAAAACTACAAAATCATGACAGTCGAGGAACAAGAAACTTGGGCTTTACAACAAATAGCCAGTGAGAATGAAATTCTAGGCATAGACAAACACTATCTATGGTACAAGTTCGTCAATTTTGAAAAATCTTTTGTGGAGATCAAAAAGCTAGTATTGATCACTACAGATAATACTAAACGAGCGGACATGTTACTCGTTCTAGTTAATTCTGCAAAAACCCAACGTGATTTGGAAAAACTTTTGAAACATTTTTATGTGAGACATGTCAATGAACAAAAATTCATTAAAGAGAATTTTATTGACAGAGTCATGCAAAACTTTAATGTTTTCGAATTTGATGAAGAATGCTGGACGGCTTTTAATAAAATTTTTCACAATTTGGAAGTTTACAATATCACTAACTACAACAGTAAAACTGAATATAGAATAGTTGCTCTTGTCTACTGTATCATTAATCAAAAGGAAGTCCCTGACGCTATAAGAAAGCAATTGCATTCTGATATACAATTTTATACATTAAAACAGAAAACGGATCAGTTAACAAAAGAGCAGCAACAAATGGTATTTTCTTATTTGTTTAAATTTTACATGGACGAAATAAGTAAGTACGAAAATGTTCCTTATGAGGATGACGTAAAATATCATTTAAGAAAATACATTCATTTCACTTTGGATCTATTGTACCAATATGATAAAACTAAAGAGGATTGCCCCGAACTTGTTAACAAATTTATGAAGTTAGACTGGTCGGAATTTGAACACCATAGGCTACTTCGTGACCAGAGCAAAAAAGAAATAACCCTCGTTGATCTGTTACGTGACTTAAAAAAGGACGCGAAACTCCTTGTTGAGCACCTTCCGTTAGTTAAAACCAGTATCCGAAACAGTTACAGATACGATATTAGTACGGTGCTCAGGAAATTAAAAATATATTTCTCGAATGATATTGCCAAGGATTATCTCAATTTATTCGAAACATTATTGTCAGAAGATCAGTTATGGCATAGAGTTTCAGAAGCTGCAATTCATGGTATTTTCCAACTTGCAGACGAGAAAGCCAAAGTGGATTTTATGGCTAAATACGCTCCAAAAGATTCTAAGATTAATCACAGTGAAATAGATGAAAAGTTGTTACGTATTCAACAAGCTATATGCGCCCACGTCTGCTATTCGCGCCCTCCAGTCCCGCTTAAGTCAGTCCTCATGTATATAAAGGGCGACTACGTACATTTTTGTTTACCTATATTTCATTCGTACTTGGCTAACCTACCACTACCTGTTTGCATGGATTTTGTCGAAGCAATATTAGATGCTCCGGTATCGATTCAGAAACACGGTCTCCGTCTCGCGTTTGAATGTTTCAACGCAGATAATTTAAATACACTAGTATTACGCGCTTGGAAAAATACCAAAAATGTTTCACTCAGAATAATTATTTTCAAAGCAATGTTTAAGAAAATTTCTCAAGTTACAAATGGACAAGATTTGTTATTTGACACATTAAAGGTATTAACATTATCACTACGACCAGATGATGATGATGAGATATTTTCACTTCTAATATCGCCTAAACTACCGGAGCACTTCACACTAGAATATATTGAAATGGCTTGGAAAGTAGTGAGCCAATTTCCGCCAAAACCAGCAAACCTGACTCGACTGCATAATATTATAATGTACATATGTAATAAAATTGATACTATCCGTCAAGAATTTATTCGCAGTATTATAGAATCGTTTATTGCCACGGTTTTTATTCAAGAAGCAAAAGCAAAAAAACTGAGTTCCGAAGCTTCTGATTTAATTGATGCCAAATGGCAGCTGACTGCCACGTATATCACCAACGTACAGGGCAACGATGATCTCGGGAAAAAAATGGACTTCACAAAGCAAATATTGAAAACATGTTTAAAGGACATCGGAATACGAGGAAAGAGGCGTGCTTTACTAAAAATTTGTTTTATGATCATCCGTGAACTTGAGAATAAAAGTTATCATCAAGACTTTAATCGTTATGAAAACGTGAATAAGATAATGCAATTAGTACTCAATACGCTAGAAGAAACGTTACCTATTGAAGAAATTTATATGGAAGTGTGGGAATTACGACTGGGAATCGTGGCTAGGAAAGTGATAGCCGACAGTAAAACAAAAAGTACAGATCAAGAACAAATTGATCGGGGGGTGATAAAAGAAATTGCAAATAATTTTGCTAACGAGCTTGGAATCTTAATTAAGGAGTTTGTGGAAAAAGAAATGTTTTTTGCTACTTTCTCTTCAGACATTCAAAACAAAATTACAAATAAGACGCAAACATTGATGAATCTAATAGATTCAAAAACTGAATTCACAGATATGATGACTAATATATGTCTAGGACTAATGTCGTTCAAAGTCACTGAAATATACTTACTTATAATAAATCTTCTACCGGATAGTTGCCGCTGTGAGTATGAGGAAGAATTTAAAACTGTCATTAAGCAGCTAACTAAAATGGATAATAAAGAAATTCGGTGCAATCTGTTTAGGAAACTTGCTAATTCCGACTTTGATGGTTGTGACTTTATATAATCTAGGTCTTAAGACCCCCTGTCAATGTCATTCAAACGGCAAAGGGTTCTTACATGTGACGTTGGAAGAAAAAGTTCGGCCAATGCGTCGGCCTACATAGAACTTTATGTGCCTTACTAACCCCTGGCCAGCTGTAATAGTAAGTAAGATGGGTTGGTTGGGTTTATTTAAGTACAGTAAAGATTATCATGTTCATGCGCATTTTTTATTTCATAACCTCTTTTCGCCCTTTGCAATGAAGCCGGCCTAAAATCTTAAGCACATAATATGTAGAAAAACGGTTTTTTCTTGCTAGCCTGTGCGTGTCACTGGACCGTAAAATATATCAAAAAAAGCGTCTAAAATAAAATAGTTTGTGAGTTTATCCTATTAATTGTATAAATATGAAAGTTTGCAAGTTTATTATTCATTCACCGGAAAGCGGCTGAAAAAAATTACGTGAATTTTAGCACACATGTAATTTATACCCTGGACAACTAAGTTCGGGCTTCATGGCAATCAACTTTATAAAAAAATCCTACATATTAGAAGAACAAGCCTTGCGCCATTCTGAACTTCCTACGGAGAAGACAATGTCTTCAACGCCCCAAATGGGATACTTTTTATCCCGATAACTCAATAGTTATAGCAAGTAAGTCAAGCTTACCTAACTTGGTACAGTATTTTAAATAAATGTCAGAAGACATTTCGTATTTTTGGATATGGCCAATCAATCTTAGTTTTCTGGTACCTATCCAAATCGAAATTTTTCACCTTTTATTGAAAACGCCTGCAATATTTTAACAAAGGGTTTTATAAAGAAAAACACAAAATCCATTTTAATTCTGCGAATTTAATCTGTCACCATCAACCTTTTATCGTCCCACTGCTGGGCACAGGTCTCCTCTCATACAGAGAAGGATTGAGCGTAATCACCACGCTTGCTCAATGCGGGTTGGCGATTTCAGACTTATAAAGTCCAGGTTTCCTCAAGATGTTTTCCTTCACCTTCAGTCATTGGTGTCCAAGATATACTTAGAAAGTACATATAACTTTAGAAAAGTTACATTGGTACTTGCCTGACCTGGAATCGAACCCGCACACTCATACTTGAGAGGCTGGTGTTTTAACCACTAGGCCACCACGACTACGACTATTTAATCTGTAATCTACAGAAAAATGCAACATTTATCAATATCCCGTATAAAAAAAATTGGTACAACAACAAATTACCAACGACACATTACCATTTGGAATTAAGCTTCTTTACTATTGCATTAATCAATACCATGTAACATATTATTATTATTATTATTTTTATATATTTTATAAACTAGCGCTTGACCGCAATCCTGCCTGATGGTAAACAGTGACGCAATCGTTGATGGTAAAGCGCACTAGTTTATTAAGAGCCTATTCACTCTAGCCTTGAAGACACTCAGTAGTCCGACGGAAACACCGCCGCTAGCAAATTGTTCCAGTCCCTCGATGAACGCGGTATAAAGGAGGAGGCGAAACGCTTCGTCCGGATCGTAGTGGTGTTAACAACGTAAGGGTGGAAACCAGCCATACGACGGGTCGTCCGATGGTGGAACGGAGATGGGGGAATTAAATCATACAATTCCCTCGCACACTCCCCAAAATGCATCCTATAGAACACCGAAAGGCTGGCTACTCTACGCCTGTGCTCTAGGCTTTGGAGACCTCTGTCGCCAGCCGTGTCCATGATTGGCGTGTCGCCGTGGAGGTGGAGACGCTGTCGGACCATCGGTATATCCGGTTCGACGTCTCCGCCCAGACCGCGAGCGGCCGCCATCCAAGGGCCCCGATTAACGACGGCCCGCGCTGGGCGCTGAAGCGCCTCGA
Organism: Sesamia nonagrioides; assembly: GCA_017933935.1. Taxonomy (NCBI): domain Eukaryota; kingdom Metazoa; phylum Arthropoda; class Insecta; order Lepidoptera; family Noctuidae; genus Sesamia; species Sesamia nonagrioides. The sequence continues at coordinate 615,234 of JADWQK010002064.1, forward strand.
CAGGGTACTATTCGAGGAAGCTGCCATAGTCCAGTCCTGGATTTGGGAGTCGGCGACGGACGGCCCCGTCGACGTCGAAGCGGAGGCGCTGCGGTTTCGCGGGGCGATGACGCAGATCTGCGACGCGTCCATGCCCCGCGTCCGCCAACAGTCCGCAAGGCGCAACGTGTACTGGTGGAGCGACCACCTTGCGCAGTTGCGCGTCGAGTGCGTCGCGGCTCGCCGCCAGTACACGCGCTACCGGAGACGACGTCGACGGGATCCCGTCGAGGAAGCCGCGCGGTATGGGGTGTACCGCGCGGCCCAGGAGACTCTGTGGCTGGCCATCGGCAACTCTAAGTCGCGGGTCAGGGAAGAGCTGCTGGGGTCCCTAGATCGGGACCCGTGGGGGCGCCCCTACCATTGGGTACGGGGCAAGTTGCGTCCCTGGGTGCCCCCACTGGTGCAAAGTATGCAACCCCAGCTGCTAGAGGCGGTGGTATCCACCCTCTTCCCTGAGCGGGCGGGACATGTTCCCCCGGCGATGGTCTCACCCTCAGCCACAGACTCTCCAGAAGAGGAGGGCACCGATGTCCCCGGGGTGACGCAAGCAGAGACGGGAGCGGCCGTGTCGCGGCTCCGGGCCAAGAATAAAGCGCCCGGACCCGACGGAGTTCCTGGCCGAGCTCTCGTCCTGGCTCTGAAGGAGCTAGAGCCCCAGCTGAGGGGGCTCTTCACGGCGTGTGCGTTCGCGCAGCGGAATGTTGTTGAATTTAAAGATTTTAAATATGCAGATATTTAGTGTATGACGTCGTGTAATTGTGTATGGTAAAAAAAAATTTGTGCATGCAGCCATTGTGGAGAAATTCACCAAAAACTGATTCCGCTGGGCGAACGTTGTCCTGGCGGAACTTTTTTTAATCCATTGACTTTAGAAAAAAGAGATGTGTCCAAAAATTAGTGTGTATTTGTGTGTAATTGTGTATGTATGAATAAAATTTGTGCATGCATAGACTTCGGAGAAATTCAAGTTTCCGCTGCGCGAACGTTTGGCCATTAGCTAGTTTTCATATAAAGAGCTTACATAGAGAGCTGTAGATTTTTACATACGTTGTTTTGAATTTGTGCATAATTGTGTACAAAACAGATTTAGAAAAAATCGTAGGGCTAAAAAGATAAAAATATAAACGTAAAACACGCTTTTTAGAGACATAGTTCTTAAAGTATGCACTTTGGGGTCTAGATTTTCACGTTTATACAAACCTTATAAGTGTCTGCAACATATTGCCAAATATCAATGATGTTCCTTTAGTAATTAAAGAGATATAGGACAATTTACCATGACAAAATCACTGTTTACAAAGCAGTCAAATATCACGACATTCTAAAGGAATTGCATGGTAAAATGTATGCCAATAATTAGTGCATTCATTCAACTATTCACATGCAAAATTTCATGTCATTAAATTCAGTAATTAAAGAAAAACAATTAAAATACTGACGAAGCATCGAAAACCTACATAACCCGACCAAGTTCGGATAGCTATAAAAAAGCGGCCGTGCCATATATCTTAAGAACGTTCTTAACCTTCCAATATAGTATTTATTAATATGGCACAGTTGCGTACACAAGCGTTAGGAAAAAATAAAACAATTGCATTTCTTGAATGAAAAATGTTTTTTTTATAATAACGCCACTATCTACGACAAAATAAATCTTCAATTAACAAGTACTTCTCTATTCTTAATATCCGTGTACAAAAATATTTTTAATTACATATAATGCTTAATTATGTAATTATAATAATGTTAACAAACGCTTGCAGCGGCAGCAATAGACTTAAATGTGTTTTAACTAAAATAGGTTTAATAAACTATTATGAATATAAGGGTAAGTATAATATTTCGAGCTTCAATAAAAATTAAAATCACATCACATAACTGGACTATTCAGTTGTTTATATTTGATCAACATTAAAAAAGTGCTTATAAACTAAAACATTTGTATAAAAAAGGTATTTTCAAGAAATATTTTTAAATGAGTAGCAAATACAGTAAATAACCTCAACATTTCTAAGTATACCTAATATTTTCTAGTTCCAATAATAAAATTACAGATTAACAATCACAGATCAATAAAGTAGACTATTCAGTTGTTTAGGTTTGAGAGTCTGCCTAATATAAAAATAAATCAACATTTAAAAACAGTAGTACTTACTTGTGGTAATTATTTAATTTCCCTGAAGGGTCTATTAGTAAGAATCCGGTTCCGTGAAATATTCAATAGAAATTAGCTGTAGGAATTTTATTTGCCTAAATTAATATATTTAGATTTTATCTCAAGTCTCAAGCGTATACTTAAATAAAGTAACTACGTAAATAGTACCTACTTTGTCATAGTCAAATACATTTTAAAAAGTAGGTGTACAAAAATAAATGACCTTTATATTATATCGAAACAATTGTGTTATTACCTATACCAATTCAATACCGGTATTATACTGTAAATTTTGGGATGTTACCTAAATATATTGCACGGCCGCTTTTTTATAGCTATCCGAACTTGGTCGGGTTATGTAGGTTTTCGATGCTTCGTCAGTATTTTAATTGTTTTTCTTTAATTACTGAATTTAATGACATGAAATTTTGCATGTGAATAGTTGAATGAATGCACTAATTATTGGCATACATTTTACCATGCAATTCCTTTAGAATGTCGTGATATTTGACTGCTTTGTAAACAGTGATTTTGTCATGGTAAATTGTCCTATATCTCTTTAATTACTAAAGGAACATCATTGATATTTGGCAATATGTTGCAGACACTTACAAGGTTTGTATAAACGTGAAAATCTAGACCCCAAAGTGCATACTTTAAGAACTATGACCTAAAAAGCTTGTTTTACGTTTATATTTTTATCTTTTTAGCCCTACGATTTTTTCTAAATCTGTTTTGTACACAAATATGCACAAATTCAAAACAACGTATGTAAAAATCTACAGCTCTCTATGTAAGCGCTTTATATGAAAACTAGCTAATGGCCAAACGTTCGCGCAGCGGAAACTTGAATTTCTCCGAAGTCTATCACAAATTTTATTCATACATACACAATTACACACAAATACACACTAATTTTTGGACACATCTCTTTTTTCTAAAGTCAATGGATTAAAAAAAGTTCCGCCAGGACAACGTTCGCCCAGCGGAATCAGTTTTTGGTGAATTTCTCCACAATGGCTGCATGCACAAATTTTTTTTTACCATAACAATTACACGACGTCATACACTAAATATCTGCATATTTAAAATCTTTAAATTCAACAACATTCCGCTGCGCGAACGCACACCTTCACGGCATGCTTCGGGCACGGTCAGTTTCCCAGTGTGTGGAAGGAGGGTAAGCTGGTCCTGCTCAGGAAATAGGGGCGCCCCACGGACTCGCCGTCCGCGTATCGGCCCATAGTGCTGCTCGACGAGGCGAGCAAACTTTTTGAGCGTATAATCGCAGATCGCCTCGTCGGCCACTTGTGCGGAGACGGGCCGAACCTGGACGACAACCAGTTCGGTTTTCGACGGGGGCGCTCCACCATAGACGCAATCATGCGCGTGAGAGCCCTGGCGGAGGATACGGTATCCCGGGGTGGGGTGGTGTTGGCGGTGTCTTTAGACATTTCCAACGCCTTCAACACCCTACCCTGGAGCTGTATTAGGGAGGCCCTCAAATACCATCGGGTGCCTCCCTACCTCCGCCGCATAGTAGGGGCTTATCTGGAGGATAGATGCGTCATCTATCGGGGACGTGACGGTGCCGGTCGGCACCAAATGTCGTGCGGTGTTCCACAGGGATCGGTCTTGGGACGGCTCCTGTGGAACATCGGCTACGACTGGGTGCTGAGAGGCGAGCTCCCGTCGGGTGCCGACTTGACGTGTTATGCGGACGACACGCTTGTCCCTGCCCGGGGGAGCTCGCACAGGGAAGCGACGTTGATAGCCACGGCTGCGGTGTCACAGGTGGTGACCCGCATCCGGCGCCTGGGCCTGGAGGTGGCCCTTGACAAGTCGGAGGCCATGGTTTTCCATGGCCCCCGGCGTGCGCCGGCGCCGGGATCACATATCGTGGTCAGTGGTGCCCGGATAGCTGTCGAGTCCACCATGAAGTATCTGGGATTGGTGCTCGACAGCCGATGGGAATTCGGACCCCACTTCCGGCGGCTGGCGCCCAAGCTGATGGGTGCAGCAGGCGCGCTGTCAACGTTTCTTCCCAACATGGGGGGCCCGAGCGCCGCCTGTAGGCGGTTATACGTGGGAATCGTGCGGTCCATGGCCCTGTATGGGGCCCCTGTGTGGGCGATGGACCTGACGGCCGGAAAACTAGCCATTCTGCGTAAGCCGCAGAGGGCGATGGCCGTCAGGGTCGTCCGCGGGTATCGCACGATTTGCTACGAGGCGGCATGCGTCCTGGCCGGATCCCCGCCCTGGGACCTAGAGGCGAAAGTACTCGCGTCATTATACCGATGGCGCGAGGAAAAGCGGACACGGGGCTCCAGTCCGGCGCAGCGGCAGATTGAGCTGCGCCGAGAGGAGCTCCGTCAGGTCCTGGTGGCGGACTGGCGGCAGAGGCTTATGCGCCCTACCGCCGGCCTCGCTACCTTCGAGGCGATCCGGCCAGTATTCGACGACTGGCTCGGGAGAAGGCACGGCTCCCTGTCGTTCAGGGTGACGCAGGTGCTGTCGGGGCACGGCTGCTTCGGCAAGTACCTGTGTCGCCTAGGCAGGGAGCCGGACGCTCGGTGCCACCACTGCGTCCAATGCGGGGAGGTGCGTCTCCGAGTGTATAGCTTGGGAGGAGCAGCGCCGTGTCCACACAAATGAAGTAGGAGGCGACCTGACGCTGCCGGCAGTAGTGCGGAGGATGGCCGGCAGCGCAGAGTCGTGGGACGCGGTGGTGTCCTGCGAGGACGTGATGTCGCAGAAGGAAGCTGCGGAACGGGAGAGGGGGATCTCAACTCCCTTCCCGGGCCGCAGAAGACGCACCGGGCGCCGAAGAAGGGCGGATAACGCCCTCTTCCGCCCCCATGAATGGGTCCAGGGGCGAGGGACATGGGGAAGTCCCCGCCCCCTATTCGATGGACCCCGAGGCGGAGGCGCACGCGAGTGTCAGCGCGCGCCTCTGAGGCGATGCACGGGGTAGCTTAACACCCCACTACCCCGTGCCGGAGACGAGGCCCGGACAGACCGGGCCAGCACGAGAGTGTGGGGCTGCGAAGAATTTAGACTCCCGCGGCCCCACGCGCGCTCGTGATAGAAGAGACACCGGGGTGGTTTTAGGGTCACCAATCAGCCTCTTTGCACGCCTCTCCATCGAATCTAAAGTGGCCAGGTGACACTTAGCAGCACCAGCCCAAATGTGGCTGCAGTACTGTGTGTACTTGTGATTGAGTTGCTCGCTCTGCTAAGCAATGTTATTATGCAAAAAAGCCGGCCAAGTGCGAGTCGGACTCGCACACCGAGGGCTCCGCCGTACAAACGTAGCGGTCTCCAAAGCCTGGAGCACAGGCGTAGAGTAGCCAGCCTTTCGGTTTTCTATAGGATGCATTCTGGTGAGTGTGCAAGGGAATTGCATGATTTAATTCCCTATCTCCGTTCCACCATCGGACGACCCGACGTACGGCGAGTTTCCACCCTTACGTTGTTGACACCACTGCGATCCGGACGTTTCGCTTCCTCTTTTATACCGCCTACATCGAGGGACTAGAACAATTTGCCAGCGATGGTGTTTCCGTCACAGTACAATTTGAGTGTCTTCAAGGCTAGAGTGAATAGGCTCTTAATAAACTAGCGCGCTTTACCATCAACGATCGCATCACTGCTTACCATCAGGCGGGATTGCGTTCAAGCGCTAGTTTATAACTTATGAAAAAAAAAACGGTTTATTGATAAACAAAGTAGAAGTAAACAAAATCAACGAGAAATTGTCGCAAATTTTACTAATTTCGGTACACGTGCGAACAGCATCCAAGCGCTCGTGCGTATGGCGCACGGCTGCCGCTCGCTGTGCCGCGATACCCCTTCCCTTGACCAACCGCCTGCCTTCGCGCCAGCGGGCGGCTAGTTCTTGCGCGTTCTTTCGTTACTACTTACTCCCCCCATCCCGCTTCGCCAGTAGGAAGCAAGCTGTCTGATAATCATTGACAACAATAGGAAATTACAATTAATGTCTTTGAATATATTTATAAGTACTAAGTATAACACAGCAGTTAGGACGCATTTATGTTATATACAGAACTACATTCACCAAAATATTTAGATTGAATGACGATTGTGTTGGTCTTTGTTTTGGTTTAACTAGTTACTCTGCCTAAAAATTTTATAAGGTTTCGGGTTTTTCTGTTAGGTTACCTTAAGCTATTGTTTCATACCAAAATTCAATATTCAATGTCAGCGGGAAGTAGTCTATGTTTTCATTCCGTTGCGAGTAGTGGCGAATTTCAAAATATGCGGTATGATTATAGGTAGGTACCTCAGCATTTTGAATTTTTGCGTTGATTTAGAATTTTTCACATTTTAGAGGTAATTAGATTTAAGAAGTGTTTGATATGAATTTCAACTTTAATATCTCTACGCGTTCATGTGAAAAAGGGTAGGTAGTAAGTTTATAATTAATAAAATAATATTTTGTCATGTTAGCAAAAATGTGTGGGTGGAATAAAGTTGTGAAAGAGGTTCATGCTCGGACGCGGCTTGCTTTCCGGAGATGGGTCTTGCACGGAAAACCTGCATCGGGGGCTATATATCAGGAAATGAAAACTTTGAGACAAACATTTAAATCAAAGTTGGTGTCAGGACAATGAAACCCAGATTAAAATGGACATCATTGCAACCCTTCACGAAGATAAGGAATTCAGTTCTTTTTGGAAGCAAACCAATTCTTTGAATCCCAGACCGAGTCTACCATCAAACGTTGATGGCTTGTCACAGAACAGTGATATAGCCGGCATGTTCATGAACCACTTTAGAGTTGTTCCGCATTTTGTAAGTACGTCGATGCGAGGCACTCAAGCCCCGTGTGAGGGCGATTCTCATTTAAGGTTCAGCGTGAAAGACGTAAAAGACGCGATGAAAAGTATGAAGCGAGGTAGGTCGCCTGGGCACGATGGTTTGAGTGTTGAGCATTTAAGGTCCGCTGGTGTACATTTGCCTAGGCTACTCGCCATGTTCTTCAATTTTTGTATGGGTCACTCTTATCTGCCTGACGATCTCGTACGAACTGTTGTGATTCCTATTGTTAAAAAGAAGACTGGTAATTCGATAATGGGCTAGAATGTGGGGTGACGCAGGGGGGGTTGACCTCGCCCAGCCTTTTTAACTTGTACATAGATCGGTTGGTTGGTGAGCTGAGTAGCACTCTGGTTGGTTGTTCTGTTGATGGCAAAATGATTAACAACATAAGCTACGCTGATGACATGGTGCTGCTCAGCCCATCAATCTGTGGACTAAGGAAGTTAGTGGCTGTGTGTGAAAGGTATGCGGGGGCCCATGGCTTGAGGTATAATGCCACTAAAAGTGATATTATGGTATTTAAAGTTCGTAATAATACACCCACGAATATACCACCGGTGATGTTACAAGGAACACCATTAAAAGTGGTCTCTCAATTTAAATACCTCGGTCATGTGGTGACGGATTCTCTCACAGATGGCCAGGAAATAGATAGGGAGCACTGAGCAGGAACCCCCTGACGCTCTTTAGAGCTTACTGCCAGTCGTTTTACTCGTGCAGCTTGTGGGTTAGGTATACGCAGAAGGCTTACAACGCTCTGCCAGTATAACAATGTTCTGACGATGTTGTTGGGGCTGCCTCGGTTTTGCAGTGCATCAGGCATGTTCGCGGAAGCGCGAATTGATGACTTTTATGCTATCATTCGCAAAAGGTGTGCTTCGATGTAGCGGCGATTTCGGGGGAGGCCGAACAGTATCCTAGCTACACTGGCGGACAAGGTCGACGGACCTTTTATTAGGCTCTGGGCGGACAGACATGTGCGTGCACATATTCATGTCGCCAACTGATCCTCTTTTATTCTGTTTCTGTTTCACTAACATAGGATAAGTTTTTTACTAACAACATATGGGCCCTGCCTGAAATAAAATGTTTGAATTTGAAAAACAATATTTTAATATTTTATGTAACTTCATATTTATCATTTTCCAATTTTTTCCTTTATCTGTCTGTTATAACGTTACTTCATGCCGAATTTCAAGATTCTGAGTTCACGGGAAGTACCTTGTACGTTTTGATTTCCTAGCGTGTGACGGAAATTCGTCTAAGGTGTCGGTATAAACTGCTGTATCTTTTGATCGCGTTAACTTAGAAGTTTGATTTTTTCACTGCTTAAAGGGACAATAGACCTAGGTATTCGGTATAAATTTATATTCAATTTGATACCTTTATTCGTTCGTGAGAAATAAGGTAGTAAGTTTCATTTTATTAAAATATTTTCATTATATATAACTAAAAAAATGTGATATTCGCAATTTTTCCTATATTTGCATTATATGACAATGCTTCATGCCAAATTTCAAGATTCTGAGTTTACGGGAAGTATCCTGTAGGTTTTGATTCCCTAGCGTGTGACGGAAATTCGTAGGTGTCGGTATAAACTGCTGTATCTTTTGATCGCGTTAACTTAGAAGTTTGATTTTTTCACTGCTTAAAGGGACAATAGACCTAGCTATTTGGTATAAATTTCAATTTGATACCTTTATTCGTTCGTGAGAAATAAGGTAGTAAGTTTCATTTTATTAAAATATTTTTATTATATTATATAACTAAAAAAATGTGATTTTCGCAATTTTTCCTATATTTGCATTATATGACAATGCTTCATGCCAAATTTCAAGATTCTGAGTTTACGGAAAGTATCCTGTAGGTTTTGATTCCTTTGCGAGTGTCGAAAATTTGTTGAAAATATCGACATAATCGGCTGTATCTTTTGATTGGCTTGGCTTCGAAGTTTGATATTTTCACAGCTTAAAGGGACAATAGACCTAAGTATTTCATGTGAATTTCAGCTTGATACGTCCACGCGTTCTTGAGATAAAGGGTCTTGACAGACAGACAGACAGACGGACAACAAAGTGATCCTATAAGGGTTCCGTTTTTTCCTTTTGAGGTACGGAACCCTAATATGCGTAATTATGCGGTATAATAACATTTTAATCACTGTTTTTTTTTAAATCACGTAAATTACTGTAAAATTTTCATTTTTAATGTCTGGACTTGAAAAAAGACGATGATCCCCGAGTTTGTTTCGACTTCTTCTCAGAGGTAGTCAGTTGGGAAATGTCGGCTCCACCCAGTTTAAAATATGACGTGTACCTAAAAGTGAACAGTGATCCTAGTTGCATAATAAACGATTTCATTTGATTGGAGATTGTAGTAGATAAATATCTGATTAGTCTACCTATATATACCAGAAGACAAAAGTTGATTGCCATATCCAAAAATACGAAGTGTGCGTTCGTGCAGCGGAATGTTGTTGAATTTAAAGATTTTAAATATGCAGATATTTAGTGTATGACGTCTTATAATTGTGTATAGTAAAATAAAAATTGTGCATGCAACCATTGTAGAGAAATTCACCAAAAACTGATTCCGCTGGGCGAACGTTGTCCTGGCGGAACTTTTTTTAATGCATTGACTTTAGAAAAAAGAGATGTGTCCAAAAATTAGTATGTATCTGTGTGTAATTGTGTTTGTATGAATAAAATTTGTGCATGCATAAACTTCGGAGAAATTCAAGTTTCCGCTGCGCGAACGTTTGGCCATTAGCTAGTTTTCATATAAAGTGCTTACATAGAGAGCTGTAGATTTTTACATACGTTGTTTTGAATTTGTGCATATTTGTGTACAAAACAGATTTAGAAAAAAACTTAGGGCTAAAAAGATAAAAATATAAACGTGAAACACCCTTATTAGGTCTTAGCTCTTAAAGTATGCACTTTAGGGTCTAGATTTTCACGTTTATACCAACCTTGTAAGTGTCTACAACATGTTGCCAAGTATCAATGATATTGCTTGAGTAATTAAAGAGTTATAGGACAATTTACCATGAATAGATCGCTGTTTACAAAGCAGTCAAATATCACGACATTCTAAAGGAATTGCATGGTAAAATGTATGCCAATTTAGCGCGTAGGGCGTGTTATGTAATTAAAACGCGAATAAATAGAACGTTGTATATTGCACGTAAGTCTAGAGTACAATGTATGCTATGAACTACCTAATTACAAGAGGAGAGACGCGACTATGTTACTACAGAATGTACAATGTAAAATGTGTGGCGATATGAATGAATGAATATGATAATATGAATATGATGTCTTACGAGCTATGCACAAGCTTAAACACTAAACAATAATACAGCTATCTCTAGACCGGAGTGGGGCTGACCGATCGGGCGTTCTTGATGCTGATTCGTTGATCATGGGAGGACGTGCCGCACGATTGGCTGGTGGACATTGCCCGCGCATTCGGTCCACACGCAAGGCGGTTCGATATTGTCCGCCGCGCTTTCTCCCGCGCACAATGGGTTAACAGAACCCACGCGCTTTTGTCTTCCAAGATCCTTGTTTGACACTGGTATGATTTATGTGCACCCTTTCGCGGAAAGTCATCAATCGTTGGGACGTCAATAGTTGGACAATCCCTTGTTGTCATTGTTGTATTGTAGCGACTGCGTCTATTGCTACACCAATAATTAGTGTATTCATTCAACTATTCACATGCAAAATAACCCGACCAAGTACGGATAGCTATTGTTACGAATGGACCTTATGTCGATGGCATAAGGTTCAATATCGCGTGACATGCAGTGTGTCACTTTTAAGCCCTATTTCCCCAGATCTAGACATTTTCTAGGTACAATATATGAAAACCCATTGCTAGACTTAGGATGGCCTATCGAATGGTACAGGTCTCAACAATTTTGTCAACAAAGTGTCGACATCGAAATTTCCAGAAACCCGTTTCCAGGAATTACCGTAGGTACTTACTCAATGAATGACCTCGAAGTTATGCAGAAGTTATGTTATTATTACAAAGTCTAGACAAATCTGGAATGTTCGATCAGCTGACCTATAATATATAGCGCCGTGACGCCGGCGGAGAGTCAGTCTGAACTCGACTAGCGATACGAGAACAAGCGACAGTTAAGAAGCGATCTTAAAGAAGACCTACTGCGACAATTATAACGAGAACTTCGAGTACTACGTGAAGTAACATCTGCAGTGTTATTGTGTGTTTACAACACGGACTTCGTGGACTTAAGGGAAGACTTCGGTGCGACATCAGCTACGTTCTACTTGTCATTGCCTACAATCGACTGTACCTCCGTTGCCAATAAACTTCGTAACAATTGGTGTCAGAAATCCCACTTCTGACACCAATTGTTACGAAGTTTATTGGCAACGGAGGTAGGCCGATCACGCCAAGGGAAGACGAACGTGTTCGCACGCGACGACAAGCAGCGACGGATTTGGCGCGTCAAGAGGAAGAATCACTTGATGTCCCTGCACCGTAGAAGATGCGGCCGTCGTAACACCTATTAGTGCGCCTACTACCACCACTATTCTCGGAAGCAGTGGATCCGATTTATCGGCGTTGCTGGCTCACTTGACGTTGCAAATAAAAAGTATGGCAGAGTCCCAGGCAGCAACCCAGGCACAGATTAAAAGTGTGGCAGAATCCCAGGCAAAATCCCAGGCAGAAATCCAGACACAAATCAAAAGTGTAGCAGAATCCCAAGCAAAATCCCAGGCAGAAACCCAGGCAAAAATAGATAAATCGCAGGCAGAAACCCAGGCACAAATCATTAAAAGTGTAGCGAAATCCCAGGCAAAATCCCTGAAATTAGTCATCATCATCATCAGCCTTTACTCGTCCACTGCTGGACATAGGCCTCCTTCATGGCACGCCAACAAGCTCGATCCTGAGCAGTTCTCCGCCAGCCACTACCAGCCACCTTTTTGATGTCGTCGCTCCATCTCGCCCAAGGGCGTCCCACGCTACGTTTGCCGAGACGCGGTCTCCACTCAAGGACTCGTTTACCCCAACGGTTGTCGGTCCTGCGGCATATGTGACCAGCCCATTGCCACTTCAGCTTGCTAATCCTCTCAGCTATGTCGGTAACTCTGGTCCTCTGTCGGATCACCTCATTTCTGATGCGGTCCTTCAGAGAGACGCCCAACATAGCCCGCTCCATAGCTCGCTGAGCGGCTTTAAACTTATGGACTAGTCTGACCGTTAGTGTCCACGTCTCGGCTCCGTAAGTCATGACGGGTAGGACGCACTGGTTGAAGATTTTGGTCTTCAAACATTGGGGTATGGGCGACGAAAATACCCGACGAAGTTTACCAAATGCTGCCCATCCCAGCTGGATCCTTCTATTTGCCTCCTTCTCGAAGTTGTTTTTCCCTAATTACAACGTTTTCCCGAGGTATACATACTCTGAAACAACTTCGAGCGGCATTCCATTTACGGCAACCGGTCCCGGAGTGACCCTTTCATTGAATATACAGAAATTAGTATTGGAACTTAATGAAAAGTGGAAAGAAACAAAAGAAGAGGTCAACGAGCTTAAAATAAAAACAGCACAACAGGATACGCGCATAGACCAGCAAGATGCTCGTATAGACAAACATGATGCGTGTATTGGGAAATTAGACAGTACCATCACGGAGTTTGGGAAAGAAATAGAACTACTTCAGGAAAAAGTACAAAAAGGAGTTATTAAAGGGGTGATACCTAGTGCTTTGCCGACGTTCCAAGTACCTCATTTTGACGGAACAACGTCATGGGTGGCCTTCCGTCTACAGTTTGAAAAGGTCGCAAAAGGCAACAATTGGGACGACAATCAAGCTCTAACGGCCCTTATGCTTGCTTTGCGTGGTGATGCCGTATGAATCCTCGAGAATATTTCCGGCGATTGCAATACCCTAGCCTGTCTGTTAGAAGCGTTGGAGACTAGATGTGGAGAGAAACACCTCGAACATGTCTACAGGGCTCAACTTCGCGAACGCACACAGAAGAGCAGCGAGGATTTGCAACAATGGGCCACGGAAATAGAACGTATGGTTCGGAAGGCGTATGCATCAACATCGGGATTGATTGGCGCTACTGCTCTACGATTCTTTACTGATGGGATTCGAGATGCAGAAGTCAGGGCTGCAGTACGTCTGGGTCACCATCAGACCCTGAAGGCAGCTTTGACGCATGCTTTGGAGGTGGAAGCAGTACGTCAAGATGGCCCACAACATGACCGTATTCGAGAAGTGACCGCACGTATAAAAGCCCGACGAGGGCCAACTTGCTATGAGTGCGGCGAAAAGGGGCACATTCGAATTGAATGTCCCAGGAAGGCTAAGGGAAGAAGAACTTCTTGGTCACGTGAGGAGACTGCGGTGATGGCGTGGCGCAAGCGCGGTGCGAAGGTCGAGCCCGAGCGCCCGTGCGTACGAGTCGAGTGGCGCGAGCGGAGCGATCGGAGCGGGCACCGCGAGCGACCCGCTGAACGAGAGCGGGAACGCGTCAAGGTCCTGGAGCGAGACCGGGAACGCGAACGTTCCGGCAAGCGAGAACAAGAGCGCGAGCGGTCGCGCGGAAGGTCGTGGACTGAGGCAGACGGAAGCCGGGCCAAGGAAGTCGAGGACGAGGCGCGTAAGAAGAAGCGCCTCGAGAAAAAGGCAAGACAAAAGGACCGCCGTCGCCAGATTACTTCAGGGAGTAAGGACCGAGGTGAAGAACGCAAACAGGAAAAGAAAGAGAACGTAAAGATTATCCAGGTGAACGCTTTGGATGAAGACTGGGATAATCAATCATTGGAAGACGCACAAAAGGAGGATAGTGACTTGAAGACAGTAATCGAATGGAAGCAACGTGGCCAGAGGCCCGCTTGGAATAAAATATCAGCGCTTAGCCCAACAGTAAAAAGTTATTGGGCTCAATGGGACAGCCTGATAATTGATAACGGAGTTCTCAAGAGGAAATGGGAATCACCCAGTGGACAGGAGCACGACGGAGTATCCGGTGGACATCTAGGAGTAAAGAAAACCCTGGAGAAAGTGAGAAAAAGATTCTATTGGGTGCATTGCCGCGAAGACGTTGAGGACTGGTGTAGAAAATGTGTAGCTTGCGCCTCAGTAAAGGGATCGCAAACGAGAGCCAGAGGTCGGCTGAAAGTGTACAATGTTGGTGCACCATGGGAAAGAGTTGCTGTCGATATAGCTGGGCCATTTCCTATTACTGAAGAGGAAATAGATATATCATCGTCATGCAAGACTATTTTAGTAAATGGCCAGAAGCTTTTGCAGTACCCAACCAAGAAGCTCATACCGTGGCCAAAAAGCTATTTCACGAGGTGTTCTGTCGATTTGGCGTTCCCTTGGAGTTACACTCTGACTAGGGTAGAAACTTCGAGTCTTCACTCTTTCAAGAGGTTTGCCAACTACTCGGGATACATAAGACTCGTACAACACCATATCACCCACAGTCAGATGGAATGGTCGAAAGATTCAATCAGACGTTGGAGAATCATTTGGCCAAAGTAGTGGAAGAACATCAAAGGGATTGGGACCAATACATTCCACTCTTCTTAATGTCATACCGCTCTGCAACACATGATACCACAAATTGCACACCGGCGAAAGTCACCTTCGGCCGAGTAATTAGACTACCCATAGATGCACTAACCGGAACACCTCCCTATACTCCTATCCTAGCCGTCGACTATGTGGCCGACCTGCGGCGTAAATTAGATGGAATACATGAGCTAGTGAGAGAGAATGGTCTGAAAACCAGTGAGAAAATGAAGATCCGATACGACCGCAAAGCTAACGTGCCCGGATTTGAAGAGGGAACTTTGGTATGGTTACATAATCCCATTAGAAAAAAAGGAAAGAGTCCAAAGTTCCAAGCCAAATGGGAGGGTCCGTACACGATAGTAACCAGAATAAACGATGTCACCTACCGGATTAAGAAAGGACCTAGGGGGAAACTGAAAATCGTACACGTAGACCGCCTAGCTCGCTATTATGGATCAAATCATGCTCGGGACGAGCATGACTAAGAAGGGGGGCAATGTTACGAATGGACCTTATGTCTATGGCCTAAGGTTCAATATCGCGTGACATGCAGTGTGTCACTTTTAAGCCCTATTTCCCCAGATCTAGACATTTTCTAGGTACAATATGAAAACGCATTGCTAGACTTAGGATGGCCTATCGAATGGTACAGGTCTCAACAATTTTGTCAACAAAGTGTCGACATCGAAATTTCTAGAATCCCGTTTCCGGGAATTACCGTAGGTACTTACTTGGCCGGTGACCTCGAAGTTATGCAGTATTATTATTACGTCTAGACGAATCTGGAATGTTCGATCAGCTGACCTATATATAGCGCCGTGACGCCGGCGGAGAGTCAGTCTGAACTCGACTAGCGATACGAGAACAAGCGACAGTTAAGAAGCGATCTTAAAGAAGACCTACTGCGACAATTATAATGAGAACTTCGAGTACTACGTGAAGTAACATCTGCAGTGTTATTGTGTGTTTACAACACGGACTTCGTGGACATAAGGGAAGACTTCGGTGCGACATCAGCTACGTTCTAGGTACTTGTCATTGCCTACAATCGACTGTACCTCCGTTGCCAATAAACTTCGCAACCCTTAACCGGCGTTTTAGTACCCCCAGCCCGTAACACTATAAAAAAGCGGCCGTGCAATATATTTAGGTAACATCCCAAAATTTACAGTATAAATACTGGTATTGAATTGGTATAGGTGATAACACAATTGTTTCGATATAATATAAAGGTCATTTATTTTTGTACACCTACTTGAACGCACACTAATACGAAATGTCTTCTGGAATTTATTTAAACTACAGTATCATGTTAGGTAAGTTAGACACAGTAGTTATCGGGATAAAAAGTATCCTATATGGGCATGGGCGTGTGCGTTCGCGCAGCGGAATGTTGTTGAATTTAAAGATTTTAAATATGCAGATATTTAGTGTATGACGTCGTGTAATTGTGTATGGTAAAAAAAAATTTGTGCATGCAGCCATTGTGGAGAAATTCACCAAAAACTGATTCCGCTGGGCGAACGTTGTCCTGGCGGAACTTTTTTTAATCCATTGACTTTAGAAAAAAGAGATGTGTCCAAAAATTAGTGTGTATTTGTGTGTAATTGTGTATGTATGAATAAAATTTGTGCATGCATAAACTTCGGAGAAATTCAAGTTTCCGCTGCGCGAACGTTTGGCCATTAGCTAGTTTTCATATAAAGCGCTTACATAGAGAGCTGTAGATTTTTACATACGTTGTTTTGAATTTGTGCATATTTGTGTACAAAACAGATTTAGAAAAAATCGTAGGGCTAAAAAGATAAAAATATAAACGTAAAACACGCTTTTTAGGTCATAGTTCTTAAAGTATGCACTTTGGGGTCTAGATTTTCACGTTTATACAAACCTTGTAAGTGTCTGCAACATATTGCCAAATATCAATGATGTTCCTTTAGTAATTAAAGAGATATAGGACAATTTACCATGACAAAATCACTGTTTACAAAGCAGTCAAATATCACGACATTCTAAAGGAATTGCATGGTAAAATGTATGCCAATAATTAGTGTATTCATTCAACTATTCACATGCAAAATTTCATGTCATTAAATTCAGTAATTAAAGAAAAACAATTAAAATACTGACGAAGCATCGAAAACCTACATAACCCGACCAAGTTCGGATAGCTATAAAAAAGCGGCCGTGCCATATATCTTAAGAACGTTCTTAACCTTCCAGTATAGTATTTATTAATATGGCACAGTTGCGTACACAAGCGTTAGGAAAAGATAAAACAATTGCATTTCTTGAATGAAAAATGTTTTTGTATAATAACGCCACTATCTACGACAAAAATAAATCTTCAATTAACAAGTAGGTACCTACTTCTCTATTTAAATATCCGTGTACAAAAATATTTTTAATTACATATAATGCTTAATTATGTAATTATAATAACGTTAACAAACGCTTGCAACGGCAGCAATAGACTTAAATGTGTTTTAACTAAAATAGGTTTAATAAACTATTATGAATATAAGGGTAAGTATAATATTTCGAGCTTCAATAAAAATTAAAATCACATCACATAACTGGACTATTCAGTTGTTTATATTTGATCAAAATTAAAAAAGTGCTTATAAACTAAAACATTTGTATAAAAAAGGTATTTTCAAGAAATATTTTTAAATGAGTAGCAAATACAATAAATAACCTCAACATTCCTAATTATACCTAATATTTTCTAGTTCCTATTAGATAATAAAATTACAGATTAACAATCACAGATCAATATAGTAGACTATTCAGTTGTTTAGGTTTGAGAGTCTGCCTAATATAAAAATAAATCAACATTTACAAACAAACAGTAGTTCTTACTTGTGGTACTTATTTAATTTCCCTGAGGGGTCTATATAATACTAAGAATCCGGATCCGTGAAATATTCAATAGAAATTAGCTGTATGAATTTTATTTGCCTAAATTAATATATTTAGATTATATCTCAAGTCTCAAGCGCATACTTAAATGAAGTAACTACATAAATAGTACCTACTTTGTCATAGTCAAATAGATTTAAAAAAGTAGATGTACAAAAATAAATGACCTTTATATTATATCGAAACAATTGTGCTATCACCTATACCAATTCAATACCGGTATTATACTGTAAATTTTGGGATGTTACCTAAATATATTGCACGGCCGCTTTTTTATAGCTATCCGAACTTGGTCGGGTTATGTAGGTTTTCGATGCTTCGTCAGTATTTTAATTGTTTTTCTTTAATTACTGAATTTAATGACATGAAATTTTGCATGTGAATAGTTGAATGAATACACTAATTATTGGCATACATTTTACCATGCAATTCCTTTAGAATGTCGTGATATTTGACTGCTTTGTAAACAGTGATTTTGTCATGGTAAATTGTCCTATATCTCTTTAATTACTAAAGGAACATCATTGATATTTGGCAATATGTTGCAGACACTTACAAGGTTTGTATAAACGTGAAAATCTAAACCGCAAAGTGCATACTTTAAGAACTATGACCTAAAAAGCGTGTTTTACGTTTATATTTTTATCTCTTTAGCCCTACGATTTTTTCTAAATCTGTTTTGTACACAAATATGCACAAATTCAAAACAACGTATGTAAAAATCTACAGCTCTCTATGTAAGCAGTAAGCGCTTTATATGAAAACTAGCTAATGGCCAAACGTTCGCGCAGCGGAAACTTGAATTTCTCCGAAGTTTATGCATGCACAAATTTTATTCATACATACACAATAACACACTAATTTTTGGACACATCTCTTTTTTCTAAAGTCAATGGATTAAAAAAAGTTCCGCCAGGACAACGTTCGCCCAGCGGAATCAGTTTTTGGTGAATTTCTCCACAATGGCTGCATGCACAAATTTTTTTTTACCATACACAATTACACGACGTCATACACTAAATATCTGCATATTTAAAATCTTTAAATTCAACAACATTCCGCTGCGCGAACGCACACGGCATGGGCGTAGCGAGGGGGAGGCAGGGGGGGGGGGGGGCAGCTGCCCTCCCTAGCAGGCGGGCGGGCTGGCGAACTGAGCGAATTTCATTTCACCTCTTTATAGAAATTTATTGAGCTAAGCTAGGTCATACTCTTAATTATGGTAATTATAGTTATCTTTCGCCTCGCTAGCAAAGTTTAGTGTTAATCTATGGTTTAATTGACTTTAGCCAGGCTGGCGCAACTTAGAACAAGAAAATAGAAGTATGAAACGCATGGAAAATTTAATGGCGGCAGAACCTGTCAAAGTAGGGAAGTCAGTACCTACACATTCAAATGGTTGCTATGACATCTCTGATTCTCTTGTTTTAGCCGTATAATACCGCGGCCATATTTGCAAGCGATTTGTCACCGTCAACGTCAAAAAGTAAAATTATGTCAACGTCAGTTAATTACGAGCTATCTGTTGTTGTTTGAATCTGCTGTTTTAAAATTAAGTTATTTATTGAATTTTCGTATCTTACACCTACCCTAAACTAAACCTACCCTATGTATGCGTTATTCTGGGTCTTCAGCTACCTGCATACCTACCAAATTTCATCGTAATCTGTTCAGTAGCTTTTGCGAGAAAGAGGCGACAAACATCCATCCATCCACACACACTCACAAACTTTCGCATTTATACAAAATATATAAAAAATCAATTCAGTCTAGGATTTTCTCAAATTCAGTTTATAGTGTCGCGTATAAGAACACTATATAAGAACAAAGGTGACCGATCCGACTGCAACTCATACCGCGGTATCACACTTTTATTGACTACTGGAAAGGTTTTTGCTAGAGTTCTCTTAAACCGCCTAAAGATATTGTCTGAAAAGATCCTGCCTGAAATCCAGTTCGGCTTCCGACCGGATCGAGGCACCTGTAAAGCGATATTTTCTGTGCGTCAACTACAGAAAAAGAGTAGAGAACAGGATCGTAAGCTGTACCTCTGCTTTGTTGACTTTGAGAAGGCTTTCGACAGTGTGCCTCGTGAAGCCTTATAGTTAGTATTAGGTAAGCTGGGATGCACTGAAAAGTTTGTGAGACTTCTTAGACTCCTACATGACGGCATGCAATGCTGCGTTGCTGTAGACGGTGCACAGACAGACTTCTTCCCCGTTACCTGTGGGGTGAAGCAAGGATGCGTCTTAGCACCAACTCTGTTCGCCTTATACTTTGCAGTGGTAGTGGGAGAGGTCTTACAAATTGTTCCACAAGGAGTTCGCATCCGCTTCCGCACCGACGGTGGTCTTTTCAATCTGGCTAGACTTACGGCTCGCACCAAAGTCTCACATGCACTGATTACTGAGATCATGTATGCTGATGATTTGTGCTTCTTAGCAAAATCCCCAGACGGCCTACAACAGCTGATGTCCGCTTTTCATCAAGCCTGCCGTAAGTACGGTTTGAAAATCAGCGTCAACAAGACGGAGGTGATGTCCCTAGACATTCCCGGTCACGAGACACTGAATATAAAGCTTGGTGAGGATGTGTTGAAGCATGTAGACAAGTTTCGTTATCTGGGGAACACTATAAGTTCTAATTGTGACCTTGATGCTGAGATCAACAGTAGAGTCGATATATGAACTCCTTGTCTGTCTATGTTATTTAGTTGTTTATATTTTGACAAGACGTCTTGTAATATAATACCTAATGTCTTGTTTTAATGCCTAAGTTTTAAAGTACAATAAAACCAAGTTTCCTTTGGTTTTGTCTTTCTCTTGTATCAATTTATTGTACTTTAATTAAATCTGTAAATATAATCATGTCGAAGAAAGAAACCCCGTTGACCGCGAGTTTGTCGTGCTATCTACGACCACAAAGATTTGAGATTGAACCATCCACCGCTGGTTCAGATCTGCGATGGACACACTGGCGGCACACGTTTGAAAACTTTATTTCCGAACAAGCTTCTTCCGCTACTGAAGACATCAAACTCAAGCTCCTTGCTAATCATGTGTCACCTACCGTATTTAATATAATTAAGGAATGTTCGAAGTACTGTGACGCTATCAAACTCCTCAACGAAACGTTCGAAAAGAGGAAGAATATTATACTGGCTCGACACCAACTGACTTGCAGGAAACAACAGCCCGGGGAAACGATAGTAGAGTACTGCAGGGCGCTTACCTCTCTAGCGTACGACTGCCACTACAAAACCGTCACTGCGGAAGAGCACCAAAATGAATCAATCCGTGGAGCCTTTATCGCAGGTCTGTCAACCCAACGAATTCGGGAACGCTTACTCGAGAAATCAGAAATAACGCTGGAAGAGGCATTAGATTTAGCAATTTCCCTAGAGACCGCAGAAAATACTTCTCAAGCATTGCAATTAAATGCACTACCTGCCTCTACTAACATGTTGAATGCAGTGGCATCCATCGAATCACAAGAAAACCTTCATCAGCCGAATATTGCAGCCATGACCTCACGTTATAGCAATTCTAAACGACGCAGGTGCTTTTTTTGTGGCGGCAACGTCCATCCAAGGATCATATGTCCAGCAAATAACGCTAAATGCCAACTATGTCAGAAGAAGGGTCATTTTGCCAACGTTTGCCGTAGTGCTGGACGAAAACAGCAAAACCTCAATGTTGTGAATGTTGAAGAAGAATCTCAAGAATCTCATCCCGCTTCCCTTGCATCTATCTGTGCCGCCGCTCCTTCTAGCTTACGTAAGGCCACAATCACTATCACTGTAAATAATCACAATGTCGATACCCTAGTTGATACTGGAAGCTCTATCAGTTTTATAGATAATGCTTTGGCTCTAACACTTAATCTTAAAAGGAAACACTGCAATCAAGCTGTGACTCTCGCTTCATTAAACAACGTATCATATGTTAAAGGTATATGCCATGCTACTATTCAGATTGATAACCACATTTATAAGCAACAGGCGCTGCTCATTGTCGATAACTTATGTGCTGACATCATCATCGGTCACGACATCCTAAAAGGACACTCTTCTCTCGAATTGCAGTTTGGTGGTGAAAAAGGAACCCTAAAAATATGCAACGTTCTTGAAGCCTCCGTACCTCCAGCAACTGTCTTTACAAATCTTGCGCCATCTATCAAACCAATCGCCATTCGTTCCAGACGTCACTCAGAAGGAGATCAAGCATTCATATCAACTGAAATTTCAAACCTGCTCAAAGACAAAGTTATTGAGCCAAGCATATCTCCGTGGAGAGCACAAGTTATAGTCGCTGGAGGTGGACATCACCGAAAACGTTTGGTAATTGATTACTCTCAAACGATAAATAGATTCACAGACCTCGATGCATATCCCCTCCCAAGTATAGATTCTATCGTCACCGCAGTCTCTAAATACAATTTATTCAGTCAAATTGACTTAAAAAGTGCGTATCATCAAGTACCAATCCTTCCCAAAGAAAAGATATACACAGCATTCGAGGCTTGCGGCAATTTGTATCAATTTACTCGCATACCATTTGGCGTTACGAACGGCGTTGCTGCTTTCCAAAGAACCCTTCACTATATTATTCGTACAGAGAAGCTAAAAGGAACCTACGCCTACTTAGACGATGTTACCATCTGTGGAAAGGACAAACAAGAACATGACGTTAATCTGCGTCGATTCATGGAAGCGGCCGAAAAATACAATCTCACCTTAAACAAAAACAAATGCGTATTCGAAACCGACTCAATTAACCTTCTCGGCTATACCATTAATAACAATACGATCAAGCCCGACAAGTCACGCTTAGAACCACTGCTAAATCTCCCCGTTCCATTAGATGCAGCCTCTCTAAAAAGAACTCTTGGTCTATTTGCCCATTATTCTAAATGGATCAACAATTATTCCGCTAAAATTAAACCATTAGTCGACACTAAGTTTCCCCTATCTAAAGAAGCAACTGAATGCTTCAATAAACTAAAATCTGACATCGCGAAGTCATCTCTTGCTTCAATTGACACCAAAGAGAAGTTCACCGTCGAGACTGATGCATCAGAATTTGCCATCGCTGCTACGCTTTCCCAGAAAGACCGCCCTGTAGCGTTTTTCACACGCTCATTAAATAATTCTGAACGGCGCCAATCCTCGATAGAAAAAGAGGCATGTGCGTTAGTAGAAGCCCTCCGCAAATGGCGCCATTATTTGATCGGCCGATACTTCATACTTATTACAGACCAACAGTCAGTCTCCTTCATGTTCAATCAAACTCACACGAGTAAAATCAAGAATGAAAAAATAGAGCGATGGCGCCTAGAATTATCCTGCTATAAATACGATATAATTTACCGACCTGGCAAACAAAATGTAGCCGCGGATGCACTGTCCAGAGTTTGTGCAGTCGCATGTGGCTCTCTTGATAAACTTGCTGATCTTCATAGATCCTTATGCCACCCCGGCGTAACAAGAATGGTACATTGGATCCGCTCCAAAAACCTGCCGTATTCAGTAGAAGATGTAAAAAGAATGACCGCTAGCTGTCGTGTATGCGCTGAAGTAAAACCCAGATATGTCAAGAATAAAGGGCACCTAGTCAAAGCGACAGCTCCATTCGAAAGACTTAATCTTGATTTCAAAGGTCCTTTACCATCGAATTCTACTAACAAATACATCCTTACTATAATTGACGAATACAGCAGGTTCCCGTTTGCTTTTCCTTGTAAAGACATGTCTTCAGCAACTGTTGTTAGGTGCTTAAAAGAACTTTTTTGCTTATTTGGTACTCCTGCATACTTGCATACGGATAGAGGAACTGCTTTTCTCTCAGACGAAACAAGAACATTTTTAACAAGCCTTGGAATCGCTTGTAGTCGGACTTCACCGTACAACCCGCAGGGTAACGGATTGGTTGAGCGTCTAAATGGTACATTGTGGAAGACAGTTCAGCTTTATCTTCGCTGTAATAATTTAGGAATTTCTGAGTGGGAGAAAGCCTTACCTATCGCCCTACACTCTATCAGATCTCTATTATCCACAGGCATTAACACCACTCCTCATGAAAGGATGTTCAGTCACCCTCGTCGCTCAACCAATGGTTCATCTCTACCAACTTGGTTGTTGTCGCCAGGTCCTGTCTTCATGAAAAGAAACGTTAGAAATTCTAAATATGATCCAGCCATTGAGGAAGTAGAGTTGTTACAAAGCAATCCTGATTATTCATTTGTGAGATTGCCAGATGGTCGAGAAACCACCGTCTCAAACAGGTCCTTGGCTCCAATACCGGAAAATGAGGATATTTTCCTAGATGCCGAAGATACTGAAGAAATGCCTGTACCAAACTCTGCCACAGAAAATACTCAATCCCTGGACGAAGAACCTGGCCCGTCAGAATTGACAGATGACCCCCTGCCTTTCCGGTCTACCCAAGAAAGTAGGGCTCCGCCCTACCTCCGTTCTGCCCAAGAGTGTAGACCTCCGCTCTATCTTCGAGATTACGTCTCGTCTTAAAAGGATGGGGGTGAATGATATATGAACTCCTTGTCTGTCTATGTTATTTAGTTGTTTATATTTTGACAAGACGTCTTGTAATATAATACCTAATGTCTTGTTTTAATGCCTAAGTTTTAAAGTACAATAAAACCAAGTTTCCTTTGGTTTTGTCTTTCTCTTGTATCAGTGCTGCAGCTGCAGCGTTTGGCAAATTGTGTTCCAAGGTCTTTTGCTCACATGACCTTAAGCTAGCTACGAAAATATCCGTATATATGGCAATTATGCAGCCAAACCTTCTATATTCCGCTGAGACGTGGTGTGTGTACCGCCACCACATACATACTCTAGATCGTTTTCACCTTAAATGTCTCCGATCCATTATGAAGATCAAATGGTCTGACAGAGTGCGAAATACCGAAGTCCTGCGGCGACCCAATGTTGGTGGCATTGAGGCTTATTTAATGCATCGACAGCTTCGTTGGTGCGTATCACGTATGGCGGACGATAGAGTGGCGAAGCGCATCTTCTCTAAGCTGGAGGAGGTCAAGCGAAAGCATGGCGGACAACTCCTTCGGTTCAAGGATGTCTTAAAACGACACATGAAGAGATGCAATGTAGAACCCTCTGAATGGGAGCGTTTGGCAGCAAAGCGGTCAGAATGGCGCAGAATGTTGTATGGACAAGTACGCGAGTTTGAGGAGCAGCGCAAAGCTGACCTCGATGCCAAACGCGACCAATTAAAGGCCCGCCCACCTGCTGCCATCACATACAACTACGTTGACGGCGTGCTTACGTGCCCTTAGTGTGCACGAAGTTTCGCCGCCAAGATAGGCTACATAAGCCATTTTCGGGCACATGAGCGCCAAGTCATCGGCTAGGAGTCGAAGTGGCTGCCGTAGCCGATATCGGTCGGGAACATCATCATCATCATCATTATCCTTATGGGTCGGACAGGGTTTTCTTTACATATTGTATATACAGAGTGGTGTTGACAATACGACAATAAATTAAACATCGTGTACCTCAACACATTCTCAGTCTACCCATAAAAAAACATAAATATGTTCATTAGTTTAGTCACAGGAAATTATTTTTCGTTTTTCACATTTTCCACATGATGTACATGTTGATAAGGAAGCGCTTACAGGTTGATGACCGCCGCATCCAGTGGTACTAAACATTAATAATAATGGCGCGAAAAAACAAGTCGATACAGGAACGCGCTGTCGCCCGCTGATCGGAAGTCATTCAACCAATATTTTAAAGGATGTTCTATTCCGTTTGCAATTTTATGCGATTTAGTTTGTTTAAAATTTTCATTGTTTTATTTTTGATGCTAGGTTTTTTTCTATGTTTCAGGATTATTCCTATGAACCAGCATGGTCTGTGTTATCATTTATTGTCGTATTGTCAGCACCACCACAGTCAACACTCTGTATATTGCGGTCCAGTGACACGTACAGGCTAGCAAGAAAATCCCGTTTTTATACATATGTGCTTTAGGCCCAACCTTGAGCAAAACACAGCTCAACTCGTTTTTATGTAGTTTAGCAGAGCTAGATAGCTCGGGCTCTTTATCCAAAAGAAATATAAACTTATAATAAATACCTACATAAATTTTCTGCATGCTCTTGGCTCCAAAATTGTATTAAAACCCCGTCCGACCAAAAGGGTAATAAAGGTTCAGTATACATATGATCAAATAAAATATGAAATTATACATAATCATCATAGTAATAAAACTAATGAATTTTGAAACAATCGTTTTATTCCGCGAATTAATTCTAACTTCCCCAAAATTTGGTACCTTTTAAAAAAGTAACAACACCAGTTTCACAGAATAAAGCTTTATTCTATGCCAGTTTAGGCAGTATTATTCTGCGGGATGCGACCACGTGTCGCGTGCCCTGCCCCCTCCCTCGCCCGCGCATTTATTGCTTACTGCACATGTATTATGTTACCTCGCTTTTGCGAAATAATATTTATTTTTTAAGGGTAATTTCTCTTTTTAAGTATCGCCTGCCTTTGTAGGCATTAATAGAATCAGCTATCGATACCTAACAATACCTTCACGGATCGGACAGGGTTTTCTTTACATATTGTATATAGTGTGTACATACATAGTGGTGACCCAAAATGAGACATCTCCTTTGTAGCTCGTCAATAAACAGCATTTTTACAAGCGCTTGGTGGTCGGTAAACCGCACACAGTATTAAGGCTTTTAGATGAAAAAAAAAAACAATAAAAAACCGACCAAGTGCGAATCGGACTCGCGCACGTAGGGTTCCGTACTATTATCTTTAAAAATCACGTTTGTTGTATGGGAGCCCCCTTAAATATATGTCGGAGACAGCGACGGCAGAGCGGTAGGGTCGTCTGCATCTTGGTATGGTGGTAAGGGTTCCATTTCGTGGGTCAGTTTTGAATTAAAGCACAACTTGTAAATATACCCTCCAATCTTGACAATCACAATTTAACGAGGCAAACCGACAGTTTCTGTGCCTTGTGCCTTGTCCGCGTCTCGATACAAAGTGACCGTTCGACGAACCCCACTTTCCAAAGCGACTCTGTCCATGTGCCGCCATCACAAGCGTTTGCCCCTCTACTACGTAAATCAAATGAGGAACTTTTCTTCAAATAATTTTGACGATCCACGACTTATATACCTATATTTTTTTATTTTTAGTATTTGTTGTTAAAGCGGCAACATAAATACATAATCTCTGAAAATTTCAACTTTCTAGCTATTACGGATCATGAGATACAGCCTGGTGACAGACGGACAGCAAAGTCTAATGAATAGGGTCCCGTTTTACCTTTTAAGTACGGAACCCTAAAAAATATCAAGTGTTGATTTTAAAAATGTGAAATAACAAACCACTAAACAACTTAGTACTATATATCGAATTAAAAAGTTGGTCTTCTAAATCGATTCTTCGATCTCAGATCGCCATCCCTATTAAGGTTATTCTTAACTATTAGGAAACGTTTTTATTAGAATTAGATTAGATTACTTCGATTACTTGCTCAGTGCTATTAGTTATGTATGGGAGTGGAGCGCGCGTTGATTTACTTTTTCAATAGGCAGAGATGTACAAAATGGTTTTAAAAAAGCATTTAAATGCAAAATACTTTTCAGATTTACTATTTCAAATGCAAAATACCAAATAGTTTTGCGTTTTGTATTTGAAATGCTAAATGCAAAATAGGTATTTTCAAAATACTTTTTTCAAAATAAAATAGTTTCTTATCTATAGATATAATGAATGTTCGTCGTTTTGGTTGATTTTTTTTTTGGTTCACTTCTTTCCGTACTTCTAAACGGAAAAGGCAAAGGCATGGTACGCCATACAGTCTGGACTAGAGGAAGTTTATCCTTTCCTATTGTTTCCTTTATATATCTTCTTATCCTGATTTAAC
The DNA here is from genome assembly GCA_017933935.1 of Sesamia nonagrioides. Classification (NCBI taxonomy): domain Eukaryota; kingdom Metazoa; phylum Arthropoda; class Insecta; order Lepidoptera; family Noctuidae; genus Sesamia; species Sesamia nonagrioides. Next base: position 642,701 of record JADWQK010002064.1, read on the forward strand.
TAACCTACCGCCTTTCGTTTTCCGCGTGAGCCGACTACATTAAGACTTTAATTCGGGTCAGATAAATGACAACTCCAGTGTTGCAGGTTTTTTGTCCCAAATAAATAGTGATGTGGTAAATCGAGATTTTACACTTAAAACTTAGTCTAGATTGCACTTTTTAATTGAAATTGCGTATATATATATAAATAAAAATACAGGGTGGAACAAAAGTCAGTTTATATTTGAAATAATGATAAAATAAATAATTTCAGTAAGTAGATTAAAACTGTTTATTGTAAAAAAAAAAACTAATTACGAACGCTATGTTGTGGAAGAATTGGCCGCTGAATCGCGGTGCCACAATCCTGCGTCTGCCCCCCAATCACTGTGAGCTCTACCTAATAGAGTTAGGTGCGTATTCCAGAAGGAAACTCAAGCATTGATCTCTGTTTAAACATTACTACTAGTTTTAACCAATCAAGTGGCTTGAATCGAGACTTAAGTAAAGCTTGAGTTTTGAGTGACGTTCTGTAATACGGACCTTAGTTTGGGCTCAAGCAAAGGAGTACGTCGCCAGGAAAAACAAAACTTGACACCGGAAAATTGGAGAAGTGCATCAATCATGCCATAAAAGTTGAAGATGAAATGTGTCAACTCGACCACATCATGGATGAATGTGCGGATTCAAAATTTATAAATGTAACTGTTTCGTTCTCAAACTCTGCTGCGTGTTAGGAGATTGAGGGCTTGAAATGAGTAGGCGACACCAGGAATTCCTTAAAACTTGTCTGTATTTAGAGTATTACAGTGAAATAATAATGTTAAGTATATGTGATACGTAGCGCGTGCAAAGCAGTAGTAGTTCTAGAAGAAACATTTTATACGAAAAAAACCGTTGACGCGTAGCTCGGTGGCTATTGGTCGATCGCATGCGTAGACGACCAATTGCTGTTAAGAAGATGGTAGCTACAGTTCTTAAGGCGAAGTTCTGCTATTAAGGCGAAGTCTGAACATGCCCCCGGGCTTGGAAGTAGGTACCGACGTCCAACACCTTTTCTTCATCTTCATCATTGAACAGAGGACAGATTCGAGGAAATGCACGTCTGATTATTCCTGACTTCGTTTGGATATCAGCCACTCGAGAGATTCCATCCTTTCCTGGTATTGTCGAGATGACCCGCCCCAAGCTCCATTTCAGTGGCGGCGTGTTGTCCTCTTTGATGATGACCAATGTGTTCGGCTTCAAATCACGCCCGTGTTGTCTCCATTTGGTCCTGGTTTGCATTTCTGAGATGTACTCTTTAGACCATCGTATCCAGAAATGTTGTCTGAGCTGCTCAAGCCTCTGGTAGCGTGTCAGTCGGTGAGCAGGGACATCAGTCAGCTGTGTTGTTGCAGGCGCTGTTAGGAGACGACCAACCAGGAAGTGAGAGGGACACAAAGGAAGGAAGTCATTAGGATCTGCGGATAAAGGACTAATGGGGCGGGAGTTGAGGACAGCTTCAATTTGCGATAACACGGTACTATATTCCTCGAATGTTAGGTGCGCACTGCCAACGACTCGTAACAAGTGGTGCTTGCACGACTTTATTCCCGCTTCCCACAATCCACCAAAATGAGGTGCATAAGGCGGGATGAAAGAGAATTTAATGTCCTGACTAGTCGCATATTCAATTAAATCGGAGGAGCAAGTGGATAAAAATTTTGAAAATTCATTTGCGAGACCTACAAAGTTTCTACCGTTATCCGAAATTATTTCGTCAGGTTTACCACGTCGGGAAATAAATCTCCTTAACGCAAGTAGATAAGTATCAGAAGAAAGGTCACTGACTAGCTCTTAATGTATTGCGCGTGTAACTAAACAAACAAATAGGCAAATATAACCTTTGATTAATTTAGAACCCCTACCCTTACGATTCAGTACGAGCACTGGCCCAGCGTAGTCTACACCGGTACGTAAGAACGGAAAGCTTGGAGTGATTCTCTCTTCCGGTAAGTTGCCCATGATAGGAGACAAAGATGTACCTCTCAACTGTGTACACGTAACGCACTCATGGACAATGCGCTTGGCCAAGTTCCTACCCCTCACCGGCCAGTGGGACTCGCGTATGTTGTACAGTAATGTCTGCGGCGCAGCGTGCTGCAGTCGCTTGTGCTCGTGTCGGAACAATAGCACTGAAAACCAGTGGTTGGAAGAAATTAGCACAGGATGTTTCTTATCATAATTAAAATCAGATGACAATTTTATTCGTCCACCGACTCGTAAAATGCCATCACTAGCTGCAAAGACATTTAATTTACTTAAATTGTGTTTATTTTTAAGAGATTTGTTACTTCCTAATAATGTACATTCTTCAGGAAATGATTCGCGTTGGGACAACTTCACTAAAGTCATGCGCGCGTTTCTCAACTCATCAACAGCAAAAGGGCCGCGACGAATGTTGTTTCTATTACGAATATTAAAAATAAAACGTAATACATACGCACAGGCGCGTTGCATGCGATTAAATTGAGAGAATCTCTTAAATGGAAACAATGAAATATCCGTAGCCGATACGAATGCGTGAGTTTTGACTGGCTTCATTTCCGGTAAATCAGTCTGGGCTGCACACCTAGCCAAGTTAGCTTGACTACTATCAAAGTCCGAATGTCGTAAAAATTCTGGGCCCTCCCACCATAGCGTGGAAGATTGCAGATCTGCCAGTCTGACTCCGCGAGACACCAAATCAGCTGGGTTATCTTTCCCGCTAACGTGACACCACGGAAGTTCTTTAGCGATTTCGTGAATTTCCGCCGCTCGATTTTGCACGAAAGTTTTTAATAAATTGGGAGCCATGCGTAGCCAGCCCAACACAATGGTGGAGTCACACCAGAAAACTATGTGATTAAATTGACAGCGCAGTGATTCGCGTACTTTATTAAATAGCCTAGCACCTAGCAAAGCTCCGCATAGTTCTAGCCTAGGTATGCTCACAGGATTTAATGGTGCGACCTTGCTTTTCGCACAGCACAACCTGACAGACACCGAGGAATCATGATTTATAGTACGAACATAAATACATGCCCCGTACGCGGATTCCGATGCGTCGGTGAATATGTGCAGCTCAACAGAAGCCGGGTCACAGCCTATGACGTGTCGCGGTACACTTAGAGTGTTGAGTACCAGCAGAGAACTAACAAAGGTTTCCCAAGTGCGTTTAACGTCACTGGGAACTTCATCGTCCCAGCCAAGCTTCACTAGCCATAATTTTTGCAATAGAATTTTAGCCGTTATTATCATAGGGCTCAATAACCCTAACGGATCGAATATCTGTGAAATTGTTGACATAATATAACGTTTGGTAACTAATTGATTAGAGTTAATCTTAAATTGGGTATTAAAATAAAAATTATCGTTCATATTATGCCAACCCAATCCTAAAGTTTTAGCATGGACGTTATCGCCTAATGACAATTCCTTGACTAAGGCGGATTCATTGTTTTCAATGTTGAAATTAAACATCCACTTGCGTAGGGGAAAACAACCTGACTTTAAAACGTCTGCAACGTTTTTGCAAACATCTAAAAGTTGCTGTTTATTATCACAACCCGTAATCATATCGTCAACGTAAAAGTCTTCATTAATGATTCTTGTGACGTCACGATCCGTGCAATCAGCTGCCAGCTGTTTAAGACACCTACAACTTAGGAACGGTGCGGACGCGGTGCCGTAAGTGACCGTGTTCAGTCGGTAAACGTCCAGTGGCTGCGACGGATCATCACGCCACAGTATCAGCTGAAGATCACGCTGATCTTCGTGAATGAGACATTGCCGATACATTTTTTCAATGTCTGCGCAAGCCGTGTATTTATGTCGCCTAAATCTTATTAAAATAGACAACAAATCGCCTTGTATCGGTGGACCTACCATTTGTATTTCGTTGAGCGAGATGTCATTGCTTGCTGCGGCACTGGCATCAAACACCACGCGTAGCTTGGTTGTGGTACTCTGTTCACGACATACTCCGTGGTGTGGTAGGAAATAGGTGTCCCGACGCGCTCAACACGACTCATGTGACCTAATCGAATGTACTCGTGAATAAAATCGGCATAAAGTTTTTTATAATTAGGATTGCGTACTAAACGTTTTTCGAGGGCAAAAAACCTACGTTGTGCCTGTGAGTAAGTTTCACCTAAGGTATCGGGTGATGATTTAAAAGGAATGCGAACTTTGAACCTTCCGTCACTATTGCGCGTAGTAGTATTGACGAAATGTTGTTCACAAGCACGCTCCTCATCCGTGCGCGTATCCCGATACGCAGACATGTCCTCCAATTCCCAGAATTTGCGTAGCTGGGAATCGATAGACTGAGAAGAATTACACTGAATGTACCCATCATAACGCGTAAGAGAACAAATTGGGCCGGAAACAACCCATCCCAATTTTGTGTCTAATAAGAAAGGCCCACTAGGTAATCTTATTTTATTAGAATTAATTAAATCCCAAAATTTATCCGCACCGATTAGGATATCTATATTTTGAGACTCATTAAAATGCGGGTCTGCCAAAACAATATGGTCGGGTATATTGAACTGCTCGCTTGGTTGCGACAAAGCAGGCAATGCCGACGTAATGTTAGGCAGAACAAAACATTGTAAGCGCGTAGTGTATGGATGGTTGCGCGATTTTAACTCGATGTCACATATTTGCGTGGACTTTGTGACCGAGTTCCCTACACCACGAATTTCTTGAGTGGACTGTATTACTGACGCTTGAATTAAATTGCATAAAGATTGAGTTATGAAACAGCGTTCACTACCGCTGTCAAGGAGTGCGCGCGCTAAGTGATAATTCTTATAACTATCAGCTACCTCCACTAACGCAGTCGATAGTAGAACCGGTTTCATAACAGGTGATTATGTGGATGTGTTTATGTGCGCTTTGTTCGCATAGATTGTTGTAAATTCCGTAGAGGAGGCGGGCGATGCGTGTGTGGCGGCCGCGGGAAGGGGCGGGGGATGCGCTGCCGTAGACGTGGCCCTCGCAGTCGGCGTCTCATTAGCGTGCGCGACATGCAATGCTACAGATTGATTAGTATGATTATCGGAATGTAGTAACGAATTATGTTTTTTGTTGCATAATCTACACGGCCCGAACCTGCAACTATCCAAAGTGTGATCCGGACGTAAACAATTGGTGCAAAGTTTCTTTTCGTGAACAAACTTAAGTTTAGAATCTAAATTAAAATCAAGAAATCTTTGACACGCGTAAAGTGGATGATTTGAGTTGCACAATAAACAAAGCCTTTTATTTTTTGTGGATTTTTGTGTCTTTTGACTCAGTGGCTCATTGGTGGAAACATTGCAGTGAACTTTAGACTGATTAATTTTAGTGTTTTGATTTTTATTATCTTTATTTCGTTTGCTATGTGTCATATGCAATGTTTCCAGCACGTCAGCTCGGTCTTTAAGAAAGTTCATCATATCATCCAGTTTAAGCTTTCGCTTAGGTCCAGAATCGCCGTTTCTAGATAATCCTTGTGCGCGTTTGTATTGTTCCCATTGTTGTTCGGTGACTGCATTAAATCTAAACATAATTAAATAGATAATTAATGTATCCCACGCGTCAGTTGGTTCGTCAAGCATTTTTAATGCACGTAAATTCTTTAACACAGTGTCTATTAACTGTCGAATTAGATCGGGCGATTCCTTGCTCAAGTTTGGCATAGTGAACAAAGACATGACGTGATTATGCACTAACAATTCGCTATTATTGTACCGATTGAGAAGTAAATCCCACGCAACCGGGTAGTTGGCACTAGAAAATTCTACGGCATTAATTACCAGCTCCGCGCTTCCTTTCAATGAGGATTTAAGGTAGTGAAACTTTTCTATATTGCTTAAATCATTAGAATTGTGCACCAATGAAAGAAAAGTATCCCTAAACTCTAACCAACGCTCGTATGAACCGTCAAAGGTGGGCATAGAAATTGTGGGTAATTTAACGGCCGGTCTGTGGTGATTACTACATTTAGTAGAACCGTCAGTAACCTCACTCGGATTTAAAAGACATTCAGCTTGAGATAATAGAGTGTAATATCTATTTTCCATTAGTTCTCTTTGCGTTAACTGCTCATCTACATCGGAGACTGATTCCTCGATTTGTCTTTGTATGTCACTAAATTCATCGAACAATTTAGCAGCTCCCTGAATTCGTAATTTGAGATCTACACGTGTTTGACTTGATAAAGCTTCATCAGCAATGCTAGACAAGAAATTTGAGAATATTGACAATCTGCCTTTTACTATGCCACGCTTTTTAACTAGTTCCCTAATAAGTGGACAATCGTCGTTTGGATTGTATTTGAAAGGAGATTTATCGCGAGGCTTATTAGGTACTGAGATCTCTGACACACTAGGCTGACTCATTTTGGTGGAAAGCAGAGAGGAGTACTCACTTTTGAATTTGACGGTTACAATGAGATTCGCTGGCAACACTTGTGTGTTGCCAGCGAATCTCAATAAAAAAGTAACGAATAAAAAAGTATAAAATAATTTGTATTATTTCTTAATTGCTCTGAATCTCTTTAAACATTTTTTCCCCAGCTCTTGTGATAATGTTGTAGTGAGTTTAATATGCTGGTAAGGCCCATATTTCTAAAATCATATTGTTAAATACGGTATGTATTACATATTTACAATAAAAAACCGCTTTGATACCTAATGAAATAATGCATGACTAAATGTAAAAATGTCGTGGTGGCCTAGTGGTTAAAACACCAGCCTCTCAAGTATGAGTGGGCGGGTTCGATTCCAGGTCAGGCAAGTACCAATGTAACTTTTCTAAAGTTATATGTACTTTCTAAGTATATATTGGACACCAATGACTGAAGGTGAAGGAAAACATCTTGAGGAAACCTGGACTTTAAGTCTGAAATCGCCAACCCGCATTGAGCAAGCGTGGTGATTATGCTCAATCCTTCTCTGTATGAGAGGAGACCTGTGCCCAGCAGTGGGACGATAAAAGGTTGATGATGAAATGTCTAACAATAAGGTGGATCGATGACCTGGTGAAGGTCGCGGGAAGCCGATGGATGCGGGCAGCACAAGACCGGTCATCGTGGAAAGCCTTGGGGGAGGCCTTTGTTCAGCAGTGGACATCTATAGGCTGTAGAAGAAGAAATGTCTAAGTCTATTGATTGCCGAACATCACTATTGTAGCGAGTCACCCTTATTCATATCAGTGACACTTGCCCTTGTCATTTTTCTGACTCGAATTAAAAATCCCACTATAGGAGGGGTTTGGGGTAAAGTCATGATGTGGCCACTATGCTGCAATATTTCAACGTTCTTTATAAATTATTCACTGAATGCACTTTTTACTACTTAAATCACGCACTTTTATTTAGTAAACAACACTATAAATAATTTTAAAAGTCCAATAAAAAATGAGCGTGACACTCTGCTTGACTTTCTCGCCAAAAAACCTGACCAAAGAAGTAAAAAACGTTTTTTTTTCAACTGTCATTGGCGATATCCGCCATTATTGTGAAATCAAATTTTCAAAAAAAATCCTATAATTTGTTACACGTGTTATTGGCAAAATTGTGGTAACTATTCCACAGGGGCCATTGATCAAGAGTTGAAGTAGTATTCAATACTTGATCGTAAAGAAGAAGGAGAAGAAGTAAAAATATGGAATAATGGCAATACACACGTCATTCGCTCATAAATTTCATTCTGTTTTACTGGTAATATTGGCTAAACTTTATCACAAAGTATTTTGCATTTTGAAATGAATATTAAAAATACAAAATATATCTCGAAAGGTTTTTCAAATAAAATACAAAATGCTTTTTACTAAAAAGCATTTAAATACAAAATAGCTATTTTGCATTTTGTATTTGCATTTTAAATAGAAGTATTTCAAATAAATCGCATCTCTGTCAATAGGTACTCTAACGTAAAGCTAACATATTTTAGTTACTCTATACACATTATTGAGCTAATTCATTTTTCTTGCCGGAGAATTAAGTAAGTACCTATATAACCTAATATCTATATATAATCTAATGATTAAAAAACTTTTTATGAACACGTGACTCACTATTTTATCTTGAATATTTATGGCTATCTAATCTTTTTCGATAAGTGCCTTAATTGATTAGAATGAAATCTATGCATAAGTACCTATGTCATATATCAAGGTACCTACCTATGAACATGTAGAATTTAAAAATCTTTAGTCCCGGTTATATTATAGTTACAATCAACCGCACGTCTATGAATGTACGGTTGATTGTACATACGACAGCATATCTAGGGCGGTCCCTAGACCAACAATAACATTGTGCAATACATTTTATTGTACAAGAAGATTGAAAGATGCTTTGTATCCAAACGATCAATTATATTGCACAAAAATACGAAGCGCTCAATGTTTTCTCCCGCGTACTCCACTTCAAGATGAAACATGAACTAAAAAAACATTGCGCAATACTGACCCTGCACGATGCAATGCAAAAATATGGTATAACAAAAACTAAACTCGCTCAAACTTTTGTTCAATCATTGCACAGTCTTCAATATTTACCTTATGGCGGTCCCTAGATCCACAATAACATTGTGCAATACATTTTATTGTACAATAAGATTGAAAGATGCTTTGTATCCAAACGATCAATTATTTTGCACAAAAATACGAAGCGCTCAATGTTTTCTCGCGCGTACTGTCACGTAGCAAAATATAGCAGCAGGTGACATCTCGTGGACTCGGGCTAAACTCGGGTCACATATTTTGCATCGAGCCGAGAGATGGCGTTGCGCGAAAGGACGGTCGTTAATATAATAAATAAATTCAAATAAAGAACGACCGGGTTAAATAATATAAAAAAAGGACTTAGGATAAAGATATTAAAAAATAAGAACCAACTCATGAGTCTGAAATTAAAATACAAGTCGCGGAAGGCACTAGTCTATGGTTCAGGAAAAGACAATTGGGAGCGGTCGATCGGAAGGCTAGAGAAACTTCCAGAAGAACGACCGAAGCTTGCTCGGTGTCGCGGGTTTTTGCTGACATGGCTGGTACGCAAGGTTGGCGTGTGGCGCAATAAACCCCATGGGGTTGTGCGTCTAACGTTTGGCTCATCTCTCTGTGAGTATTCATTTCTGTACCCGGAATATTTTCTCCACGTGTTTTCTTGTTCTATAGTGCTGACTTAGGTTAAATGTTGTTCTAGATTTGGCTCTTTTGGCGGGCCTAGGGTGGGAACCCGCGTGGAGGCGTCGCGTCATAACTTATCTCAGGTGGCCTTGATTCCGATTGGATCAGGCTTGTTTGGAGTGGAAGTGGCTGAACCCTGATGGTACGGCACATCCAATTCTCTTTCGACGACGACTAGACAGGTATAAGCTGTCATGATTATTTTGCTCCGGGTGTTCCCGAAATACCTAATCCCGCAGGCCGCGTTCATTGTGCATTAATCTGACACCCGTCAGTTAGTGAAGCCAAGGGTCTTTGTACCGTAATCCAGAAGCGTTAGTCAGGAGAGCTAATCCGAAACGTAGACTCCCTGTCCTTGTTTCTTTGTTTTGATGTATCTAGTGAGTGAGAGTGGGTTTCCGACAGGTTGCATGTAAGTAGGCTATTGGCTTGATATTGTGTGCATAACCTCAGATACTTTTGTAACGACTGAGCCGTGATCACAACGGTTCACCTCACGAATCCTTCATCAAGCGACCCTGAGCTTGCTGAATTGTCTCATGTGGATTCCCTGTCCCACTCCGACCCGAGACGGAGTGAGTCAGGAAATCGGCTAGGTAAGTTAGGAGATTGTTTTGTCATATATTTATGACACAGGGTAATGCTAAAATAAATTTGTAATTGTATCCATTTATTGTTTTATTTAATGCTCCTAGCTACCAAGTATTTACATAATTAAATTTACTGTAACTGCCGGGTAAGGGGGGAGTTAGCCACCCTGAGTTAATTTAAAAACTAAAGAGGTAGCGTTACAGTACTCCACTTCAAGATGAAATATGAACTAAAAAACATTGCGCAATACTGACCCTGCACGATGCAATGCAAAAATATGGTATAACAAAAACTAAACTCGCTCAAACTTTTGTTCAATCATTGCACAGTCTTCAATATTTAGCCTAAGGCGGTCCCTAGATCCACTATACCATTGTGTAATACATTTTATTGTACAAGAAGATTAAAAGATGCTTTGTATCCAAACGATCAATTATACTTCACAAGAATATGACGTGCTCAATGTTTTCGTGTTCAGTTGGAGCAACATGTCCGAACAAGATGCAGCTGCAGCTGTAGTGGTGTTGCTTATGGCTAAACGCAAACGTAAACGAATACGTTGCTGATATAAAGAGTCTGAGTCTCTTTACATCAAGAAAAGATAGAAATACACTCACTATAATAATCTTTTAAAAGACTTGATGTTAACGTTGATGTAAACTCAGAGATAGAGTTTAATTTTTACCTGAACTTTAAGTTCTCTTTTCCCGCAATAGGCTATTTGACAGATTTATAATTTCTGTCTTGAATTACTTGGTTGCGGTTAAGAATTTCACCGAAAGTATTTTTTTTTATTTTAAATTTAATATTTCGTAAGAAACATGCAAATAAAAATTCAAAATTCAAATAAGGCGTCGAAACGCTTTATTCAACAATATGGCGGCGTGCCTAGTAAGTGACGTCACAAGCTTTTATAAACGATTTTTGGGTCCGCAGTGGTGTTTGTATTTATCTGTTATTTATTGTTGTTTATGTAATAAAATGGTTTACAAGTGGTGTGCTGTACCGGGATGTACAAATACACCGATAAAACACCCGAGAACACAGAACAACCACAAGTGCTGATGCGCGTATGACGTCATCGTGACATTAGCGAATCCAGATCGTTTCACAATATGTGGCGCGAGATACAAAAAGTCAAACATATTTTTGTGTTTTTGGATATATTAATTGTTATTATTTTTATTAAAACTCATGTAAATGACATAAAGAACCCTCATTTTATGCATTTAAAGCAAATAATCACAAAAAAAAAAATCATACTGTCAAATAGCCTATTAGGCGTGAGCGCGCGTCAAGATGATTACACCAATTAAAATACGTTGCGCAATACTGACCCTACACGATGCAATTCAAAAATATGGTGCAATCAAAATTAAATTCGCTCAAACTTTTGTTCAATCATTGCACTGTCTGCAATGTTAAGCCTAATCGGTCAATTATATTGCACAATTCGTAATATTGGGTATTTTATCCTAAGACTCAAGGTTGATTGGAAATTTTTGATAATTTCGGGTAGTGATCAGCTGTTCTCCGTACGTGTTTAACTCTATAATTTTGACAGCGCCCATAATATGTTGTATAATCATTTCTTTCATAAAAAGTACTCTATTATTTAATCCGGACTTCTAACTTTACCTCTGCAAATTTCAAAGCAATCGGTTCAGTAGTTACAGCGCGAAAGCGGAACAAACAAAAAACAAACTCACTTTCCGATCTATAATATTAAGTAAGGCAGGGTCACCAGGTACTTCAGATCTTCGATTATTCTAGTTTTTATATTTTTCCCTTTATGTGACCATTAAACCCTGGCTCTGTAAAAAATTTCAGCTCTCTGAGTTTATGGGAAGTATTACTTCTATTTTGATGATCATGAGTGAGTGAGTGTCGAAAACACGGAAATTTACTTTCGCTTAACTTCAGAACTAGATGAGCTACAGACTTGAAATTTTAGATTTGAAGTGTGTAAATACAGCTTACTGGATGACCAAAATTTCAGCGTTCTGGTACTATCCAGAGGTTCTTAATTAGGGGCCTGAAAATGCAGCGAAATGGTTCGGGTAAAGATGGTACGGCAGTGTTTGCTTCGCGCTCGACTTGCCGAGGGCACTGCCGTCCCCTCAGATTAAAAAAAAACAACACTTCCTGGCAGTCGGGTAAAAAGAGTCTGAAATAAAAGTTTTTGAATTTATCCTATTAATGATATACCTAAATGTGAAAGTTTGCAAGTTTCTTACTCATTCACTGGAAAATGGCTGAAAATATATGCGAGAAATTTTGCACACATGTAGTTCATACCCCGGACAACAAAGTTCGGGCTTCATGGCACTCAACTTTGTAAATAAAAAAATCTTACATATTGGAAGATCAAGTGTTGCGCCATTCTGCACTTCATACGGAGAAGACAATGTCTTCAACGCCCCATATGGGATACTTTTTATCCCGATAACACAGTGGCGGGGTCATGGGAAAATGGCACAGCCTAACTACCAATCCCCCGCCGGCGATTCCCGCCTAGGGCGGGCCCACAGTGGTCCCTCCACTCCACAGGGAGGGGCCGAGCTGGGTACGTCTTTTTGTGCGAGAAGACGCAGCAGCCAAGGGTTTTTTAGCGAGGTGTCCTTCCTCTTAGCCCCACTCGTTTGCCCGGAGGCAAACGGGCCCCCAGCTCCTCTCAATGAGGAGACCGGGTTGCCCGACGGTGACCCGGAGTTCGGGTCACGTCAGCCACCTCGAGTGGTGGCCGACCCGCCGCACGTGTGACCGCCGAAGCGGTCCCCGCATCTGGTTTTGGTCCGCGCCGGTAAACCGGTAACCCCCATATCTGGGGGCCGTTCCCCTATCCGCCACCTGGGGACGCGTCCGATGGCAGGCCAGAAACTGCACACGGAATCCCGATAACACCTGTGTCAAGCTTACCTAACATGATACAGTATTTTAAAAAAATAAGGACATTTCGTATTTTTGGATATGGCCAATCAATTTTAGTCTTTTGGTACCTATAGGTAGGTACCGACGACAGCACAATCTAATAAGGAAATCGGACATATTGTATTAGCTTTTGGATATGGCCAATCAATTTTAGTCTTTTGGTACCTATAGGTAGGTACCGACGACAGCACAATCTAATAAGGAAATCTGACATATTGTAGTAGCTTGCTAATACAATATGTCCGATTTCCTTATTAAACTTTCAACTTTATTTCTAAGGCATTAAGGCTCAAGGTTGATTGGGAATAACTGACAGTTTCGGGTAGCTTGACCTGCTTTCGTCCGTACCTATCCAAAACGGAATTATCCACTTCTTCCCTGTTTTTGTATAAAAAATGAGTTAAACTTAAGGGATGTTGGATTGTGTAACATCATATTGGCGTCACCCTGTTCTGACACAGCTAGGGATTTGTATAAAATTGTTAAGTTGGGTTTGGGTAGAAGAATGTAAATATGTATATAGTTTTAATTTTTTGTAATTTCGGGGGTGACATAATCGCAAGCGATCAAACCCCCTTTCAATAAATAAAGAGAAAAAAAAAATAAATAAAAAAAATCCACTTCTTATTGAAAACGCCTGCAATATTATAACATAACGGGTTTTATAAAGAAAAATGCAACATTTATCGTTTACAACAACAAATTTAATGACACATTACCATTTACCCCCTTATTTATAAACGCTGCTTTAAGTTAACTAGTGATTAGCGATTCTTTACTCAACATTTCCACCTTTTAACATCACTTAACTTTAATCATCCTTTATGAATAAATACCACAAAGTTTAAGGGATTTATTCATAAACGACGGTTAAAGTTAAGTGACGTGCTAACGTCACTAGTTAACTTTAAACACCGTTCATGAATAAGGGGGTTAGAATGAAGCTTCTTTACTATATCATTAATCAACACCATGTAACATAATATTATCTAAGTATAATGAAATATTAACATCAATGTACATTATATTTCAGTACCCTATTTTTTTTTTAGCTTGGAAAGTTTGACAGAAAAAGGTCTTACGTTTTAATTTCTCATCATCAGCCTATAGAAGTCCACAGCTGGATATATAGGCCTACCTAGCCTAAAGGCTTCCCACCTTTTTTTTTCCGGCGTGGAAATCCTCAGTGGATGTCCGCCGCCCTGGGGAGGGCGACGGGATCTGTCACTCTTACTAAAACCACCCCGGTGTCTCTTCTATCACGAGCGCGCGTGGGGCCGCGAGAGTCTAAATTCTTCCACGACCCCACACCCTCGTGCTGGCCGGGTCCGTCTGGGCCTCGTCTCCTGCACGGGGTAGTGGGGTGTCAAACTACCCCGTGAATCGCCTCAGAGGCGCGCGCCGACACTCGCGCGCGCCTCCGCCTCGGGATCCATCGAATAGGGGGCGGGACTTCCCCATGTCCCTCGCCCGTGGACCCATTAATGGGGGGCGGAAGAGGGCATTATCCGCCCTTCTTCGGCGCCCTGTGCGTCTTCTGCGACATCACATCCTCGCATCAGGACACCACCGCGTCCCACGACTCTGCGCTACCGACCATCCTCCGCACTACTGCCGGCAGCGTCAGGTCGCCTCCTACTTCATACACACTCTGAGAGCGTGTGCTGCGCCGTGTCCTCCCCGCATTGGACGCAGTGGTGGCACCGAGCGTCCGGCTCCCTGCCTAAACGACGCAGGTACTTGCCGATGCAGCCGTGCTCCGACAGTACCTGCGTCACCCTAAACGATAGGGAGCCGTGCCTTCTCACAAGCCAGTCGTCGAGTACCGGCCGGATCGCCTCGACGGTAGCGAGGCCGGGGGTAGGGCGTATAAGACTCTGCCGCCAGTCCGCCATCAGGACCTGACGGAGTTCCTCTCGGCGCAGCTCAATCTGCCGCTGCGCCGAACTGGAGCCCCGTGTCCGCTCTTCCTCGCGCCATCGCACTATGGATTATCGTAGAACAAGAGCTGATTAAAAATACTTTTTTAAAATGTTGCAAATAGTACATGTTTTTGGTCTTATTTTATTCATAAGAAGCCATTCTATGATATTCAATTCGTTTTTATCTATTAAATACACAAAATAGTAAAAAAAAAAATGCATTAGAACTCGAAAGTCTAAGTATTCTACAAACTGTAACTTGTAAATTACATATTTTCAGAGTTAGATATTGAGCACTGGTTAAGAAATAACTATATAGTGTGCCATATATTTAGAAAGGATATTTTATGTAGAGTAATAGTCAGTTATTTAAATTATAATAAAAGATAAAATATAACTGTCACAATTTTTTACGTAAAATGCCAACGAAAATTAAATTGTTTTAACTTCAACGAGACTGTTGACGCCATCTATTGGCGTTTATAAATGGAACTGTTTGCGCTGTAAATTCTCATACCAATCCTTGTCCCCGTAACCCTTCACGTCACGTCATGCACCCGCTGCCCGCGAGATGGCGCTGATCGAAAACAGCGCCTTGATCATGCTAGAAGAATCAGATTTCAGTGCGTCTCCTGGACCCTCCGCGTGTGCGCACCGCTCGCCACGCGCCCCGCGTTTCACATCGCTAATTTGGTGTGATCCTAACCGCTGTTTAAAAACCCGCATTTGCACAGTTCTGCTGTGTTAATTTATCGCTGAACGATATAATCATTCGATTATAAGTTGTAACCATTCGCTCAAATTGGAGACGTGTCTTTGTGGCTTCAAGAAAAGAAACCGAAGCTGTTAGCGGGGAACTTTATATCCACGTGGGTGTTGTGTGAAGTTTGTGCCGAACCGCGAGGGTGAAGAAAACTCGAAGACGGAGCCAACTGATTTAACTCCTACGAGACGACGAGAGCCCACCAGCAGGTAAGGTGCATGATATTTCCACAACCCATTCCTAGGTTGAGAGTTCACAGCGCGACAGTGACGCCATTTTTTCTTTTCAACTATTTCACAAATTACAGTCCAGATCGAAGGAAGGTATTAAACCCCGCGAAGCCACTTTGGCCCCTCCATTTGTGGTCCTTTCGAACCGGACCAGTTGTGGTCCATTTGTGATTATTCAGTTCCCGCCTCCCCCTTTTTAGGGCACCTATTAGATTAGTGGTAAAATCCGCCGTTTGTAGGTTTGTTAGCCTATATTTCGCTGTCACCTACACCATTACGCAAGTAAGCGCTGACGTGTAGGTAATTAATTCATTCGATACCACTTTACACTAAATAGGTACTATTATATATATTTATCCGCTGTTATACTAATATTTATCTTAATATTCGCTGTAAGTAATAAGTATTCATACTTCCAGTAGAAATCAAAAAGTTTCTATATCGATAATTTTCGCTAACATTCGTAGGTATCTACAAAACATTGTGATCACAAGCCGAGCGCAGCGCTCGCTAGAAAAAACATTATTGGATACCCACCCGCTAGTATTTATTTTCATAATACTCACAAATTAATCAACTATTACGGTCCGTATTACAGAACATCACTCAAGCGTAACCGAGTGAATCGCTCTTGTGATTGATTTCGATGCTTATCTGTTAGTCATAAGATTTACATTTCAGTACATAGTTATGTCGCAATACAGTTAAGACCCTAAGCGGATACGTAAAAATTGTTATTCGCGTTTCACTTATTAGGTAACTATTACTATATTTAAAATTCTCATTTCATAATGAAGAAAGCTATTAAGTCCGATAGTACAGAATTAACGCTGTCGGCGTTGGAAGCAAAGCGAAATGCATTATTTGAGTGCTTACAATCAGCCCACGACTTATCAAAAAACATCAAAGACGATGTGGATAAGAGGGAGGCATTTTTAGACGCTAGCTCGAACATTGACACTATTCGCTCCGAATTTCATCAGGTTATGGATCAATACAATAGTTGTCTAATAACTAAAGATCCAACAACCCGCGCAGACTATAAGGCTTTGATCTCTTTCGAGCAACTATATGCCAGACTGAAACGTTTAGTGGCTTCCAGCACCGCAGGTGATATGCCACCCGTCGTGGAGAGGGGACCGTCCATGATCAAGTTACCACCGATTGAATTAATGAGTTTTAACGGTGACATTTGCTCATGGCCATTGTTCTACTCAAATTACAAGTCAGCCGTTCATGATAATCCATCTCTCTCGGATCATCAGAAACTACATTATTTACAAGGTAAGCTAACTGGCAAAGCCCTAGCGGTATGCACCGGCATTGTGCCCACCGCAGAGAATTATGAACTCATTTTTAAATCGCTAGTGAGTAGGTATGAAGATAAACGCATGCTAGCGTCCACATATTTAAAGCAGATCTTGGAATTTAAACCGCTAACTTCCGCTACTTCTAATAATTTTGACATGTTTAATGATAAGTTTGTCAGCGCTGTTCGCGCATTACAACATTTAAAAATTCCAGATTTATTAAATCTAATCTTCGTACAATTAGCTATTACGAAGCTAGACAGTGAAACTGTACGTAATTTTGAAAACAGTCAGGATCAATCTGACGTCCCTGCATTTGATGATTTAGTAGACTTCATCAATAAACAAGGGAAGATATTGTATCGTGCTAACGCCGTCAGTCAGCGTAACACCGGCTGAGCATTCTCGCATTTCAAATAACAAAACTTCGCAGTCCGCCCCAGTACGCTGCAATGCCTATGTCAGCACAGTCGAATCTACTGACAAATGCTTGTGTACTAATATCGCTCATCAACATTTATATAAATGTCCCGCTTTTCATAAACTGTCTCCGTATGAACGCCTACAGATTGTTAAGAAAATTAACGGTTGCGTCAATTGCTTAAGCATTAAACACAAGATATCGCGTTGTCAATCCGCAACTGGATGTAGAACGTGTAAGAAGCGTCATCATTCTTTGTTACATTTTACCCAGGAATCGAACCCGCACACCGGAGCAAATAATTGTACTCAACCGTCTAAGAGCGAGCAGCCCGACACAGCGGCGCCTATGCCAGCAAACGCGGTCTCTTTCGATCACACGCGCACGACAGAGACAGAGCAACCTGCCGCGCGGTCTGACGTAGCATTGTGCTCGGTGTCTGAAGACGCGCCGCGTTATTTAACCCCAGATACGGCTTGTAGCGGGCCGTCGCAATGTGCAAACACCACTGTTCTACTCGCCACCGCGCAAGTCACGGCCTACGACAGTAACGGTCGTGAGCATTTGCTGAGAGTTTTGTTAGATTCGGCGTCTCAAAGCAATTTCGTCACAAAGGAATGTTGTGACCGATTATGTTTACGTCAAAACAATATACAGTCCACGACTGTATGTGGTTTCGGACGCACAGAGAAAACGTCGTTCGGAACAGTAGATTTAACCATATTTTCCCGCTTTAATAAAAATATCCGATTTGATATCGACTCGTTAGTAGTCGATCAAATTACGGATAAGTTACCTTCTGCTTTTGTCGATATTAAGGCCTTGCCTTATTCGAATAAACTTCAGTTCGCTGATGATAATTTCGCTACTCCAAGTAAAATTGACATTTTAATTGGAGCATCGCTGTTCCCGCATTTACTTTTGCCTGGCGGGATTCCTGGAGGCCCGTCAGTGCCCGCCGCTGTCAATACGGTGTTAGGCTATGTACTAATGGGAACTGTGCCTACACTTAGTAAACGCCCAGCCTGTATTACATCATGCTGAGTCATAGTCCATTCGCCTATGAATAATTATAATAATAATTCTATTTCCCGCCCATTCAACATCCCGTTGATGTTGAATGTGACTTACACCATCACGCTAGTTTGCGCTGACGTGTAGGTAATTAATTATTTCCCGCTTCTGGGAACTTAAAGAAGTTCCCGGCCCGCCCATTCAACATCCCGTTGATGTTGAATGTGAATATTTTTATTTCCCGCGTCTGGGAACTTGAAGAAGTTCCCGGCCCGCCCATTCAACATCCCGTTGATGTTGAATGTGAATATTTTTATCGTTCAACTACGCAAAGGGACCCAGTTACTGGTCGCTATGCCGTGGGTCTACCGTTTGATAAAGATGTGTTCACACTAGGTGACTCTTTAAATGTCGCTCGTAAGCGATTTTTTATGCTCGGAAGGGAAGCTTGAAGCTTCACCGGGGCTGCGCGTCGCTTACGACGAGGTCGTAAATGATTACCTTTCTAAGGGTTATCTCTCGCCCGTCTCAGTTCTCCCGCATGAGACCGTAGACGTGTATCCTACGTACCGTTGGCAAACGTTCGTTGCCAATCGCGTTATTAAAGTCACTAATAATATTTCCGCAGATAACTTCTATCACGTAGCAGGGATTGACAACCCGGCAGACTGCCTGTCACGTGGTGTCTCTCCTGCTAAATTGTTAAACCACCCTCTGTGGTCTCAGGGTCCGCCCTGGCTAATTTTACATCCGTCACAGTGGCCTACCACTGAATGTACGGAGCCGCTCTCGCTAAACGAAGTACCTGAGCAAAGAAAGCTCGTTCACACTGTCTTAATTCCCGCGGACACCTCCTATGTTCATTATACTCTTTGTCGCTTTTCGTCATGGAGTAAAATACCTACTCCGTACGACTGTTTGCATTTATATTTCATTAAATTGTTATCACGTCGCGATTTCGTACATATAATCGCAGCTGATGTGAGTTTTGCAGAACACAAATTACTGAAACTCATCCAGCATAAATATTAAAAAAAAAACCGCCATATTTTAAGCGCATTTAAACGATTTTTGTTCCGCAGTGGCCCTGTCTAAGTAATGCACTCGGACAGAGGCAACAATTTTGTAGTCGCTAATTCTTAATTATATAACGACTTGGTCAGAGTTGGTGGACGACTCACCCATTCTGATCAAGTTATTCACAGCGGCATTCTTACAAAGCACTTACCGTAGCACCGCTGCCCGACCGTACGACCACAGGAGGACGACAGCGGCGAGCGGGGACCGGGGGACGGGGGATCGGTTTCGCCGGTGGCCGCCGCCCGCCTGCAGCGACTCACTCGCCAAAAATCCACGGACCAAGCGCGCGTTCTAATAGACGTCCTTTATACTAAATACAAGCACCTATTATACAGTCCGCTATTTTATTTATAACAACGAGAAACCCCAACATATGATGGGCCTGACCACCACAACGAGGCGTCGCTGATTACATCAGCCTTCACCCCGCGAGAGACAAGATCCGCCGGGTTCTCCTTAGACGGCACGTAGCTCCACGTATGACCGCTGGTGCTTTCCTTAATCTCATTAACACGATTACGTACGAATTGATTAAGTTGATTTGAAGGGGTGGACAACCACCCTAATACGATTGTGGAATCGCATCAAAACCGACACATGTCAATGTTTAAAGTAAGTGAATTTTGTACCTTAGTACACAGTCTTGCACCTAATAAAGCCCCACACAACTCAAGACGTGGGATAGTCGTGGGTTTGATCGGCGCAACTTTATTTTTCGAGACTAAGAGCTTAACACGCACAAGCCCCGAGTTACACACAGACCGAATGTAGACGTACGCTCCATACGCACTGTTAGACGCATCTGTGAACACATGGATTTCTATCTTTACACAAAGATCATTAAGAACCCATCGTGGAATTTGTAACTTATTAAGACAGGGTAAAGTGTTAGCAAATGAAGACCAGAGATATAAAATCTCTGATGAGACTTCTTCGTCCCAAAGACTTTTATTAACCCATAGTTTCTGCATAATCAACTTAGCTTCGACAACGCATGGACCTACAAGTCCTAATGGGTCGAATATTTGACTTATTACCGAAAGTATATGTCGTTTGGTTACCTTCTCATGAAGTTCAATGTTAATTGAAAAAGATAAGGTATCCTGGTGACAAAGCCAATATAAACCTAATGTTTTAGATGATGAATTTATGTTGTTATCTGATAAATCTAATATTGTGTTCGAATCTATAGTTTTGCCTGAGAATAGCTCGTTAAGTATTAATGGGTTATTTGATTTCCATTTGCGAATATTGAATTTTGCTGTATTTAATACGGAAGTAATTCCCTTACATAACTTTATAGCTTCGTTTACTGTACTGCATCCACTTAATAAGTCATCGCAGTAAAAGTCGTGCAATCCATACTAATATTATAAATGCAAAAGTAACTCTGTCTGTCTGTCTGTCTGTGTGTCTGTCTGTCTGTCTGTCTGTCTGTCTGTCTGTCTGTCTGTCTGTCTGTCTGTTACGCTTTCCCGCTTAAACCTCTCAACCGATTTTGATGAAATTTGGCACAGACAATCTTTAGACCCTGAGAAAGAACATAGGCTACCTTTTATCCCGGAAAAAATTGATGTTCCCGAGGGAAATCTAAAAAGCGCGATATAACCGAACTCCACGCGGGCGAAGCCGCGGGCGGGAAGCTAGTATACTATATTTGACGTTATCGTCGCAGACTGTGGATGCCAGACTGCTCAGACATTTCGTTGCGAGATAAGGCGCTGATGCAGTTCCCTGACAAACTGTATTTAGGGTGTAAGTTTTTAAGCTATGAGAAGAATCATACCTAAATACTATTTGCTGTAACGAGCGCTGACTAGGTACTATATTAATAGATCTAAACATTTTCTCTATGTCTGCCGATACTACAAATTTATGCTGGCGGAACCTGAGGAGAATTGATAAGAGGTCATCTTGAACAGTAGGACCGACCATCTGAATTTCATTATAAGAAATTCCTGAAGTGGTAACGGCAGAAGCGTCAAAGACCGTGCGCAACTTTGTCGTTGTACTAGACTCCCGGAGTACGCCATGGTGAGGGAGATAGTAGTTGGAATTGTCACTGTATGGAAAAAGGGTTTTATTTTCAGTCATGTGACCTAAATGCTCATACTCTCGCATGAAAGTCAAATACTTTTCCTTGAATATAGGTTCTCGTTCGAATTTTCGCTCAAGTGATAAAAAACGGCGCTTTGCCATTTCAAATGAATCGCCCAAGACTTGAGGATCCCGCTTGAGTGGAATAGTGACGACAAAGCGACCATCGTCATTGCGAGTAGTGTTCACGGTAAAACTATTTTCACACGCACGTTCCTCTGCCGATTGAGAATGCTCAAGAGAAACACTATCTATTTCCCAAAAACGAGTTAAATCAATATCAAGTTGACCTTGAGTAAAAAGACATTGACTGAATGTACCTTTCGAACTCGAGATGTGACCAGTGACTATCCACCCGAACTACGTAACATAGGTAGATGTTTGCCTAGGCTTATCTTTTTACAACCTAAAATATCCCAGAAGATTTCCGCCCCGAGAAGAAGATCGACCTTAGAAGGAATGTTATATGACGGGTCAGATAGACATAAGCCTGCTGGAATTTGAATATGATGTGTGTCAATGTATGTGATTGGTACTACTGTGGTGACGGTGGTAAATACATGACAAACAATGTTATTCCGATAGCTAGTATTCAATGACTCAATAGTGAGCTTGCAAGACTGTGTACTATTGGAAACATGATTGTTAAAACCTGATACCGTGGAGCTCACGTTCCGCCTCGGCAGATCCAGCTTACTGCAGAAAGCTTCGGAAACGATGTTTATACTGCTACCGTTGTCCAAGATCGCCCTGGCGGTGTGTTGATTGCCCTTTTCGTCAACCACTCTCAACAACGTTGTGGAAAGGAAAACACGCGTCGGAGTAGTAACCGGTTGAACACCAGTTGTCAATATAACATCTTTTGATGATGAAGGAGACGAATCATTAGATGTAATTTGATCGGTATTTTCTACGTGCAAAAGTGTGTTATGCTTTTCTTTGCAATATTTGCAGTGTGACAAAAAACATCTTTTTGCCACATGACCGAAACGCAAACAGTTCAAGCACACATTTAATTCCTTTACTTTAGAAATTCGAGTTTCTATTGGAAGACTTCTATATGATTCACAATGAAACAGCTGATGTGAGTCATCATCGCACAATGGACAGGATTTACGTTTGTTATTTTTATTTTTGCTGTTATTTATTACTAAACTTTTCGCTTTTACGGGTTCTGATTTTACGTTATTAATTTTATTATTCTCTTCTAAAGTTCTTAATAAGTCGGCTCTGTTATTTAAAAATGTTATGAACTGTGATAGGATTGGGGATGATGTCAATGTATTTTTATGTTCTTCCCACTGTCGACCCGTCACACTATCAAGTTTTGTTGACATCATATAAATTATGATCGTGTCCCAGTATTGGGTGGGTTCATTTAAAGATCCAAGAGCTCTAATGTTTTTATTAATTATATCAACAAGGTATTGAATCGACTGACATGACTCTGATCGAATAGGTTCTACATTAAACAAAGCCTGTAAGTGGTTATTAACCAGTAAGCGATTATTGTCAAATCGCTCGCACAGTAATTCCCACGCAATTTTATAATTGTCACTTTTAAAATCGATATTTTTTATAATAAGAGCGGCACTTCCTTGAAGAGAAGCCCGTAAGTAATGGAATTTATTTATG
The DNA here is from genome assembly GCA_017933935.1 of Sesamia nonagrioides. NCBI lineage: Eukaryota > Metazoa > Arthropoda > Insecta > Lepidoptera > Noctuidae > Sesamia > Sesamia nonagrioides. The sequence continues at coordinate 665,879 of JADWQK010002064.1, forward strand.
TTATCTATGCAATCACTGTTATGTATAAGAGAAAGGAATGTGTCTTTAAATTCAAGCCAGTCTTGATAGCCACCACTGAAATGCGGTAAGTCAATTTTCGGAAGCCTAACCAAACTTCTCACTCGCCCACCTGATTCTCCGTCGCTGAACTCCGGCACAGATCCTATGCTCCTTCTTTTGGCAGCAAGAAGGCTTTTGGCTGTGGCCACCAGTGGGTAGTAGTCGTTGTCAAACTGCACTCGCTCTGCGTGGACTTCGTCGGTTGGTGGCTCATCGGTTAGAATGTCGATTTCCGTCTGTAACGTGTCAAATTCTTCGCATAAGAGTTCAAATTTTCGTAAGCGACACTCTAAATCTATGATTTGTAACTCCGTTAAAGTTTTAGAAGATTTAATTAGTTTTAAATGATTGCCAAAAATAGTAAGCTTTGATTTTATAGCTGAGCGTTTCTTAATTAAAGTTTTAAGTTCGGACATGATCACGACAAAACCTCAAATGGCAAATAAAAGCAAGTAACAGCTGATTTCTTAATTTGCACCGTTATAAAGATGTGTAAAAATAAATATAAGCAGGTAGGTAAGCTTAATGACTGTGCGTATTGATTCGAAGCAAACAAGATGATTCATGCGACAAGCATTGAACGCTCGAGTTATATGAATACAAGTATATAGGTAGCTAGATGAATAGCAAAGACTCGAATGATTTATAAGTAACAAGGTATTATTTTTGTAGGATTTGCGAAGCAGAACTTATGAAGAATGCACAAAGCACCGACTCAAGATTCAGCTAAAACTTAGATATGAGAATTTGTAAGGAAATAAGAATTTGACTGGCTAAGAGAAGGGGAATAAGAGGAATAAATAGGAACGAACTCACAAGATGTCTTTCTTATCCTTTTGTCCAGCGGTGGGATGGTTTGATCGACCTTCAAATTTGCTTCCTTGACCTTCTCGAACGCCGCCGAACAATGGCCGGCGCGTACGACTCGTCCGTCAAAGTTTCTTGATTTTGCCACGAAATGTTTTCCAAAGCTTCAAGACGTCCTTAGTGTCCTTTGCCACGGTGAGAGGACCATATGTTGGGGTTTCTCGTTGTTATAAATAAAATAGCGGACTGTATAATAGGTGCTTGTATTTAGTATAAAGGACATCTATTAGAACGCGCGCTTGGTCCGTGGATTTTTGGCGAGGGAGTCGCTGCAGGCGGGCGGCGGCCTAACCGATCCCTCGTCCCCCGGTCCCCGCTCGCCGCTGTCGTCCTCCTGTGGTCGTACGGTCGGGCAGCGGTGCTACGGTTTGTCTCCAACAGTACTCTCTCAGAGCGAGTATTTGTTGAATTCTAGGTCTCTCATAGTTCTGAGTGCCGATTCCGCAGAGCTTACCGCATTGACTCCGAGCCATTTTTTTGCATACCGCACCTCTGCTTTCATTGCCCGCACCTGAAGTAGAATCAGATAATCTCAATCTGCTTCAGAGACATTCTCTACTTGATAAGTTAGTACAGTCCTTTTAGATGTGGAGAATGGAGTATTTACACGGTTTGCAAACTCGAGAGAAATGGATACTCCGACTGTGCCAATCAAGGCTGACATGGTCGTAATCATCATAACCTTTATCGTGGCCGTTAGCGATTGTGGAAAGGACGCTTCCTTCCGACGATGGGGTGACGCGTGTAGCTTCTGTAAGAACCGCTAAAGGTACATACGTACGTCCAGTCGTGCGTTTGTGCCCACTACCTACACAGTAGGATTATTAATTTGATAAATACAAGTAGTTTAAGTGTTAGCAGTTAGTTAGTTTAGTATTATCGCAGTTATTTATATAAAGATCGCAGTTATTTCTTTTATAAGTCGCAGTTTCAATATTATATTTTCGCAGTTTTCGCTGTATTTATGATTGGGTTTTGAAGGTGACCCTTCAAAAGGGGGGAGGATGTTGACGCCATCTATTGGCGTTTATAAATGGAACTGTTTGCGCTGTAAATTCTCATAACTAAAATCCTTGTCCCCGAAACCCTCTACGTCACGTCATGCACCCGGTGCCCGCTAGATGGCGCTGATCGAAAACAGCGCCTTGATCATGCTAGAAGAATTAGATTTCAGTGTGTCTTATGGACCCTCCGCGTGTGCGCACCGCTCGCCACGCGCCCCGCGTTTCACATCGCCATTTTGGTGTGATTCTAACCGCTGTTTAAAAACCCGCATTTGCACAGTTCTGCTGTGTTAATTTATCGCTGAACGATATAATCATTCGATTATAAGTTGTAACCATCCGCTCAAATTGGAGACGTGTCTTTGTGGCTTCAAGAAAAGAAACCGAAGCTGTTAGCGGGGAACTTTATATCCACGTGGGTGTTGTGTGAAGTTTGTGCCGAACCGCGAGGGTGAAGAAAACTCGAAGACGGAGCCAACTGATTGAACTCCTACGAGACGACGAGAGCCCACCAGCAGATAAGGTGCATGATATTTCCACAACCCATTCCTAGGTTGAGAGTTCACAGCGCGACAGTGACGCCATTTTTTCTTTTCAACTATTTCACAAATTACAGTCCAGATCGAAGGAAGGTATTAAACCCCGCGAAGCCACTTTGGCCCCTCCAGAGACTTTTGTATGTTAGCTAAGCTTGGCGAAGTTCTAAATTTGATATAATTTCATGCACAAGGTATGCACCTAATATGTACAATAAAAAAAACTTGCGGTTTTTTGCGGTTTTTGATAACACGTCCCATATTCATTATCACGGGAACTGAATTGATAAGTATCGTATGACGTTTCTGAGGTAAAATGTTGGCGTTTTTTGTTACTGATGTAGTTTTTGCACAGGTTTTATTTGAAAATAAGGTCATCTAAGATAACGGTATATGATGCACACCACCCTTATTCGATTTTCCTATAAAAAGCTTGGCCACTGAACACCCTTTACCACAATTTGTTATTGTTCGTTATTAAATTACAATACAAAATACTTATAATGAGTTCTTTTAATTGCTCTAGACGTGAATTGATACTTTTCTATATTGACAAGGGTAAATGACGAAAATAAACGACTAAAACAGGAAAAAAAGCAACAGTACAAAAAAGATTCCGTGAAGAGCTGGGCTTAATAATTGATAAACCAAGGCAAGTAAGTGGCTACTCGAATGATGGTAATACAGCTAGAAGATTTTTCCGTAATGCCAGTTATTCTGCAGAAATAACTTTCGGAAGATGTGCAAGAGTCTCGTAATAAAGACTACAAAAATTGTAGACTACATCATGCAAAAAAGTGTTCAAGATCGGCAACTAACGAAGATGTATTCCATAAATTACTATATACATCGGATCCATACATTACAATTATTTTCATATGGTTTGCGAATAGCAAACCATATGAAAAGAATGTCAAGGAATTGGACGAAGATACTCTGCATCTCTTGAAAATGAATCTAGTTGATCACGGATCCTGAGGTTGATCAGGTGTGAAACCTACCTTTATTTATTTATATACCTACCTTTTACATAATTATAATGTTAAGAGATAATAATACTTGAGGTTATTAAGGTTATTTTTTTATATTTTAGACTCACTATACAACGTGTAACATAAAGGGTATATACATAACAAAGGCATGGCATCATGATATCAAACGATATTGGAAGGGTTTTTTAATCCCATCTCTTTATGTTAGGAAGTTATGAGGAAAAACACCGCCTGTGATAGGCTACTATCATACTAGTCGCACAGAGATATTGAAGACATTTATCGGATTTTAGCAAGTAACGTGACGGGTAACGAGTAGTTATTAACGTATGTAGTGTGCTGCCACGTTTATTATGATTTGATTTTAAGAAACACACGAAACCGAAAATTTGGTACCAATTTTTTGAGTATTTTATTTTGAGTTGAAACCCTTCCGATATCGTTTGATATCATCTAAAGATGCCATGCCCTTGGTATGTATATACCCTTTTTGTTACACGTTGTATAGTATACATAAGTTCAAAATGTAAGCTTAATAAATATTTTTTATTAAATTATTTATTTTTATTTTATTGTTTTATTATTCCTATTTAGTTGTTCAGGGTTCAAAAAGAGACAATACACACAAACATTCAACACATTCAAGTGAAACTAAAATATTCCTACGGTTTTTTGACAAAATCGTAAGTTTAAACGCGAGTAAAACCGCAACCAAAACCTATCGCTTATTAGATGTAAACTTAATTAAATATATAGACTATGAACTACATTGGTGCAAAATTTCACCTGTTTATCTTGAAAAATAAGAGAGATATAGATTTTTAATCAGCAAAAGACCCATATTTTCCATAGTGCATCGGTACAATGACGCGAGTACTTTCACCTCTAGGTCCCAAGGCGGGGATCCGGCCAGGACGCAAGCCGCCTCGTAGGAAATCGTGCGATACCCGCGGACGACCCTGACGGCCATCACCCTCTGCGGCGTGCGCAGAATGGCGAGTGTTCCGGCCGTCAGGTCTATCGCCCACACAGGGGCCCCATATAGGGCCATGGACCGCACGATTCCTACTTACAACCGCCTACAGGCGGCGCTCGGGCTCCCCATGTTGGGAAGCAGCGTTGATAGCGCGCCTGCTGCACCCATCAGCTTAGGCGCCAGCCGCCGGAAGTGGGGCCCAAATTCCCATCGGCTGTCGAGCACCAATCCCAGGTACTTCATGGGGACTCGACAGCTATCCGGGCCCCATTGACCACGATAAGGCTTTCCACCTTACCTACGTTAACCATTTTGCGTTCTTCATTCAAAAACACGTCTGCTCTTAGGGTCTCCGATTCTAATATGGCCGGCCGACGGTAGTAAATCGGATGAAGGGGTCGGGGCGGCATATTCATACTGGCGGGATGGGTCCGAGATTCGGACCAAGCGAATGAGGTTGGAGTCGATGTGCACCGTCTTTCAGGCGGAGCTGCTCGCGATAGCCAGGGCTACGGACCTGGTTGTCTTGAGAGGCTTCGACTGCGTGGCGGTGCTCAGCGATTCTCGGTCCTCGCTCGACTTGATCCGAAACCCGGAAACGCACCATCCCCTTGCTACCCATATTCGTAAGAATATTAGGGAGCAAGAGGGGAGAGGTAAACTCCTCCGGTTCTTTTGGGTGAAAGCTCATGTCGGGATCCCCGGCAATGAGCGCGCCGACGAGTTGGCAAGGCAGGCGGCGGCTCAGTCCAGGGTCGCCCCGGCGTATGACAGGTGTCCAGTCTCATACGTCAAGCGACGTTTAAGGGAGGGCACAGTAGCTGCCACGGCTGGGGTCACGCGGATGTTCTTCCCCGATGTGGTGCGCGCGCGCAAGAACCTGAAGAGCCTCGACAAGACGTCTATTCGGGCGCAAATTTTGACGGTTCACGGCGGCTTCGCCGCGAACCTACACAAGTTTAAGTTAAAAGACAGTCCGGCCTGTGTGTGTGACACGCAGGCAACTGAGACCATCCAGCACCTCCTGTTCGAGTGTCCGAGGCACAACCGCGACAGATACGACCTGGAAGTAAGTACTGGGAGAATTTTGACAGAGACAACTATTGCCGACCTTATGGCGGACAAACACTCCAGGCCGTATCTGGAGCGGTTCTGCCTCAAGGTAGCCAAAAGCTGTATCGAGAGGAAAAGGACAAGGGCGGCACAGCCAAGCGCAGTGCCGTCGGCACGAATAGGATAGGAGATTAAGCCATTTTATAGTTAGATAGATATAAGATGATTAGTATATTATAAGAAAATGTATGTAAAAATGATATTAAAAGAATAATGACAAAAGAAAAGAAAAGAATGACCCAGAAGAAAAGAAAGACGTAAGCCGCAAAAAAGGTATAGCGGTAAAAGAAAAGACGCAAAAAAGAATTCTTGCCACGCAAGAAGCGGAAGACGGCTAACAACAAAAAAAATAAATAAAAAAATATGGCCGGCCCATTCGGAAACCCAACTTGGGTTTCCGCCGGATCACCTGGTTGCGTAATAGATGCGATTCAGTCTGAGGCCAATGTGTCATCAAGATTAGTTTTACTGGCTGTATTATGTTTCGGTAAAGATTTTGTGGAAATTATCCCATTAAATCATAATTTATCAACTAAAAATGAAATAACAAAAAAATGGTTTTTCTTCGGCAATTTCTTAGTTACTGTACTTGACGAGTCCAAACGATGATGTACTCTGAAAAACAATTACGTGTCTAGTAACTAACTTTGGGACCTCTGAAATACTAAAACATTACAAAACAGCAGATTTAAGACATAAGATCACCTCTCCTTGCTTCGTAAAGTACGCCTCTGCTGTAATTCGTAGATGTTTGACGGTTGTTATGCGTAATCAGAAGCCCAGAAGTCTGAAAACCAGCCTAACAAGGGGTGTCGTGTTGTGGAAGATATCGGGAGGAATGGATCCGGTTATACCGGAAGCCGTGTGCGTTCGCGCAGCGGAATGTTGTTGAATTTAAAGATTTTAAATATGCAGATATTTAGTGTATGACGTCGTGTAATTGTGTATGGTAAAAAAAAATTTGTGCATGCAGCCATTGTGGAGAAATTCACCAAAACTGATTCCGCTGGGCGAACGTTGTCCTGGCGGAACTTTTTTTAATCCATTGACTTTAGAAAAAAGAGATGTGTCCAAAAATTAGTGTGTATTTGTGTGTAATTGTGTATGTATGAATAAAATTTGTGCATGCATAGACTTCGGAGAAATTCAAGTTTCCGCTGCGCGAACGTTTGGCCATTAGCTAGTTTTAATATAAAGCGCTTACATAGAGAGCTGTAGATTTTTACATACGTTGTTTTGAATTTGTGCATATTTGTGTACAAAACAGATTTAGAAAAAATCGTAGGGCTAAAAAGATAAAAATATAAACGTAAAACACGCTCTTTAGTTCATAGTTCTTAAAGCATGCACTTTGGGGTCTAGATTTTCACGTTTATACAAACCTTGTAAGTGTCTGCAACATATTGCCAAATATCATTGATGTTCCTTTAGTAATTAAAGAGATATAGGACAATTTACCATGACAAAATCACTGTTTACAAAGCAGTCAAATATCACGACATTCTAAAGGAATTGCATGGTAAAATGTATGCCAATAATTAGTGTATTCATTCAACTATTCACATACAAAATTTCATCTCATTAAATTCAGTAATTAAAGAAAAACAATTAAAATACTGACGAAGCATCGAAAACCTACATAACCCGACCAAGTTCGGATAGCTATAAAAAAGCGGCCGTGCCATATATCTTAAGAACGTTCTTAACCTTCCAATATAGTATTTATTAATATGGCACAGTTGCGTACACAAGCGTTAGGAAAAAATAAAACAATTGCATTTCTTGAATGAAAAATATTTTTTTTTATAATAACGCCACTATTCACGACAAAAATAAATCTTCAATTAACAAGTACTTCTCTATTTTTTAATATCCGTGTACAAAAATATTTTTAATTACATATAATGCTTAATTATGTAATTATAATAACGTTAACATACGCTTGCAACGGCAGCAATAGACTTAAATGTGTTTTAACTAAAATAGGTTTAATAAACTATTATGAATATAAGGGTAAGTATAATATTTCGAACTTCAATAAAAATTAAAATCGATCACATAACTGGACTATTCAGTTGTTAACATTAAAAAAGTGCTTATAAACTAAAACATTTGTATAAAAAAGGTATTTTCAAGAAATATTTTTAAATGAGTAGCAAATACAGTAAATAACCTCAACATTTCTAAGTATGCCTAATATTTTCTAGTTCCAATAATAAAATTACAGATTAACAATCACAGATCAATAAAGTAGACTATTCAGTTGTTTAGGTTTGAGAGCCTGCCTAATATAAAAATAAATCTACATTTAAAAACAGTAGTACTTACTTGTGGTAATTATTTAATTTCCCTGAGGGGTCTATAGTAAGAATCTGGACCCGTGAAATATTCAATAGAAATTAGCTGTATGCTAATACAAATAAAAGAAAGCTTTACCAAAAGAGTATTTCATAAGACCTTCTCCTTTCTGTTTACTAATAGGTACTTGTGTTATAATACTATTATTAGTAATTAATCGATAATGAAACGAAAGTACTTTTACCATTAGGTAATCTGTTCTTACAATAAATCATTCAACCAGCATTGTTTTACACTAAAATTATATCAACTGCGGTTCAAACGATCCCAACTAGTCACAATCATTTGACAAAAATATGTTCGCCGATTAGGCTGCAGGTATAAGTTTCGATTAATAGCGATAAAAAAATAACGTTATTACGCAAGAAATAGTACATCCCTAGTTTCACCTACTTATTTCTTTGAGGACACCGACAAGCTCGCCGCGCGCCGGCTTCACAAACGGGGCCGCCAAATATTGAGCATAAATTTATACATTTAATATCCAACAAAAAATCAAACGATGATACCGCCGAAAATGGTGTTGTCACATTTTAAAAATTTACCTAATTTTGGGGAAGTTCGCGGGAAAAAAAATAATTTCAAAATTCACTAGTATTGTTACTATGATGATTATGTAAAATTTCATATTTTATTTGGTCATGTGTTTACCTAACCTTTATTATCCTTACGGGTCGGACAGGGTTTTCTTAACATATTGTATGAGTTAGTAATTCGCTTATGTTAAGATAACAAGCTATTGACAGCAGTAGCGGAGACGTTGTTAGTGACGCAGCTGACAATGAAATTACTTTTTAACGAAGAATATTTGGAATCAGATGATGAAAGCAATTATTATGGTTTGGAATACTTTTCATTGGTAAAACACGTTAAAACATATAATAATAAGTATGTATGATTTTTTTTTTTTTTGTTTTATTCATTTTATTTAAACGCCAGAGCCCATAGATTTGTATTTTCATTAAAACCAGTTTTGCTTCTAGTACAAAGTAATGTGCTAGTATCAAAGTGACTTCAGTCACACTAACAGGGTTGCTTTATGCACGACCGCAGCGCCCTCATTTATTTTATATGATGGGTGGGCGTTTTGGGGGACTGTCTAAGGGTCAACTCTCACGTAATACAACAACGTCGTTGTGGTATATTTTGTATTGAAAATGTAGATTACAATTTACACGTACCATATTTTGCCGCTGTTATCGACCACCTGTGTAATACGCCCACATTGCAACTACATCACGACGGCAACGCCAACACTGGCGGCGGCATAGAGGCTTCATCGCCACGACATGACGTCATCAACAGCGCGCGCCTATTTTAGTCGTATTTGTAATTGACGAAGTCAAATGAAGTTTCAAACTCAAACTCATTTATTGCGATAATGGGTAATTGATATAATTCACATCGATAGCTAAAATAGTTTGGCATCTCCATAATCCGCCTGAAGGCATGCAATTTTACTTGGCGTTTGTCTCTACTTACAATTGAATATACACAACTAATAATCACATAAGTATAAATTCATTCAAAACAAAATAAAAAAGATATCACATGGACATTGCATCACCTCGTTCAACTGCCGTCATCCTTCCTATTCCTAAGTTTTTTAAGTGAATAGGCTTAATAAACTAGTGCGCTTTACACTCAACGATTGCATCACTGCTTACCATCAGGCGGGATTGCAGTCAAGCACTAGTTTATAATTATTAAAAAAAAAAAGATATAAAAAGGTCATAAAAATAATAAATGTCAAAAATTTATTATGGACAGGTCAATTACGAATTAATAAAGATGTCAGATAATAATTAATAATTAAAACAAGTCAAGTCATTAAGTAAGTACCAAATACAGTAATGTCATCTCTCATTATTAGATTGCATGTCATTTATAAATTCATTTACACTGTAATAGGCTTTTTCTACGAGAATTTTTTTTACTTTATGTTTAAACATATTACAGCTTAGGCTTTCTAATAATGGTTTTGGTAGGTGATTATAAACACGTGGCGCCATACACAGTACACTGTTATTCATCAAAGCACTTTTGTGTTGAGGACTGTTAACTTTTAAATTGTGACGTTTACTTTTATAATTTTCGTACATCGCTAAATTACATCTGACAAACATCGCCAACTCATACATGTACAGACACGGTACTGTTAATACATTTAGTTTTTTGAAGAATGGCCTACAACTATCCATTTGATCGAGCTTGCACATTGCCCATAAGCACTTTTTTTGTGCTTTGAATATTTGCTCTTTTTCGGTACAGTTTCCCCAAAATATGATTCCGTATCTTAAAATACTCTCAACGTTCTCATAATATGCTGTCAGAACTGCGACCTCGCTAAGTTTTTTTGTGAGCATATACAATGCATACGATTGAGTCCTCAATTTTGTACAGAGGATCTCTGCGTGCACTTTCCAATTTAAGCTACCATCTAAATTAAGTCCTAAAAATTTTGTTGTATCTACCTCAGTAATAGTTTCGTCATTATAGTTTATATTGATATTCGTCATTAGGGGAGTTCGATTTTTAAATGTCATTAGGTGGGTTTTACATAAATTAATTTTTAGATTATTTAATGTCAGCCATTGTATAATATTATTAAGGGTGTCAAAAATGTCAGATTCAATAAGTGTCTTATTTTTACCTGTAAATATAACTGTACTATCGTCCGCGAACATAATAGTCGGATGTTTTGTTATTTTCGGAAGGTCGTTAATGTATATATTAAATAAAAGGCCTATTACACTTCCTTGTGGTATACCTAGATTAATTTCCCTATAATCTGACCTAAAATGTGTCTCTATTTTAAGTTTAGGACATAAGCGCGTTATTTGGGTACACTGTTTTCTTCTTGTAAGATAAGATCTAATTAGATCTAAGGCCTTACCTCTTATGCCATTGGCGTTTAATTTTTTTAACAATAATTCATGATCTACACAGTCGAATGCTTTCGTGAGATCCATGTAAAGTGCACAAACGGGAACCTTCTTATCTACACTGCCTATAACGGCTTTTAAAAAGTTATAAATGGCCATGTTTATACCTTTGCCTTGCCTAAAACCAACTTGTTCTTTAGAAAAAAGATTGTGTTTTTCTAAAAATTGGTAGATCCTATCGTGTATGACCTTTTCGAAGATTTTCGAAATTGTGGGTATCAAAGCGATAGGTCGATAACAAGTCATGCAACATGGATCACCTTTTTTAAATAGTGGTTTGATTATTGTCAATTTGAGTTTGTCAGGAAATATGCCACCGCTGATACATAAATTAATAACGTGACTTAAAATATTACCTATTTTTGTAGAGACTCGTTTCAGTATTATTGTAGATATATCAACATACCCAGTACTCTTGGTATTTTTCAAATTTGTTATTATTGAGCATATTTCTGTAGGCGTAGTAGGATTCATAAATATTGAATTGGACACTTGCGCTGGCATAGCTAAATTGTTGCCTTGATTATTATTTTTAACCTGATCAATAAAAAAGTTATTAAAAGCTTTGGCTATCAACAATGGATCTTTAAAAGAGATTGCATCGCTGAGTTTAATACTATGTATTTCCTCCTTAGGAACAGCGTTCTTTGTATTATTTATTAGGGTCCAAGTGGCTTTAGACGTATTGCTAGCAGTCCGTATGTAATACTCATTTTGAGCTTTTTTTGTAAGCCTAATTATGCGTTTGAGTCTTGATTTTTCGCTGTACGATTTCTCCGATATTGCCATAACAGACGTCTTTTGCGTCGGCATCATAACCTAACACCATTAGAGATCCATTTTTGTCTCTTTTGTATACTTATTCTAAATTTAATTACAGGAAAGCATAAACGATAGAACAAATAAAATGTGTCATAGAAGTAGGTAAATGATTCATCGGGATCGTTACTCACAAAACATTCCGTGAAATTTAATGAGTTTATGCAATCTTGAAACTTTTTAATATTTTCTTCCTGAAGATCCCGTTTTTTAACATACCAGTACCTGTGAGCAACACTAGCCTTAACTGGGCATGTTAGTATTTGTGCTGTATGGTCGGATAATGCTAACTCAAGAATTCTAGATTTGCATTTTGAAATATTGTATATAAAGTTGTCAAGGCATGTACCGCTAATTATACGTGTGGGTTCATTAAATGCATATTTTAAATTATGGCTACATAATACGTTTAAGAAGTCCTTTGATAGTTCCGTTTTAGTTATAATGTTAATATTAAAGTCACCACACAGTACAACTTTGCATTTACAAAGACAATACCTACAAAACACAAATAACTTTTGATCTACTAGCTCTATTCCTGACACTTCAATTATGCCCTCTACGCAAAAACTACTTAATCCGATTATTTGTTTGTATTTATAAATAATTTATTTTAATGTGTTTAATGTGTTGTCAGTTTTTAATGAAATAAAAATAGTGTTGTGACAAAGCGAATGAAAGACAACACAACCACATCGACATTTTGTGTGTCTCTTTACACGTAACCACAGCTTGACCACATTTTATCGCTGCGACGTGGTTCGGTTGTGGTACGTGTGAATTTACCCTTATGTAATATTGACGTTCAAAAAGTGCTGATTCTCAGCCTAATTTGAATAAATGACTATTGATTTTGAACGTTCTTACGGAAATGGGAATTGTCCTTCTGTTACGTTATTAACAACAAAATCTCTTTTATTTCAGATCCGACATAAATCAAGATGATAATACTAACGGGGACTACTTTAGGAGAAAGGCAGCGGGAGTTAAACGCTAAAGTGAAAGAAGCCTCATCAAAGTTGGTTAACTTCAACGATATAAGAGACAAAGCTGAAGAGTCGGATGTCGATAGGTTATTCAAAATAGATCTTGCGTCCAAATACTTGAATATTGACTACATTATCGAAGTTCTAAAGTCTGGAGACAGTTTGTACATTTCTCGAGCTCTAAAATACAGTTGGATATATGGTGACAGTTACTCACACATTATAAATGCTGATAATCTTCACAACAACGTCACTCCCTTCATATCTAACAAAATGAAGAAGAAGCTACTCACAGCTATTTCCACAAACGTAAGGGATGAAGTAAGGGCCGCAGAATTTTATAAATATTGTATGGATAGCAAATTAATGGCCATTGCGTTAAAATTTCTTAATTTCACTAATGGCACGTTCAAGCTTTTGGTATTGAATGAACAGAGGAACTGTAATCGTTTGTTTTTTGAATCTGAAGGTGAATATCTTAAGAATTTTATTGGACTCTCATATACTCTAGCAGAGGCGTATGTCAAGTTATTTGGTGGTTACAACAATGCTCCAGTATTTCGAGGGCTTAGTTATTTATACACAGTTTCGGAAGAAAAATATTTAGATCTGTTGGAAAAATATTTTGAAGCATGCATATACAACAACACCCGTTTAGGTTTACGAATTTCAAAGAGTATTATGAAACGGCATAAGGGTCGAGTTCTCAAAAAACCATTAGTATATGTGTGTATATTGAGCCGAAGTTCTTTAGCCAGATTTAGTACGGCAGAAGACGCGAAAATATATGCAGCTGCTGTATTGCCCGATAATGTTGAACATTTTTGGAGTTCAAACTATTGTGACAAAAACAAATTCCTCCTTGATAAAATTACAGTTGGTAAGTTTCAATACGTAAAACAGATATTCACAGCCAAGTATCCTGAAGAATGCTTCGAAACGAATCCGAATTTTTATTACTGCCAAAATTACAAAATCATGACAGTCGAAGAGCAAGAATCTTGGGCTTTACAACAAATAGCCACTGAGACTGAAATTCTAGGCACAGGCTATCACTTTCTATGGTACAAGTTTGTCAATTACGAAAAAGCCTTGGAGGACATCAAAAAGCTAGTATTGATCACTTCGGATAATTTTATGCGGGTAGCCATGTTACAAGTTCTAGTTGATTCTGTAAAAACCCAACGCGATATGGAAAATCTTTTGAAACATTTTTATGCGAAACATGTCAATGAACATAAATTAATTAAAGAGAATTTTCTTGACAGTGTCATGCAAAACTTTAATGTTTTCGAATTTGACGAAGATTGCTGGACGGCTTTTAATAAAATGTTTCACAATTTGGAAGTTTACAGTCTTACTAACTACAACAGTAAGCATGAATATAGATTAGTTGCTCTTGTCTACTGTATCATTAATCAAAAGGAAGTCCCTGAGGCCATAAGAGAGCAATTGCATTTTCAAATAGAATTTTGTACATTAAGAAGAGTAACAAATCAGTTAACCAAAGAGCAACAGCAAATGGTATTTTTTTATCTGTTTAAATTTTACATGGACGAAATAAGAAAGTACGAAAATGTACCTTATGAAGATGGCGTAAAATATCATTTAAGAGTATATATTCATTTCACTTTGGATCTATTGTACCAATGTGATAAAACTGGAGAGGATTGCCCCGAACTTATTAGCAAATTTATGAAGTTAGACTGGTCGAAATTTGAATACCATGTGCTACTTCGTGACCAGAGCAAAAAAGAAATAACTCGCGTTGATCTATTACGTGACTTAAAGAAGGACGCAAAACTGCTCGTTGAGCACCTTCCGTTAGTTAAAACAAGTATCCTTAACAATTACAGATACGATATTAGTATGGTGCTCAGGAAATTAAAAATATATTTCTCGAATGATATTGCCAAGGATTATCTCAAATTTTTCGAAACATTATTGTCCGAAGATGAGTTATTGCGTAGAGTTTCAGAAGCTGCAACTCATGGTATTTTCCAACTTGCAGACGTGAAAGCCAAAATGGATTTTATGACTAAATACGCTCCAAAAGATTCTAAGATTAATCACAGTGAAATAGATGAAAAGTTGTTACGTATTCAACAAGCTATATGTGCCCACGTCTGCTATTCGCGCCCTCCAGTCCCGCTCAAGTCAGTCCTCATGTATATAAAAGGGGACTACGTACATTTCTGTTTACCTTTATTTGATTCGTACTTGGCTAACCTACCACTACCTGTTTGCATGGAATTTGTCGAAGCAATATTAGATGATCCTGTATCGACTCAGAAACACGGTCTCCGTCTCGCGTTTGAATGTTTCAACGCAGAAAATCTAAATACACAAGTATTACGCGCTTGGCAAAATACCAAAAACCTTTCACTCAGAAAAATTATTTTCAAGGCAATGTTTAACAAAATTTCTCAAGTTATGTTTGAACAAAATTTGTTATTTGACATATTGAAGGTATTAACATTATCACTACGACCAGATGACGATGATGAGATATTTTCTCTTCTAATAGCACCTGAACTACCCGAGCATTTAACGCTAGAATATATTGAGATGGCTTGGAAAGTAGTAAGCCAATTTTCGCCAAAACCAGCAAATCTGAGTCGACTGCATAATATTATAATGTACATATGTAACAAAATTGATGCTATCCGTCAAGAATTTATTCGCAGTATTATAGAATCGTTTATTGCCACAGTTTTTATTCAAGAAGAATACGCAATAGAACTGAGTTCCGAAGCTTCTGATTTAATTGATGCCAAATGGCAGCTGACTGCCACGTATATCATCAACGTACAGAGCAACGATGATCTCGCGAAAAAAATGGACTTCACAAAGCAAATATTGAAAACATGTATAAAGGATATCGGAACACGTGAAAAGAAGCGAGCTTTACTAAAAATTTGTTTTATGATCATCCGTGAACTTGAGAAAAAAAGTTATTATCAAGACTTTAATCGTTATGAGAACGTGAATAAGATAATGCAATTGATAGTGGATACGCTTGAAGAAACGTTACCCATTGAAGAAATTTATATGGAAGTGTGGGAAATACGACTGGAAATCGTGGCTAGGAAAGTGATAGCCGACAGTAAAACAAAAAGTACCGTTCAAGAACAAAATGATCGGGGGGTGATGAAAGAAATTGCAAATAATTTTGCTAACGAGCTTGGACTCCTACTGAAGGAGTTTGTGGAAAAAAAAATGTTTTTTGCTAGTTTCTCTTCAGATATTCAAAACGAAATTACAAATAAGACGCAAATATTGAAGAATCTAATAGATTCAGAAACTGAATTCACAGACATGATGACTAATATATGTCTAAGACTAATGTCGTTCAAAGTCACTGAAATATACTTACTTGTAATAAATCTTCTACCGGATAGTTGCCACTGTGAGGAGTATGAGGAAGAATTTAAAACTGTCATTAAGCAGCTAACTAAAATGGATAATAAAGAAATTCGGTGCAATCTGTTTAGGAAACTTGCTAATCCCGACTTTGATGGTTGTGACTTTATATAATCTAGGTCTTAAGACCCCCTGTCAACGTCATTCAAACGGCAAAGGGTTCTTGTGACGTTGGAAGAAAAAGTTCGGCCAAAGCCTTGGCCTACATAGAACTTTATGTGCCTTACTAACCCCTGGCGAGCTGTAATAGTAAGAAGATGTTTTTTATGGGTTTATTTAAATGCAGTAAACATTATCATGTTCATGCGCATTTTTTATTTCTTAACCTCTTTTCGCCCTTTGCTATGAAGCCGGCCTAAAATCTTAAGTATATAAATATAATATGTAGAAAAACGGTTTTTCTTGCCAGCCTGAACGTGTCACTGGACCGTAAAATATATAAAAAAAAGCGTGTAAAATATAATAAATACATTGTGAGTTTATCCTATTAATGGTATAATGTGAAAATTTGCAAGTTTATTACTCATTCACAGGAAAGCGGCCGAAAAATATTTGCGTGAAATTACACACACATGTAGTTTATACCCCGGACAACTAAGTTCGGGCTTCATGTCAATCAACTTTATAAAAAAATCCTACATATTGGAAGAACAAGCCTTGCGCCATTCTGCACTTCCTACAGAGAAGACAATATCTTCAACGCCCCATATAGGATACTTTTTATCCCGATAACTCAGTAGTTAAAGCAAGTAAGTCAAGGTTACCTAACTTGACACTTGAGGGTATAGCAAGAAAAACCGTTTTTTACATATTTGCTTTAGGCCTAACCCTGAGCAAAACACAGCTCAACCCGTTTTTATGTAGTTTTTCAGAGCTAGACAGCTCGAGCTCTTTATCCAAAAGAAATATCAACTTAAAATAAATACAAAAATTTTCTGCATAATCTTGGCTCCAAAATTGTAGTAAAACCCCGTCCGACCATAAGGGTAATAAAGGTTAAGTATACACATGATCAAATAAAATATGAAATTATACATAATCATCATAGTAATAAAACTAATGAATTTTGTAATAATCTTTTTTTCCGCGAATTAATTCCAAATTCCCCAAAATTTGGTACTTTTAAAAAAAAGTGAGACCACCATTTTAGGCAGTATTATTTTGAGAGATGCGACCACGTGTCGCGTGCCCTGCCCCCTCCCTCGCCCGCGCATTTATTGCTTACTGCACATGTACTAAGTTACCTCGCTTTTGCAAAATAGTATTTATTTTTTAGGTTCAATTTCTTTTTTTAAGGTTAGCCCGGCTTTGTAGGCATTAGTAGAATCAGTTATCGATACCTAACAATACCTTCACGGATCGGACAGGGTTTTCTTTACATGTTGTATAGTGTGTACATACATAGTGGTGGCTCAAAATGAAACATCTCCTTTGTAGCTCGTCAATACACAGAATTTTACAAGCGCTTGGTGGTCGGTAAACAGCAGATGAAAAAAAAAAAATAAAAAAACCGACCAAGTGCGAATCGGACTCGCGCACGAAGGGTTCTTCAAAATTCGCGTTTGTTGTATGGGAGCCCCCTTTAATATATGTCGGAGACAGACGGCAGAGCGGTAGGGTCGTCCGCATCTTGGTATGGTGGTAAGGGTTCCATTTCGTAGGTGAGTTTTGAATTAAAACACAACATGTAAATACAGCATGGAAGGATAAAAACCATTGACACTAAAGTCATAGGTAGTTTGCTTAGTTATAAAAATGTTTATCTGTATTTAAAAACAAATAAACGTTTGTTCTTTCAATAATTTTTAAAAGTTTCTGCCCGAGACCGGCCGTCAACTCATAGATACAATGCGCCCGAGGTACGTATCAGTGCAAAGGGCACTGACCTCTTGCACTGGCTGCCCGTTTAACCTACCTACGTAAGTTTGACTAACTAAATTCCAATAAAAACAAAATACACATAACCTGTGATGTAACATTCCCTTCAAACTGTTCCTGGCTTAGGTGTTTAAAAGTTAATCACATTTTTATCTACAGTTTCATTAAAAATTACTTGTTAAAACATCGATTGAATAATGTACACTTACCTTAACATGAAAAACGATGGTGGTAACTGTTTTACCGTATTAGATGTTCATGCCGTATGTGATTTACCCGGCTCCCGTAATGTTCATTATGAACATAATAGGTAAATACGTAAATTCTTCGGGCCTCGTTCAGGTTATCGCCAGGCACGGCGTAAAGCCGAACCATTTCGGTCCACTGTAGTTTTTTGCACGCCAAAATATTAAACTACATAACACACATACATACACGACACACATAAGACACAGTTGCAGGACAAATAAGCGGTAACGGGCGGACTTCGGACTTCACGTCGCGAGCGTTGCGCTGCGAGTAGCTTGTAGAATTTGATGATGGAATATTAACTGGTTGGCTAACTTCCAATACTTTTATGTAATTTTGTAAGTAAGTAATGAAGTTATTAAATTTCGGAATTTCTTCAGTGTTTTGTAATTCAAACCTTTTTTTTGTTTCTGTATCTAAAGGCCTAGACGCAATGTAGAATAAAATAAATTCGCATAAATCATCAATACACAAACCGCGCAAGGCACTAACGCATTCATAAAGTAGAATTTGATGATGGAATATTAACTGGTTGGCTAACTTCCAATACTTTTATGTAATTTTGTAAGTAAGTAATGAAGTTATTAAATTTCGGAATTTCTTCAGTGTTTTGTAATTCAAATCTTTTTTTTGTTTCTGTATCTAAAGGTCTAGACGCAATGTAGAATAAAATAAATTCGCATAAATCATCAATACACAAACCGCGCAAGGCACTAACGCATTCATAAAGTGTGTTAGATAACTCAGATAAGTTAGATAATGATGGTTTTTGTATGGGATTAATTTTAATTATTTTTTTCTAAATAAGCTGTTGCAAGAATACGCTTGTTGTCATATCTGTCCAGTAAAGTTGCAAAAACCACTGAATAATTTGCCGATGTCACAGGCACGCCCTTCGCTAATGTCAGTGCATAGCCAGATAAACATGACAGCAAATAGTGAAATTTCTCAGTGTCGGACAATGAACTATTATTATGAACAAGTGCTGTATAACTATCTTTGAATGTTTGCCACTTCTCTAGATTACCATCAAACTTTGGGAGTTCCAGCTTGGGCAACCTCACTTGCGAACGCACGTGACCTTGACCTAATTCCGGGCGACAGTCGCTACCTGCGCTCGCATCGAGAGAATCCGCAAACTCCATAACACAGTAATACAATTCATCGAATGACAGTAACACTTTATGATCGATAACAAACGAAGGTTTAAGCTTTAATTGCAACTGGTTAACATCATCGTTGCATTCCAAAAATCTATTACGAATCTCGTCAATCTTTTTGTACCTAGCTCGAAAAGCTGCAAATTTAGTTTTAGTTTCTTGAACTGTTTTGGCTAAATCGTAAAGTATCTGCATACTTGTAAACTCATATTCCCGCCTTTTAATAGCGGTTATTAATTCCACTTCGCTCATAGTTAACTCAAAAAGATAAAAGTTATAAAAGTAGGTAAAACGGAAAAAACGTAAGCCGGTAGGTCGGCAGTAATGCACGCGCGAACGTATTAATGAAATACAAGCACACACGTCTCAAGGTTATTTGTTATTTAATACAAATAAATGCCGCTTATTACAAGGGAATGAACGAGGTATGAATGTACGATTGAATAGTCAACCGGTCTCAAATAAGAAACAATAACTAGGTATCATGGAATGACCTAGGTTTTATTTAGACACTTAGAACTTGAAAGGCAAATTGAAATTGCCTTAAGTAGGTAAGTATACGAATAAATTAGAATTGGGATTACGTATTTAACGTAATAACGAGAATGGAAGGATTTAATTTCCGATAGTAGGTATTTTTGAAATAATTACGCGAGGAAGTTCCTCACAGGAGGCACCATAATTATTGTTGACGCTTCCTGGAAGAGTCGCTGCATTCTCCTATCAACCCCAGGGTCTCAAAGCAGGGAAACAAACATGCAAAGCACTAACCTGGATCCAGTTGGACAGGACAGAGAGGAATCACCAACGGCGGGGCAGACGCCGACCGGTCAGTTATCTTCTTGACGTGGACTTGATGCTGTTTGTTCACTGCCTACACTCGTCAAGCACAGACACACCACCAATATGGAAACTGAGGGTTTATTAGGCCAGCGAAGCTCTTAGGAAGTCAGATATTCGATTTTATTTAGAGTACAAAAGAAGATGGCGATCTCAGCTCATTCGACACCGCGTGTACTAATTACATAAAAGTATTGGAAGTTAGCCAACCAGTTAAGGTTGGCTAACTTCCAATACTTTTATGTAATTTTGTAAGTAAGTAATGAAGTTATTAAATTTCGGAATTTCTTCAGTGTTTTGTAATTCAAATCTTTTTTTTGTTTCTGTATCTAAAGGTCTAGACGCAATGTAGAATAAAATAAATTCGCATAAATCATCAATACACAAACCGCGCAAGGCACTAACGCATTCATAAAGTGTGTTAGATAACTCAGATAAGTTAGATAATGATGGTTTTTGTATGGGATTAATTTTAATTATTTTTTCTAAATAAGCTGTTAATAAAAAAGAATACGCTTGTTGTCATATCTGTCCAGTAAAGTTGCAAAAACCACTGAATAATTTGCCGATGTCACAGGCACGCCCTTCGCTAATGTCAGTGCATAACCAGATAAACATGACAGCAAATAGTGAAATTTCTCAGTGTCGGACAATGAACTATTATTATGAACAAGTGCTGTATAACTATCTTTGAATGTTTGCCACTTCTCTATATTACCATCAAACTTTGGGAGTTCTAGCTTCGGTAACTTCACTTGCGAACGCACGTGACCTTGACCTAATTCCGGGCGACAGTCGCTACTTGCGCTCGCATCGAGAGAATCCGCAAACTCCATAACACAGTAATACAATTCATCGAATGACAGTAACACTTTATGATCGATAACAAACGAAGGTTTAAGCTTTAATTGCAACTGGTTAACATTATCGTTGCATTCCATAAATCTATTACGAATCTCGTCAATCTTTTTGTACCTAGCTCGAAAAGCTGCAAATTTAGTTTTAGTTTCTTTAACTGTATTGGCTAAATCGTAAAGTATCTGCATACTTGTATACTCATATTCCCGCCTTTTAATAGCGGTTATTAATTCCACTTCGCTCATAGTTAACTCAAAAAGATAAAAGTTATAAAAGTAGGTAAAACGGAAAAAACGTAAGCCGGTAGGTCGGCAGTAATGCCCGCGCGAACGTATTAATGAAATACAAGCACACACGTCTCAAGGTTATTTGTTATTTAATACAAATAAATGCCGCTTATTACAAGGGAATGAACGAGGTATGAATGTACGATTGAATAGTCAACCGGTCTCAAATAAGAAACAATAACTAGGTATCATGGAATGACCTAGGTTTTATTTAGACACTTAGAACTTGAAAGGCAAATTGAAATTGCCTTAAGTAGGTAAGTATACAAATAAATTATAATTGGGATTACGTAGTTAACGTAATAACGAGAATGGAAAGATTTAATTTCCGATAGTAGGTATTTTTGAAATAATTACGCGAGGAAGATTCCTCACAGGAGGCACCATAATTAATGTTGACGCTTCCTGGAAGGGTCGCTGCATTCTCCTATCAACCCCAGGGTCTCAAAGCAGGGAAAACAAACATGCAAAGCACTAACCTGGATCCAGTTGGACAGGACAAGGAGTTACCAACGGCGGGGCAGACGCCGACCGGTCAGTTATCTTCTTGACGTGGACTTGATGCTGTTTGTTCACTGCCTACACTCGTCAAGCACAGACACACCACCAATATGGAAACTGAGGGTTTATTAGGCCAGCGAAGCTCTTAGGAAGTCAGATATTCGATTTTATTTAGAGTACAAAAGAAGATGGCGATCTCAGCTCATTCGACACCGCGTGTACTCTTTTGACATGGGTGTCGTGAAAGGGGTTTTCGGGGGGATCACGAATATGACGTAAGTTTTTGATATTTTGACTTGCGTGTCGTGATAGGGGTGTTCGGGAGCGCTGATCACGAAAATCTCGTCAATTATAAGCTATAGCACAGCTTCTATTTCTTTATCAAAGTCAAAAATAAAAGATTAAATATAGTTTAGTCGCTAAATCGCCACCGTTTTTCGCACTCTTTCGATGACGTCACTGGTAAAAATAAATAAACTACAAAAAATAAAATACATACTTATACAAATGTATACGTTAATTGGCAGAATAAAAAATACTATGTCATAAATAACTAATAAAAAAAAACACGTGTGGCACTCGAGGACTGCCGCGGTAAAGCTATTGTATAGTATTTTTATCAACTTATGCAATTATCCATACTAATATTGTAAATGCGAAAGTAACTCTGTCTGTCTGTCTGTTACGGTTTCTCGCTTAAACCTCTCAACCGATTTTGATGAAATTTGGCACAGACAATCTTTAGACCCAGAGAAGGGACATAGGCTACCCTTTATCCCGGAAAAATTTGATGTTCCCGAGGGGAATCTAAAAAGCGCGATATAACCAAAGTCCACGCGGGCGAAGCCGCGGGCGGAAAGCTAGTAATTACATATTTATTTATTTTATTTATGCAGTATATTTTTCTTCGTTTTTAAGGAGTGTAGGAATGTTAGGTTATATTTTGTTGATAAAAAATGCTATGCAATAGCTTTACCGCGGCAGTCCCCGAGTGCCACACTTATTTTTTTTATTTTTCGTATTATTTGTTGTTAAAGCGGCAACATAAATACATAATCTTAATTAATTAATTAATTATTAATTTCAACTTTCTAGCTATTACGGTTCATGAGATACAGTCTGGTGACAGACGGACAGCAAAGTCTCATGAATAGGATCCCGTTTTACCTTTTACGTACGAAACCCTAAAAAACATCAAGTGTTGATTTTAAAAATGTGAAATATCAAATCACTAAATCAACTTAGTACTGTATATCGAATTAAAAAGTCGGTCTTCTAAATCGATTCTTCGATCTCAGATCGCCATCCCTATTATGGTTATTCTTATCTATTAGGAAACGTTGTTATTAGAATTAGATTAGATTACTTCGATTACTTGGTCAGTGCTATTAGTTTAGGGAGTGGAGCGCGCGTTGATTTACTTTTTCAATAGGTACTCTAACGTAAAGCTAACATATTTCAGTTACTCAATACACATTATTGAGCTAATTCATTTTTCTTCCCGGAGAATTAAGTAAGTACCTACCTATAATCCTTTTTTCCCGGGAATTAATTCCAATTTCCCCGAAATCTGGTAATTTTCAAAAAGTGACAACACCGATATTATTATAAGCGAATAGCGACGCGACCACGTCACAGGTGCCGCGTGGCCTGCCCCCCGCCGCCCGCTGAAGGGGTTGCTTACAGCACATGTATTAAGTTACCTTTTTTTGCGAAATAATATTTATTTTTTTAGGGGGATTTTTTTTTAAGTTTTGCCTGTCTTTGTGGGCATTATTAGAATCAGTTATCGATACCTAACAATACCTTCACGGATCGGACAGGGTTTTCTTTACATATTGTATAACCTAATATCTATATTTAATCTAATTATTACAAAACTTTTTATGAACATGTGACTCACTATTTTATCTTGAATATTTATGGCTATCTAATCTTTTTCGATAAGTGCCTTAATTGATTAGAATGAAATCTATGCATAAGTACCTATGTCATATATCAAGATACCTACTATGAACATGTAGAATTTAAAAATCTTTAGTCCCGGTTATATTATAGTTACAATCAACCGCACGTCTATGAATGTACGGTTGATTGTACATACGACAGCACATCTAGGGCGGTCCCTAGACCAACAATAACATTGTGCAATACATTTTATTGTACAATAAGATTGAAAGATGCTTTGTATCCAAACGATCAATTATATTGCACAAAAATACGAAGCCCTCAATGTTTCCCCCCCGCGTATTCCACTTCAAGATGAAACATGAACTAAAAAACATTGCGCAATACTGACCCTGCACGATGCAATGCAAAAATATGGTATAACAAAAACTAAACTCGCTCAAACTTTTGTTCAATCATTGCACAGTCTTCAATATTTAGCCTAAGGCGGTCCCTAGACCCACAATAACATTGTGCAATGCATTTTATTGTACAATAAGATTGAAGGATGCTTTGCATCCAAACGATCAATTATACTGCACAAGAATACGAAGTGCTCAATGTTTTCGTGTTCAATTGGAGCAACATGTCCAAACAAGATGCAGCTGCAGCTGTAGTGGTGTTGCTTATGGCTAAACGCAAACGTAAACGAACACGTTGCTGATATAAAGAGTCTGAGTCTCTTTACACCAAGAAAAGATAGAAATACACTCACTATATTAATCTTTTAAAAGACTTAATGTTAACGTTGATGTAAACCCAGAGATAGAGTTTAATTTTTGCCTTAACTTTAAGTTCTCTTTTCCCGCAATTAGGCGAGAGCGCGCGTCAAGATGATTACACCAACTAAAAGACGTTGCCCAATACTGACCCTACACGATGCAATTCAAAAATATGGTACCATCAAAATTAAACTCGCTCAAACTTTTGTTCAATCATTGCACTGTCTTCAATGTTTAGCCTAATCGATCAATTATATTGCTAATACTGCTACTCAAGGTTGATTGGAAATTTTTGATAATTTCGGGTAGTGATCAGCTGTTCAATTGTGATACATTGTCATATTTAGTTCAAATCTAATCCTATTTTCTTCCTGTGGCAACTGGTCACAGAATGTTAACATTCGTACGCTCTACAATAGCCTCTCTTTCGGATCGGATTGATTCCTTACTAGCCCGAGCAACCGGCAGGTATCTGCATACCCACCTCCACAACTGTGCTGTCATCTGCATACCCATAGATACCGGGCAGCAGTTGCAGAGAGAACAGACCCCTGAAGAACACCGGCATTAGTCGACATGGGCTCAGATAGGCATCCGTCGACAACAACTCGGCGGGACCGTTCAGTCAGGAAGTCTTTTACCCAGCCAGTCAGGCTAGGGGAAATGCCGTACGCTGGAAGCTTACTCAAAAGGCCAGCGTGCCATACCCGGCCGAAGGCCTTCGAGATATCAAGGGAGACAGCAATCGCTTCCCCATTTCTCTCGAGGGCCTTGCCCTGCAAGTGTGTGGCGTACACTAGTAGGTCCTCAGTTGACCGATTGCGGCGAAACCCGTACTATCGGTTACTGGGGAGACCATTACCTTCCAGGTAAGCCAAGAGGCACGACTTCATCAGCGGCAGTGTGGGCCAACAAAAGCTCATCCTGACCGATTTGGCAAGGCACCAGAAAGATCTGCTACCGGATGGCTGCGCAGAGAGCTTGTTGCCAATATGAATAATGCGGTCGAAGCAAGCTTTCTTAAGCGCCTTTTTGTAGGACTTTGCAGCACGATTATAGGCTCTCTTTTTTGAGCTAACATCCGAAGCTCTGTGGTCCCGAGCTTTAACCCAGGTGAGAAATGCCGTGTGCTTACGCTGTTGGGCTTGAATACCGTCGGGGTTGAACCATGGGCGAGCCGAGCCACCGACGAGCACATCACTGAACGGGATAAAATACTTCATAGCTTGACGTACCACATCGGATATAGCGTCCGCACAGCACGACGGATTGTCAGA
This sequence comes from Sesamia nonagrioides, assembly GCA_017933935.1. Taxonomy (NCBI): domain Eukaryota; kingdom Metazoa; phylum Arthropoda; class Insecta; order Lepidoptera; family Noctuidae; genus Sesamia; species Sesamia nonagrioides. Next base: position 691,677 of record JADWQK010002064.1, read on the forward strand.
AGAGAAGCAGACCAGCTAGCAGGGATAAGACGCAAGTGGTGCGTATCATCCCAATCTGCTGACTTGTGTCACTACATTCGCCGTTCACCACTTGAGTCGCAATCTAGTGGGGAGAAGAACGATACAGACTTCACGAGACAGTGGCCTGAAGTTCCTAAAGATGAAGGAATTGTTACAACACATCTGTCCGGATCAGTGGTCGGCAGAAGGTTCAGACAATTGGCGGTATGACCAACTACATCAGGCACCCTAGTCGCTTGTCCTACCAGCTGGGAAAGGCCCGTTGATAGCGCAAAGTTTCGTGCTTCTCTCTTAGCGTGGTCCATCCTCTGTGTATGGGATTAGTCAGTCTTGGTGGCAGGCGTTGAGGTCCGGTGCAGCGCATTGTCAGCAGCCTCACAGAGGTGGTGAAATATTTGAATCGTCTCCTGGTCACCGCTATGCGATCGGTAGACACAGGTGTAGACAATTTTGTCCACACCAGTATCAACCAACAGCCATAGGGATGAGAAGTTTAGGTCTTCAAGATGACGGAGACGCCGCCAGCAGATGTCATTGCGGACATACACACAGACTCCGGCACGCTGCAGGAAATGATGCTCCAAAGAGTATCCCGGGTAGCTAAGGTATGCCGCATCTGACGAATATCTAATGTGGGTCTCCGTCAAGAAAAGTAAGTGGGGCTTAACAGTCTCTAGGTGGTGATGGACTGCATCGAGATTAGAGTGCAGACCTCGAATGTTGGATAGAATAGAAAATAATAGAATACTTTTTATTATGTACACCATATAGATTAGAGAACAGAAACATAAATATTTTACAAAGGATGATACTGATACAATGGGCGGTTTTATCGCTAAGAGCGATCTTTTACAGACAGATATGCACTTTAAATGAGAGGACGTGCGTCCGCTGTGCACACCTACTTTTTTATTATTCCTTTTCATTTTTTAAACTGAGCGAATAGGAGGAAATACGGCAGTTGAGCGAGGTGATGTAATGTGAAACCCAAAAATACGACCAACGATACTGCGCCAGAGGGTAAATGATCAGGAGACTGCGGGGACGCCCGTACGAATACTTCACGATCGCGAATTTGGGACGGGGAATCTCTCACAACAGCGCTAACGCTGTCTGCTGTGTATTTACAAATAGAGCATTCCCGCAAAAGAGCCTAAGCTCTGTTGCGGGAATGCTCTATTTGTAAATAGAGCTGAGAAGAAAAAAATGTGCTAGCGATTTAGGTATTTTTCAGACACTGGGTGAGTGTCACCCCGAAAAAGGTGACACCTGGGGCGGCACTATGTTTTAAAATGAATCCAATTGATGGTAATAGTGTGTTACTTAGCGTGCGGGCCCTATCAGAATGACAGCGCAGCGAAATTTACTTTTTTAAATGTCGAAACATTATGCATAGATAGGAGCCTTTTGGCCTCGTAAAGGACTTTTTGATTTGTTGTTGCTTTATTTTTACATAAACTTTGATTTTATTTTTAATCGAGTTTAATCTATACTAATATATAAAGCTGAAGAGTTTGTTCGTTTGTTTGAACGCGCTAATCCCAGGAACTCCTGGTCCAATTTGAAAAATTCTTTTTGCGTTGGATATCCCATTAATCCAGGAAGTCTTTACGCTATATAACTTTACGCTGCGACCAATAGGAGCGGAGCATAGAAAAAAACATATCGAAATCTACGCGGGTAAAACTGCGCGGTGCAGCTAGTTTAGTATAGTTTTATAAGCTTCCTGTACGAGGCACAACAATAAATACTGTTTTTTGGGAGTTATACCTTAGTTTTCCAGAGTCAGAGCTCAAATGATATAATATAAGCGCCTGTTAAATAAATTGGAGCAATATGTACGTCCGCGTTCACTCCCGTTTTCGCAACATTTTTTGTTACTGATCTGCTACTACTGGGCATAGCAGGATGTTATAAAGCCTATGTCCTTTCTCAGGCTCTAGACTATCTGTATACCAAATTTCATTACAATCGGTTCAGTAGTTTTGGCGTGAAAGGCGGACAGACAGACAGACAGAGATACTTTCGCATTTATAATATTAATATAGTATGGATTGACGTTCAAAAAGTGATGATTCTCAGCCTAAATTGAATAAATCACTTTTGATTTTGAACGTTCTTACAAAAATTGGATTGTCCTTCTGTTGCGTTATTAACAATAAAATCTCTTTTATTTCAGATCCGATATAAATCAAAATGATAATACTAACGGGAAGTACTTTAGGAGAAAGGCAGCGGGAGTTGAACGCTAAAGTGAAAGAAGCCACATCAAAGTTGGTTAACTTCAACGATATAAGAGACAAAGCTGAAGATTCCGACGTCGATAGGTTATTCAAAATAGACCTTGCTTCCAAATACCTGAACATTGACTACATCATCGAAGTTCTAAAGTCTGGAGACAGTTTGTACATATCTCGAGCTCTAAAATGCAGTTGGATATATGGTGATAATTACTCACACATTATAAATGTTGATAATCTTCACAACAACCTCATACCTTTCATGTCTAACAAAATGAAGAAGAAGCTACTAACAGCTATTTCCACACATGTAAGGGATGAAATAAGGGCAGAAGAATTTTATAAATATTGTATGGATAGCAAATTAACAGCCATTGCGTTAAAATTTCTTAATTTCACCAAAGACACGTTCAAGCATTTGGTATTGAATGAGCATAGGAATTGTAATCGTTTGATGTTTGCATCTGAAGGCGAATATGTTAAGAATTTTATTGGACTCTCATATACTCTAGCAGAGGAGTATGTCAAGGTATTTGGTGGTTACAACAAAACTCCAGTATTTCGAAAGCTTAGTTATTTATACACAGTTTCGGAAGAAAAATACTTAGATCTGATGGAAAAATATTTTGAAGTAAGCTTATACAAGAACACCCGTTTAGGTTTACGAATTTCAAAAAGTATTATGAAACTGCATAAGGATCGAGTTCTTAAAAAACCATCAGTATATGTGTGTATATTGAACCAAAGTTCTTTGGCCAGATATAGTACGGCAGAAGACGTGAAAATATACGCAGCTGCTGTATTGCCTGATAATGTTGAAGATTTTTGGAATCCAAACTATTGTGACAAATACAAATTCCTCCTTGATAAAATCACAATTGGTAAGTTTCAATACGTAAAACAGATATTCACAGCCAAGTATCCGGATGAATGCTTCGAAACGAATCCGAATTTTTATCATATGCGAAACTACGAAATCATGACAATCGAAGAACAAAAAACTTGGGCTTTACAACAAATAGCCAGTAAGAATGAAATTCTAGGTATAGGCAATGACTATCTATGGTACAAGTTTGTCAATTTCGAAAAAGCCTTTGAGGAGATCAAAAATCTAGTATTGATCACTACAGATAACACTAAGCGGGCGGACATGTTACTTGTTCTAGTTGATTCTGCAAAAACCCAACGCGATGTGGAAAAACTTTTAAAATATTTTTATGCGAGACATGTCAATGAACGTAAATTAATTAAAGAGAATTTTCTTGACAGAGTCATGCAAAACTTTAATGTTTTCGAATTTGACGAAGATTGCTGGACGGCTTTAAATAAAATGTTTCACAATTTGGATGTTTACAATATTACTAACCACAACAGTAACGCTGAATATAGAATAGTTGCTCTTCTCTACTGTATCATTAATCAAAAGGAAGCCCCTGTCCAATTGCATTCTGATATAGACTTTTGGGCATTAACAACGGCAACAGATCAGTTAACAAAAGAGCAACAACAAATGGTATTTTCTTATCTGTTTAAATTGTACATGGACGAAATAAGAAAGTACGAAAATGTACCTTAGAAGATGACGTGAAATATCATTTAAGAAATTACATTCAATTCACTTTGACTCTATTGTGCCAATATGATAAAACTAAAGAGGATTGCCCCGAACTTCTTAACAAATTTGTGAAGTTGGACTGGTCGGAATTTGAATACCATCAGCTGTTTCGTGACCAGAGCAAAAAAGAAATAACTCGTGTTCCTCTGTTACGTGACTTAAAGAAGGACTCGAAACTGCTCGTTGAGCACCTTCCGTTAGTTAAAACAAGTATCCTTAACAATTACAGATACGATATTAGTATGGTGCTCAGGAAATTAAAAATATATTTCTCGAATGATATTGCCAAGGATTATCTCAAATTTTTCGAAACATTATTGTCCGAAGATGAGTTATTGCGTAGAGTTTCAGAAGCTGCAACTCATGGTATTTTCCAACTTGCAGACGTTAAAGTCAAAATGGATTTTATGATTAAATACGCTCCAAAAGATTCTAAGATTAATCACAGTGAAATAGATGAAACGTTGTTACGTATTCAAAAAGCTATATGTGCCCACGTCTGCTATTCGCGCCCTCCAGTCCCGCTCAAATCAGTCCTCAAGTATATAAAAGGGGACTACGTACATTTTTGTTTACCTATATTTGATTCGTACTTGGCTAACCTACCACTACCTGTTTGCATTAAATTTGTCGAAGCAATATTAGATGATCCTGTATCGATTCAGAAACACGGTCTCCGTCTCGCGTTTGAATGTTTCAACGGAGAAAAACTAAATACACTAGTATTACGCGCTTGGAAAAATACCAAAAATGTTTCACTCAGAAAAGTTATTTTCAAGGCAATGTTTAAAAAAATTTCTCAATTTACATTTGAACAAGATTTGTTATTTGACACCTTGAAGGCATTGACATTATCACTACGACCAGATGATGATTATGAGATATTTTCTCTTCTAATATCGCCTAAACTACCCGAGCGTTTAACGCTAGAATATATTGAGATGACTTGGAAAATATTGAACCAATTCCCGCCAAAACCAGCAAACCTGACTCGACTGCATAATATTATAATGTTCATATGTGACCAAATCGATACTATCCGTCAAGAATTTATTCGCAGTATTATAGAATCGTTTATAGCGATGGTTTCTATTCAAGAAGAAGAGTGCGCAATAAAACTGAGTTCTGAAGCTTCTGATTTAATTGATGCCAAATGGCAGCTGACTGCCACATATATCATCAACGTACAGGGCAACGATGATCTCGGGGAAAAAATGGAGTTAACAAAGCAAATATTGAAAAAATGTTTAAAGGACATCGGAATACGTGAAAAGAAGCGTGCTTTATTAAAAACTTGTTTTATGATCATCCATAAACTTGAGGACAAAAGTTATTATCAAGACTTAAATCGTTATGAAAACGTTAATAAGATAATGCAGTTAGTACTGGATGCGCTAGAAGAAACGTTACCCATTGAAGAAATTTATATGGAAGTGTGGGAAATACGACTGGGAATCGTGGCTAGGAAAGTGATAGCGGAAAGTAAAATAAAACATACTGATATAAGACAAATTGATCGGGGGGTGACAAAAGAAATTACATATAATTTTGCTAACGAGCTTGGAATCTTAATGAAGGAGTTTGTGGAAAAAGAAATGTTTTTTGCCACTTTCTCTTCAGAAATTCCAAATAAAATTATAAGTAAGACGCAAACATTGTACAATGTAATAGGTTCAAAAACTGAACTCACAGATGTGAAGACTAACCTATGTCTAGGACTTATGTCGTTCGAAATCACTCAAATATACTTACTAGTAATAAATCTTCTACCGGTTAGTTGCCGCTCTAAGTATTCGGAAGAATTTAAAACTGTCATTAAGCAGCTAACTAAAATGGATAATAAAGAAATTCGGTCCAATCTGTTTAGGAAACTTGCTAATCCTGTCTTTGATGGTTGTGACTTTATTTAACCTAGGTTTTAAAGCCCCTATCAATGTCATTCAAACGACAAAGGGTTCTTGTGGCACTATAAGTGGCTACGCGTCAGTATGCGTAGCAACCTAAAGTGCCACAAGAACCCTTTTTTCTTCCAATGGTTCAATCCCCGGCCAGGTCATGATGGAAAACGACCTTTTCCTGATAGGCCTGGGTCTTGGATGTTTATCTATATATGTATCTAAAATATAGTATTGTTGAGTTAGTATCCCATAACACAAGTCTCGAACTTACTTTGGGGCTAGCTCAATCTGTGTGATTTGTCCGTATATATTTATTTATTTGATCGAAAATTGCCGAGTTATTTTTGACACAAATAGCGTAGTCATCTCAACACCTCTCTCCCTTGAATATGTATGTGTGTATTACCTATTTACATATTTGTATAATTCTTCATGTACACTGGTAGGTACATGAAGAATTAAAAATTGGAAGAAAAGGTTCGGCCAAAGCGCCGGCCGGCCTTTGTCACTTTATCAATGGAACTACAGATACTTTCTACAACTTTATGTGCTCTTTTAACCCCTGGCCAGCTGTAATACATAGTAAGATGTTTTATATGTGACAGTAAACATAATAATGTACATGCGAGTTTTTTTTATTTCTTAACCTCATTTCGCAATTTACTAGTCGGCTTAAAAATCAATTTAAAATCTTAAGCACGATATGTAAGAACACGCCACTGTCACTGGACCGTAAAAATATAAAGGGTGTATCTGACATCGACGCACAAACGAGTACCATGGATCCAGTACATGATTCTGAACGAGTGGTGGAATTTTTCGTCGGCTTTTTCATGATTTAAAAAAAAATATAAATGTAGTTTTTTTCACTTTAGATCGTTCATAATTGCTATACTATTATAACCCAATAAGATTTTAAAGTAAAAATTAATTAATTCGCTAATTACACAAAAAAAGCGCAATGAAAACAAAACTCGAAAAACGATCTTTTCAGCTGATTTAATAGAGTTCACATCAGGGATCAACGTCATACCGCCAAACCCGTACGGCGGCACGCTTGCAACGTTCAAAGGCCGAGCCGACACTTTTTTTTAAACACTGTGAATTATGTATTTTTATGTATAATTATAATAAATAAATGACTATCATAATTTAGTTAGTGGCATGAGGTCTAACCTTTTCGCGAAGTTTGCGTTACGATGTCAGATGTACCTGTATAAAGAAAAGCGTCTAAAATAAAACAGTTTTTGAGTTTATCCTATTAATATTGTAAATATGAAAGTTTGTAAGTTTATTACTCAATCACCGGAAAACGGTTGAAAGAATCTGCGTGAAATTTGGCACACATATATTTTTTATACCCTGGATAAACAAGTTCGGGCTTCATCGCAATCAACTTTGTAAAAAAATCGCATATACATTACATAATGGAAGCCAAACCATGCGCCATTGCACTTCCTTGCTGAATGTCTTCAACATACACGATATGCACGCCCCATAGAGGATACTTTTTATCACGATAACTACTGTGGCAAGCTTACCTAACATGACACAATATTTCAAATATGTAAATACCAGAAAAGAGATTTCGTATTTTGGATATGGCGAATTAATTCTGGTCATCTGGGATGCAAAAATTTGAATTTTCCACTTTTTATTTAAAACGCCTACAATATTTTGATGTCAAGAGCTTTAAGATGAAGAAGAACTTACAAAATTAAATTTAATTCTGCGAATTTAATCTGTAATCTACACAAAAATGAATGAATAAAAATAAAGCGGACCCCAGACCCCAAAAGCTGAAGAAGCCCCCCGGGTTTTAAATAGACCCACCGGTAGGTCCCTGAACACTGATGTCTCCGAAGGTCCTAGTGGGTCCTTTATTATCTTCGAAGACCAACTATTGAGATATTTTCTTTTGAGAAGTTTTGCTTAAAAAAATTACTTAGATTTATATAGTTCTAAACAAAAAAAAAAATCTTTCCACCTCATTATTCTCTTTTCTTGTTTCTTCATCATCATCATCATCATAGATAGTTGCGTTCCCTACTTCAAGAAATTAAAAATATTAACGTTACCAGCTATATATATATATTAGAAACTGCATTATTTGTAAAATCCAATCCACATTTATTTACAAAATTTTCAACAGTTAAGAAGACCCCCATTCGGAGTCAATATGAAAATCAACTATGTACGTTGAAATGTAATACTGCGTTAATGAAAAAGAGTTTCATTGGTGTTGCACCAAAAATTTTTAATAAAATACCTGCTGCTATAAAATGTATGCCATTAATGAAATTCAAAAAGTGTCTTCACAAGTTATTAGTTGAGAAATGTTATTATACCTTGGATGACTATTTTAATGATAATACTATATATAGAATATACAGTATGTTAACTAACAGAGGGCGTTCCCGTTAACCCGAAATAGTATAGCATACATACATGCTAAAAAAATATTTCCATTCGAAAACAAAATGTTTTAAATTTTTTTCAATATGAAAATATTCAATAAAAATTTTAAATTGGCATGTAAAAGAAACACACTGTACACGCGAACATGAAAGACGGCAACGTCGCAATCTATTTATGAATGACGAGCCGCGTATGCGGCGGCGATCTAAGATCTAATTGATTGATGTGTGTTGGGCAATGCAACGTTAGGTAGATACTATTCCGCGCTACTATTTTGATTTAAAACAAGAGGTTTCAAATTTATTTTCAATTATAATTTCTTTTTATTCGGATTATTTTATGCTTATTTTTCTATGCTGATATTTTTATTTTAATCTATTAATGATATATATTAACGAGTTTAAGGGAACGCCCTCTGTTATTTAACATACTGTATATACATATATATACTATACATATATAGAATATATTTGATAAAATTCTGTAATTTTATAAATTTATTTCATTAATGTTGACTTAGATGACTATTTTAATTTTGGAAGACTATTTGATTAAATTCTGTAATTTTATTAATTTATATTATTAATGTAACGGACGAATAATTTCTCGCATGTTCTTTTGTTATGATCTTCTTGTGTGTGTTTTTTGTTTTTCTTTCTTGTAGTGGACATTATTAAATAGATTATTTTAGTGTATTTGTATAAAATTGATACAAAATTTATTTTAACTTTGATGAACCTGACTTTAATATTTGTATGTCAACAATGACAAAATATAGTGCAACACTTACCTATTTACTATTTAAGACCTTAACATGTATGATTAATGTATATATGTTCTTCACCTATGTTTCACAAATAAATAATTCTGATTCTGATCAACATTTCTATCGTCCTACTCCTACACTCAGCTTAACTTTCCCGCCAAAACTCCACTTGACATTGGCAAAATAGTCGACATCGGCTTCACTTGCCATAAATAAAAATAGAATAGAATTGGCATCGACATCCATAGACTTCTAGTATATAGACGTGAAATACCTACAGAAAAAACGTGCCATCGTTTGACATTTGTTCGAACATAATATGGCCGCCTCTTTCTAGGGCTGTCACTGTGTATTTGTTTCCAAAGATTTTAATATATTATTATAATTTTTTAATATAGTCTGTCTGTTATATAATTATTTTAATTCTCTCGTTTTCTGTCGGCTTCTTAGATAAAGTACTTATTCATTTATTCATAACGTCACGTCTTTATCCCTTACAGGGTAGACAGAGCTTGAGGTTATAAGAACAAAAGCCACGTTTAGCGCGTTGGTAGGTGCATAGGCATAGATAGAAAATGGAATCAAAATAGTGATGGGTTGCTAACCTCATCGCTTAATGAAATGATTCTTAAACTTGGCCAATTCCCTCGACCGGTTTTTGCAGTCTGCATGGGATGAGAAGCAGCATTAGAAAATTCATATTTTACATAATATGCACACATTTCCGCACCACCTATGATTAACTCATAAGTGGTGCGGAAATGTGTGTACTTGGCGCATTTTTATAACGTGGTTTCCCCCGTAGCTATACTCCACGATCTATTGTAATAAAGAAAGTTTGAATTTTGGCTAAGTCAAATGTCTATTTTGATTGGGTTACTAGATAAAAGGGTCCTCTCCCTCCCTCCTCTCAATTATGATCCTTGTTTGAAAGTATCTAAGTGTAATTATATTGTATAGACATTATTAAGTGCAAAAGGTGCAATAATAATAAAATACATTTATATTTTTTAAATATATTCGTTTATTAAACTACTAGCTTCCATAAGCGGGTTCGCCCGCCTTTAAAAGGTGATCTATGACGTCATTTGTATCCCGTCGTCATCATCATCATCATCTCAGCGTTTATCCCGGTTGCATCCGCGGTTTTCGCGTTGGAGCCCGGGGTCCGCTTTCCTGCACATTCTCCTTCATTTCGCACGATCTTTAGCATTCTGTGGTAAGAGCTTGTTGGCACGCATGTCATCTCTTACAACGTCAAGCCAGCACTTCTTTGGTCTAACCCACTTGTTCCGGCCCGGCGGAGGCGCCATGGCAAGACATTTGTTACCCACGTAACATGCCGCTTGCACAATGTTCTTGCATGTGGTAAACATGTATTATACTCGTATGTTCTTCTTCTGTTTGAATCTATAAACAAAAGATAAAATCAATATCTATTATCAAAATAATTGAGTAGATAGATAATTAAATTATTTTTATTTAAAATATCATATTTCTTCCTTTAAAGTGACAAATTGAAAAAAATATTTTAAATAAAAATAAAACCGCCTTCAAAACACACCCAATAATAGATAATTGAAATCGGTGCTAAACCAAGTACATATGTTGGTCCCCGCTACACCCTGCGCATCTAACATATTGGCACCGACTTTGAAAGCTGTTTTATTTTTATTTAAAATAATTTATTTCTTCATTTTAAGCGAAATAGTTAAAATTCCCTATCTCAAAAACTACTGAACCGATTTTGATGAAACTTGCAGTATTCACTAAGTTGAACAATGTCTAATATATAAAAAAGAATACCGAAATCGGACTAATAGTTCCAGAGATATGCGAACACAAACATAAAAACATACATACATATTTACATACTACACTTATACAATTCGGCACATTTGTTCAAACGCTGATATAGACTAACATATCCGAAAACAAGGCATTTTTGAAAATATTACATACATAACAGTTCGAAATGAAAACCTCCTTTTTATGAAGTCGGTTAAAAAAAATTTTGGACAACCCTAACATATGTCAGCAAATTACGTAAACAAATAAACATTTACAATAAAGAGAAACGTGCTTATATAGTGTAACTAAGTGTGTATTTAGTAATTTAACGACTAATAAGTAATCATGGTTCATTTTAGTTTGAAAATTAGAATGATAAATGGTGATTTAGCTAGAAAAGAGGTAACTAACCTATGAAACGTCAATTGAGCTTGATTTCTGTTGTTTCTGGCACCACACATAACAATACAGCACGCAGGCATATTAAGTAATAGTTTTGTCACACGGTACACTACAAATCCACTTTAAAATGTCTTGTATATTATCAAAAAAATTAATTTTCGTTAAGTTACGTATCCCGTTGACAGCACAACTACCACGAAATTGTAACCTAAGATGGCCGGCGTTGGCACGCTGCCAACAACTGTCAGTTAATTTTAATAGTGTTACCATAATTCCGCAGTAACAAAAATATATTTGTCTCTTTTGCCAAATGCAAATGTACTGTTGAAAAAAAGAGACAAAATAATGTATTACGGTTTTGTACCCTAAATTACATATATATGTATAATGAAAAATTGTATAGCTTGACAACAGCATCTCCTTATATTTCTATCTCAATGTCGACATCGGCCTCACTTGCCATAAATAAAAATAGATAAAGGTACAATGGTACATAGTATACTCTTTGCATTTTGTATGTAGTAACCTTTAGTCTATGCTTCTAACTAGTCTGTGCGGCATCGGCCATTATTGCTTTGTTTTGATAAACTACGACACTACAAGGAGGTATAACTTGCGCACTTAAAGAAAAGATCTGTAAATGGCGTCCGCTCGCATGCGATCTCGCTCACTCTCTATCGCTGTCTATACTCACACAGTGAAGTAAGCGCTGCAAAAAAATAACAATCAGTCAGGATTCGCTTTCCAAGCTACTTTGACGCACTCCGAGTTATCGTTACTTTCGTTCCGCTAAAGTCTCTGTTATTTTGTTGATATTATTGTTTTTGTTGAGTTTAATTATTATTTGTTTGTGTTACGTTTGATTGTTATTTATTTTTGTTAAGTTTTTAATACTAACGTTGACATTTTATTATCTTATCATTTGGTTTGTGATTGAACAATGGCTTCACGAAAACGTGGAAAGATTCTACACAGTGATGCGCGTGAAATTGTTTACAACGTGATAAAATACTTTGAAGAAGAGAAGAACTTGGAGCGTTACCATCCGCTCAAGTACAGCGCTGCACGCGCAGCGATGGCGACTAATTTATTTATGTCTACTATATCGAAAATTAAGAGAGAAGGTAATTACCAATAAACTATCAGTTTATGTTTAGCTCTGTTCTGTCTATAATATGTTTTTTCAGTTAAGTTTACCATCTATATCACCCAGATGTGACATTTTTTGTTTTTGCTTCGCTGTTATTAGTAACAAAGTTAACTTCTATTAAGTGTTAAGTTCTTGGAAGTTAACTTCCATACTAAAACATACTAATAAACTGATACTAAAAGTATCCAAGAAACTCGGATAGCATGCTTATTGTCATCAAAACTTAAATAAACTTAGGATAACGCAAACAAAAATCGACGTTTCATCATATTGATAGCCTGGGCGACTCAGTACCCAAGGTGCATTATCATAGTAATTTATTCTTCTAACCTAATAATCTCTGGACACTACAGTACCCACGTGCAGAGAAAGGTATATTTTAATGACTTTACGCTATAAAAGGGCGTCCAGCATATTTTAGCATGTTTCAGTTCATAAAAACCCTATTTAAAATAAAGCCATCATATTACTATTTTATTATAATATTTTACTATTATTTCAGGTAAACTTGCAGAACAAACCAACACTAAAATCCGTACGCCGAGTAAGGGTAGAAAAGGCAAAAACAATACGCGTGTCCCTATGGACAACTTCAGTATATGTGCCATTAGAAATATTGTGGTCTCAATATATGAGGTTCGAAAGGAGGTACCTACGCTGAACAAGATTATGGCATCAGCAAGAGCTGATTTAAACTATACAGGCTCCAAAACGACGTTAAGAAAGATTTTAAAAGAAAAGCTCGGATTTCGATTTAAAAAATGTCGCCAGAACCGAATGGTGCTCATAGAGCGCGATAATATAAAAGCCTGGCGAGTGAAATATTTACGCCGCCTCCGACAAAATGATGCCATGGGTGCGGAAAAAAAGAAAGTTGTATACATGGATGAGTCGTGGATCCATGCTCATTATACTGTCAGCAAGTGCTGGCAGTCATCCACCAACAAAGGCATTCGAAAAAATGATAGTCCTGGACAAAGGTGGGTGATGGTTCATGCCGGCTCAGAGGATGGGTTTGTGGAGGGTGCAGGATTATTATTCAAAGCAAAATCAAAAAAAGGCGACTACCATGACGAGATGGATGGTAATAACTTTACAAAATATTTGAACGAAAAACTTATACCAAATCTGCCTCAAAACTCCATTCAAGTCATGGATAATGCATCTTACCACAGCATGCAGTTGGATAAAGCGCCAACGACCGCAACCCGCAAAGCGGATATAAAGAAATGGATGCACGACCACGGTGTGTCATTCGAAGAAGACTGGACGAAAGCAGAGCTGCTCGTGCATCTAAAACAGCATCGCCCCGAAAAAAGTATGTGGTAGACGAACTTCTACGTGAGCATGGCCATGAAGTTCTCAGACTCCCTCCTTATAACTGCGACCTGAACCCCATAGAACATGTTTGGAATTTAATAAAACAACGGGTCGCAGATAAAAATGTGGAGCAACACGAAAATAAAAATGAGGACTTGACAAAAGAGGCCATAGCTTCAATTACACAAGACGAATGGAAGAAACAAATAAATCACATAAAGAAAGTCGAAGAAGCATACTGGAATCGCGATGTAGGCAGGGAGAGTGAACTAGAGGATTTCATTATCAGTGTGGGCATGAATAGCGACACCGAAGATGAAAGTGACGAATGTGACGACCAAGACTGTGAAAGTGACCAGTCCATGGATGATTATAACGAATTGATGGAGGGGATTGAACCAATAATGGGTTCAGATGATCCAGATATTGCTGGGCCAAGCGGTTTATAAAACCCTTTTCTCAGATATTTTATCAGGTATTTTTATAATTAATAAAGGCAAATTTTAAAATCCAGTATTTTATGTACCCTTGCTCCTTACTTAGTAATATTATTTTTACTATTATTAGCTAAAAGAATAATTTAATATTAGTAATATAATTATATAATATTTGACAAACTATAATACAATTATATAATAGAATATTAGCTAAAAAAATAATTAACTGTATAACAACACACTCAAGAAAATGATTTAATTTAGTTTCGTTTTGTGAGTAGGTAACTGTATAGTTGGTGGAGGTAATTATGTAAACAATCACAGTAGTCGAATGAAAATAACTAGCTACAAAAATAACTCTTTTTATTCGACCAAGTAACTGGTTATGTTACGTTTCTTGAAAAAGGCGTAACGACCCATAGAACCAAACTTGTTTTGTAAACCGTACCATAAGTAGCCGCCGCCATTTTCAGATCGTTTCTTTAACTGCGCGAGTTATTATGGTCGTAGTATCATTTTAGTTGTCAGAATTATATACTTATAATACTCTTTGGTTGTCACTTGTCAGTGTTCTTATCCTATTATTTTAGGGAGTGGTGCGTGCATTTATTTACTTTTTTGAATTACCTATTCTAACGTAAAGCTAACATATTTTAGTTACTCTAGACACATAACCTACGATCTGTATTTGAACTAATTATTAAAAAGCTTTATGAACTTATGACTCACTATTTTATCTTGAATATTTTTGACTATCAAATCTTTTTCGATATCTGATAAGGCATTTTAATTAGAACGAAACAAGCATAAGTACCTATGTCATATAACAAGATGCCCATGAACATGTAGAATTTAAAAATAATTATTCCCGGTACAATCAACTGTACGGATAGTGTCGTATTATGGTCGTAGTATCATTTTAGTTGTCAGTGTTCTTAACCTATTAGTTTAGGGAGTGGTGCGTGCATTTATTTACTTTTTTGAATTACCTATTCTAACGTAAAGCTAACATATTTTAGTTACTCTATACACATTGTTAATCTAATTCATCTTTCTTCTCGGAGAATTAAGTAAGTAGAATATACATATAACCTACGATCTATATTTGAACTAATTATTAAAAAGCTTTATGAAGTTATGACTCACTATTTTATCTTGAATATTTTTGACTATCAAATCTTTTTCGATATCTGATAAGGCATTTTAATTAGAACGAAACAAGCATAAGTACCTATGTCATACAACAAGATGCCCATGAACATGTAGAATTTAAAAATAATTATTCCCGGTACAATCAACTGCACGTCTATGAACGTACGGTTTATTGTAGGTACGTACATGATTAACTCTATAATTTTGACAGCGCCCATATGTTATAGTAATAAGGGGTTACGAGTAACTATACGCGGTCAACACGCCTGCCTGCGACGTGGAGGCCCCAGGTTCGATCCCCGGCCAGGTCATGATGGCAAACGATATTTTCCAGATTGGCTTGGGTCTTGGATGTTTATCTATATATGTATCTATTATAAATATAGTATCGTTGAGTTAGTATCCTATAACACAAGTCTCGAACTTACTTTGGGGCTAGCTCAATCTGTGTGATTTGTCCGTATATATTTATTTATTTACTAAACTCATTTGCAAAAATCAAAAACGGGTGCCTAAGCAATGAACCATTTCAATTGTTAAATATTGCTGTGTTTGATAATTATTATAGGTAGTTTTATACTCACAATTTGGTAAATTAATAAGAAAATAAATGCTGGCGAGTATATCCCGCATACTTGTTTGCGGAATACGTTCCCAATCCGCAGTAATTACATTCTTCAGCTCTCTGATAGTCTGCGGAGCCGGTTGTACTGATCTCACACGCCATTTCAGAACGTCCGAGACATGCTCAATGGGATTCAGGTCGGGACTTTGAGCTGGCCAATCCAAACGACATTCATGAAGTTAAAATTAAAAAAGTTCTTTTGTTTGTTTTTCTTTAATAAAGTAAAAGTAGATAAATGTTTAGTATCGAGTGTGACCCCCTCTAGCTAAAATGACAGCTTGAATTCGTCTTAGCATGCTGGCGAGTATATCCCGCATACTTTTTTGCGGAATACGTTCCCAATCCGCAGTAATTACATTCTTCAGCTCTCTGATGGTCTGCGGAGCCGGTTGTACTGATCTCACACGCCATTTCAGAACGTGCCAGACATGCTCAATGGGATTCAGGTCGGGACTTTGAGCTGGCCAATCCAAACGACGAATGCCGACCTCTTGCACATATGCTTCAACATCGCGAGATCGGTGGGCGTGAGCATCGTCGTCCATAAAAATCGAGTCTTCGCAAAATGCGGGATGTGCATGAATTAGAACTTCCGTTATGTATCGATGCCCAGCCAGTGAGCCGTTTTCAATGAAGACTAACTCTGTACGATCCAGTGAATTTATTCCTGCCCATAACACCCAGGCTAGTCCAGTCAGTTCGCGCACTCGATCGAGCGCGCACGCGACAGTGTCGTCGTAATGTGATGTGTTGGTGTTTTACCGACATTGTGTCGGTAAATACGTTAAAGTGTAGTAGTTGCAATATAGTCGTAAATGAAATACTCGCGTTCCTGCGAAATGTCTTGGATGTCATGGATGAGGAGAGTATGCATCAAGTGTGTACTTCTTCTTTCACAGCAGAGGAAATAGTGAGGGCAAAATCTTTGTTGTTTGAATCAATACCGAGTGCGAAGAAAATGCCAATTCGAAGAAAAGATGGTAAGAAAAAAATGTCAAGAGACCTAGATGACATGATTTGTCTGTTGAAGGGTTCAGATCCAGAACTTTTCCCCATTTTCGTGGCAAAAGATCTGCACAAGGTTCCTCCAGTGTCGTTCGATCATGTAGATGTCACAAGGTTGTTAAAGGATATAGTGAAATTGCAGAAAAAGGTTAATGAATTGGAAGAAAAAGCAGTAACATTGGAGCAATTCGATACACTAAAGCTTGAAGTGAACAATATGAAGTACGCTTCGTTAGCTGATAACTGCACGTTGAGTGCGAATGTGAATATAAATAAAAAGAGGGGTGCGGGTTCACAAAACAGTTTTATAATGGATAGTGGCCCTATAGGTTTGCACTATATGCCTATAAAAGTTTCGCACTCAACAGCTGACTCCACAGCTGATTCAAAATCAAACGGCAGGATGGCAAAAAATGTGTCGACCAATCATGAGCACAGCGATAATAGTTGCATCTCTGTTGCGCGAGATCAACAGAGCGCGATAAAGAATCGGGCTTGCGTATCTACGCCACACCGTCGGTCATCTGAGCGAGAGGCAAAATCAGATATGGGGAGTGCAAAAGAGAACGAGGACATGACAAGCAAAACAATAACGAGGAGCGGCGGTGAACCGGTTGTGATACCTGCTACCTACGAGATGTCTATTAGTGATCAGCAAACAAATGAACTAAAGGAGGTAGCGTTGGCGCGTGACGTAACAATACCTACGCATGCTGCTACTTACGCCGCCGTCGCCGGGCTTGTAATGACAACACCGCAAAAGACTTTTACGGTTTCGAAGGTAAAAAAGAACGACGAACATAATGAAGGGTGGGTTTTAACCCAAAGGAAAAAGAGGCTAAAGGATAGATTTATAGGAACTCGAGGGCTTGCTAATATAAGTGGGAATGCAAAATTTAAAGCAGCCGATATAAAAGTGCCGTTATTTATCAACAACGTAGACCGGAGTGCGTCATCGAACGATATATATAATTACATAGTGGACAAAACACAAACCAGTGTGCAAATTGGTGCAAATAGACAAAATAAATATGAAAAAACAGAAAGACTACGATGCTTATAAAATATTGGTACCGAGAACAAAATTGCATTTATTTTTGGATGACAATTTATGGCCGGAAGGCATCGTTTTTCGTAAATATGTAAACTTCAAGAAAGAAGCTGTTGAATCTCACAAAAGTATCAACAATGGATCACAAAAGTAACAATAACATCTCTATCGCAAAACCCTGTACCTTTGTTACTTTCAATTGAAAATCAATTACCAGATCGGTAGACTATGTCAGGTTACTGTGTCAAACATCTGACATAGTAGCATTGCAAGAGACATGGCTGCTGCCTCACGATGTTCCGTTTCTGGGCAGCATACCTACACCCCTTGTTTGACTTTGCGGGCAAGTCGGCGGTGGACACTTCGAAGGGTCCTAGTAGTATCCTACGGGGTCGACCGTATGGTGGAGTGGCGATACTGTGCCGTAGGAGCGCCTATGACAGTGTAGCGTCAGTGCAGTGTAAAAGTGTACGTCTTGTTGCTATTTTTGGGATAACAGTAGGCGGCAAATCGTTCTTAGTTTTCTCAGTGTATAAGCCAAGTGATTTTTTAGTTATTCCACTGAAGTACAGTGGCGTTGCGCTGACGTTAGCGTACTTGGCAGAGATTCGGACACATACACGTACGTGAGTGATGCACATGGTACTACTAGTTGGTTAGATCACTGTGTGGCGACTGATACCGCAAGAAGCTCAGTCAAGGACATTAGGGTAATGTATGACATGAGTTGGTCGGACCATTTACCAATGGTAGTAACATGTGATATAAGTATAATAAGACCTAAACTTATGCTTGAATTGCCAAAGTACAACAAGGTAACTTGGAGAAACAGGGACTTGCTGCAAATTGAGCAATTTAGCAAATATTGTGACAATAAGTTACGAAATGTTGACTTTCCGGTGTCCGGACTGTTCTATGGAATACTTGTTTAATCTAGCTAAGAAGTCCCCCAACTGCGATTGTTCAACTTGTTTCTACCTTTTCAGTTCGTTAAGAGTTTTATGCAGGCGGGTTTTTTGTTTTTAAATAATATTTTTTATTTCTATCTTTTTAGTTTCAACAAATTATGTTTCTAATGCTGGAAAACTTAAAAAAAAAAAAAAAATTTTTCATCGTTCCATTTAATATTAAAACTGCACGTTATATACATATACATATTTTCTACTGAGTATTTTAAATCCTTCATTTTAAAACCAATTCAATAAGTTTGGTAGATAAAAATTACCTCATAATTATGGCGTCAAACATGGCGGATGTTTGACGTGTTTCTAAGACAAATCTAACGATGTCTCAAATGTGAACATCCGTTAGCCGGTTCTGGAGATACAAGATAATAAAGAATATTACATACATTCATATGTACAAGATAGGCGCTTTGTGCATGCCTCCGAATGTAATTCTGTTAATAATTTTGCAAAAAATTGAAACTGACTGACTTTTGTACTGAAATTTCTAAGTGTACATTAATTACGTACGTACGGACGACAGCAGGTCAAGCTACCCCAAACGGTCAGATCATCATCAACCTTTTTATCGTCCCACTGCCGGGCACAGGTCTCCTCTCATACAGAGAAGGATTGAGCGTAATCACCACGTTTGCTCAATGCGGGTTGGCGATTTCAAACTTAAAGTCCAGGTTTCCTCAAGATGTTTTCCTTCACCTTCAGTCATTGATGTCCAAGATATACTTAGAAAGTACATATAACTTTTAGAAAAGTTACATTGGTACTTGCCTGACCTGGAATCGAACCCGCGCACTCATGCTTGAGAGGCTGGTGTTTTAACCACTAGGCCACCACGACACGGTCACGGACCCGGTCAGATATTTCCAATCAATATGGAGCCTTAATGCTGTAGAGATAAAGTTGAAAATCTAATAAGGAAATCTGACAGATTGTAGTAGCTTTATGTGATGTCGTCTGTACATAGGTTTGGTACTGTTTCAATGTATGTTTCTGGATTTATCATTGTTATTTTTTTTAAATGCTTTATCATTGAATTTTCATCTTGTTTTAGTCTTTTCAGTTGATTTTTAATTGTAGTTATCCATGCAAGTGGTTTTTTGTTTATTTAATTATTATTTTATTTATTTCTTTTTAGTTAAGAAATATTACGTAACCGGATTAATTCCTTAAATGAGTTTATGTCATGTGGTTGATTTAGCAATTTGTTAGGGTTAAGAAAACTGATATCAAGTCCGGAAAGAGTCCTCACTCTACTCAAAGCAACGTAAGCTTGACCTTTTGCAAATAAGTTTCTACTTAAATCTACAACTGCTGGGTCTAAAGTTGTGACCTGTAGTTTATGCACCGTCACTGCCCAGCATAAAATTAAGGGAAACATTCGTCGCTCAATCTTGCCTTTACCACGTAAAGCATCAAATTCTGTAGCACGAGGCTGGATCCAGACTCCAATACCAGGTAGGTTCCCTGTTATACTTGGGTCATCGAGCTCCACAAATACCGCTTGTGGTAGTTTTCCTGGCTCCAACTGCTTTCTGCGTAGTGCTGGCTAATCTATTCGTCGGATAACACCTATAGCACCGTTAACCAGCCCATGGTTAACATTGATGTTCCGTCTTAGCATGGCTTGAGAGCTCACATCTAATTTGAGTTAGTTTGGTATACTACCTGATTTATTGGGATCTTCAGATATGTATTCCTCTCGTAGTTTTTGACCATATGTTTTAGGATCAAATGAGATGTCTGCAACTTTTCTGTCATGGTCGCGTTATATACATATTAATATACTTATAAGATTTTTTTCTTTCTATTTATAATTTATACTGCACGTTATAATAGTTCTTTACTTATCAAATTTCCATTCTGCAGTACTAGCCATTTCAAATTAAAACAAAATTTGTTTCGCTAATAATTCTAATTTCAAATTCATTTTATCTTAAAAACACGGAGCTCTTTTTCGTCATTATGGATACGTTAAAAATTCGAGTAATTATGGAATATGAGTACCGTTACGCTAACAACGCGGCACAAGCGGCACGCAACATCTACGACGTTTACGGAGCTAACACTACAAACCAACACAGCACTTGTTATCGGTTTGCTCACTGCCGTTCTGGGAATTTCGACTTTAAAAATGAACCCCGCGGTCGTCTGAAGACTTTTGGTCGACAATGATGAATTGAAGCCGATTGTGGAAGCTGATGATACAAAATCTACGGCTGAAATAGCAACAGCTTTCGACAAACCAAACAAAAACTACAAACTAATGATGAAAAAATACAAAACAAACAAAATCTTGCCAAATGGGTGCCCCACGAACTCAATGATCGCCAGCGCGAAGTACGCGAGACGTGCCTGGCACTGCTCAACAGACAAACAAATGAAGGAATTTTGAAACACATTGTTACCTGCGATGAAAAATGGATTCTGTTTGCTAACCGCAAGCGCTTAGCAAGTTGATTAGATCCTGGTTCAGCACCTAAACAATGCCCCAAACGAAATCTTACCCCTAGAAAAGCGATGGTCCCTGTTTGGTGGTCTAACCGGCGTGATTCGTCACATCTTCTTAACAAACGGGATGAGCATTACTGCAGATGTGTACTGTAAAGAATTGAACACAATGATGGAGAAACTGGCACATCTCCAACCAGCATTGGTCAATCGCTCCTCTCCGCTGCTCCTGCACGACAACACGCGACCTCATACCGCACAACAGACAGTCTCCAAGTTGCAAAATAAGGTTGGTGAGGTTGGAGGCTCTTCATCATCGGCCCTACTCACCAGTAACTTTCGCCTACAGACTACTACTTTTTCCAGAATTTGAATAGAATTTTTTTTAAATTAAATTATAAACTAGCGCTTGACCGCAATCCCGCCTGATGGTAAGCAGTGCCGCAGTCGTTGATGGTAAAGCGGACTAGTTTATTAAGAGCGTATTCACTCTAGCCTTGAAGATAATCAAATTGTACTCCGACGGGAACACCGCCGCTGGCAAACTGTTGTAGTCCTTCGATGTACGCGGTATAAAAGAGGAGGCGAAACGCTTCGTCCGGATCGTAGTAGTGCTAACAACGTAAGGGTGGAAACTTGCCGTACGACGGGTCGTCCGATGGTGGAACGGAGATGGGGGAATTAAATCATGCAATTCCCTCGCACACTCACCAAAATGCAACCTATAGAAGACCGAAAGGCCGGCTACTCTACGCCTGTGCTCTAGGCTTGGGAGACCGTCTCGAGTTAAGTCAGGGTCACCAATCAGCTTCTTCGCCCGCCTGTCCACTGAATCCAAAGTGGCCAGGTGACACTTAGCAGCACTTTTTGTTTTGGCGGCATTGAATGCTACAAGATTGGCATTGCCCCATTCGGAGACTGCCTGTAGTGCAACACTCGTTGCCTCTACCATAGCCTCTCTTTCGGACCGGATTGATTCCCTAATAGCCCGAGCATCCGGCAGGTATCTCTCCACAACAGTGCTGTCATTCTTGTCGGGAAAAAAAATCTACACCCAAGAGGCAGTATAAAACACCTTGGAAAAATTTTTTGCCTCTCGTCCAGCTGATTTCTTTAAGAATCAATAAACTGCCACTGTGTTGGCACAAATACATTGATTGCATAGCTAATTACTTCAATTAATACAAAAGATTTTTTTCATATTAAACGGCAATTTTATATTTAAAGACTTAATATATAAAATATATTTAGAATCAATATATTTATTATAATCAGTGATTAAAATCCTTAATTTTGATAGAATTACATATTTTTTTGTTCCATTTAATATTAAGTTATATACATATTTAGAATCAGTGTTTAAAATCCTTCATTTTGATATCCCACTCGATATGCTTGGTAGAAATTTATTTCTTAATACTTACCTCACAATATGGCGTCATACATCCGCCATTTTGTTTTTTTTTAAATGTCACCTACCTAGTAGCAGTTGGGCAATTAAGGCAAATCTAACGATACCTCAAGTGTGAAAATCCGTTCAGCGGTTCTGGAGATACTAGGTAATAAAGAATAATACATACAAGATACGCGCTAAAAACATAACCCTCCTGGCAGTCGGGTAAAAAAAAGCATTTTGTCAATATTGACATCTGTTTACCTTTTTGTCATACATAAGGTTTACGACTCAGTGACGCAATTGATAACCATAGGTTAGTACCTATATAAACTACGTGTATAAAGCAAAGAAATGCAACTGTTACTTAAATAGAAGTTATGCTATTTAATTAATAATTGCATTTAACTACCATGTTTAATACTTAAAGAATAACTCTGAACGGACTAAGATTGGAACTTGGCGCCATAGTAACTTTTATTCAGCCCAAAATTACCTATCCTACGATGTAACACACATAGCTATTGGAAACTCTGGCATCATCCTTTTGTACGTTTTAGAGCGATAAACGATTTTTTTATTGTTGCATATTTTTATTTGTTTTCTCTGAACCCAAAAACCATAAAACCCGGTTGACCGCAGACAAAATTCGTAAGCGATTGGTACCTACGTGTCTTCTTTATTTGGTCGATGCGGCCCCTCGGATGTATGAATACTTAGAATGCGAACGTTCGTACAAAAAACGGGAATTGTCTTTCTGTTACATTATTAACAATTTTGTTTTTATTTCAGATCCGATATAAATCAAGATGATAATACTAACTGGGAGTACTTTAGGCAAAAGGCAGCGGGAGTTGAACGCTAAAGTGAAAGAAGCCACGTCAAAGTTGGTTAACTTCAACGATATAAAAGACAAAGCTGAAGAGTCCGATGTTGACAGGTTGTTCAAAATAGATCTTGCATCCAAATACTTGAACATTGACTACATCATCGAAATTCTTAAGTCTGGGGACAATTTGTATATTTCTCGAGCTCTAAAATGCAGTTGGATTTATGGTGATAGTTACTCACACATTATAAATGTTGATAATCTTCACAACAACGTCATACCTTTCATGTCTAACAAAATGAAGAAGAAGCTACTAACAGCCATTTCCACACACGTAAGGGATGAAGTAAGGGCAGCAGAATTTTATAAATATTGTATGGAGAGCAAATTAACATCCATTGCGTTAAAATTTCTTAACTTCACCAATGACACGTTCAAGCTTTTGGTATTGAATGAACAGAGGCATTTTAATCGTTTGATTTTTGAATCTAAAGGTCTGAAGAATTTTATTGGACTCTCGTTTACTCTAGCAGAGGCGTATGTCAAGCTATTTGGTGATTACCACAGAATTCCAGAATTTCGAAAGCTTAGTTATTTATACACAGTTTCTGAAGAAAAATATTTAGATCTGTTGGAAAAATATGTTAAATTTAGCATATACGGCAACACCTATAACACCCATTTAGGTTTACGAATTTCAAAAAGTATTATGAAACGGCATAAGGATCGAGTTCTCAAAAAACCACTGGTGTATGTGCATATATTCAGCAAAAATGTTGTAGCCAGGTATAGTACGGCAGAAGACGCGAAAATATACGCAACTGCTGTATTGCCTGATAATGTCGAAGATTTTTGGAGTCTAAACTATTGTGACAAATACAAATTCCTGCTTGATAAAATCATAATTGGTAAGTTTCAATACGTAAAACAGATATTCACAGCCAAGTATCCGGATGAATGCTTCGAAACGAATCCGAATTTTTATCATATGCGAAACTACGAAATCATGACAATCGAAGAACAAAAAACTTGGGCTTTACAACAAATAGCTAGTAAGAATGAAATTCTAGGTACAGGCAATGACTATCTATGGTACAAGTTTGTCAATTTCGAAAAAGCCTTTGAGGAGATCAAAAAGCTAGTATTGATCACTACAGATAACACTAAGCGGGCGGACATGTTACTTGTTCTAGTTAATTCTGCAAAAACACAACGCGATGTGGAAAAACTTTTGAAATATTATCATGCGAGACATGTCAATGAACAAACATTCTTTAAAGAGAATTTTCTTGACAGAGTCATGCAAAACTTTAATGTTTTCGAATTTGACGAAGATTGCTGGACGGCTTTTAATAAAATGTTTCACAATTTGGAAGTTTACAATATTACTGAATACAACAGTAGAACTAAATATAGAATAGTTGCTCTTTTCTACTGTATCATTAATCAAAAGGAAGTCCCTGAGGCCATAAGAAAGCAATTGCATTCTGATATACAATGTTATACAATAATACAGGATATGGATCAGTTAACAAAAGAGCAGCAACAGATGGTATTTTCTTATTTGTTTAAATTTTGCATGGACGAAATAAGAAAGTACGAAAATGTTCCTTATGAGGATGACGTAAAATATCATTTAAGAAAATACATTCATTTCACTTTGGATCTATTGTATGATAAAACTAAAGAGTATTGCCCCGAACTTGTTAACAAATTTATGAAGTTGGACTGGTCGGAATTTAAAAACCGTAGGCTGCTTCATGACCAGAGCAAAAAAGAAATAACCCGCGTTGATCTGTTACGTGACTTAAAGAAGGACGCGAAACTTCTTGTTGAGCACCTTCCGTTAGTTAAAACCAGTATCCTTAACAGTTACAGATACGATATTAGTGCGGTGCTCAGAAAATTAAAAATATATTTCTCGAATGATATTGCCAAGGATTATCTCAATTTATTCGAAACATCATTGTCAGAAGACCGGTTATTGCGTAGAGTTTCACAAGCTGCAGTTCATGGTATTTTCCAACTTGCAGACGAGAAAGCCAAAGTGGATTTTATGGCGAAATACGCTCCAATAGATTCTAAGATTAATCACAGTAAAATAGATGAAAAGTTGTTACGTATTCAACAAGCTATATGTGCCCACGTCTGCTATTCGCGCCCTTCAGTCCCACTCAAGTCAGTCCTCATGTATATAAAAGGGGACTACGTACATTTTTGTTTACCTATATTTGATTCTTACTTGGCTAACCTACCACTACCTGTTTGCATCAAATTTGTCGAAGCAATATTAGATGATCCTGTATCGATTCAGAAACACGGTCTCCGTCTCGCGTTTGAATGTTTCAACGCAGAAAATCTAAATACATTAGTATTACGCGCTTGGAATAATACCAAAAATGTTTCAATCAGAATAATTATTTTCAAAGCACTGTTTAACAAAATTTGTCAAGTTACAACTGGACAAGATTTGTTATTTGACACGTTGAAGGTATTAACATTATCACTACGACCAGATGATGATGATGAGATATTTTTTCTTCTTATATCGCCTAAACTACCCGAGCATTTATCGCTAGAATATATTGAGGTGGCTTGGAAAGTAGTGAGCCAATTTCCGCCAAAACCAGCAAACCAGAAACGACTGTATAATATTTTAATGTACATATTATGTAACAAATTTGATACTATCCGTCAAGAATTTATTCACAATATTATAGAATCGTTTATTGCAACAGTTTTCATTCAAGAAGAAGAATACGCAATAAAACTGAGTTCCGAAGCTTCTGATTTAATTGATACTAAATGGCACCTGACTGTCACGTATATCCTTAACGTACAGGACAACGATGATCTCGGGAAAAAAATGAACTTCACAAAGAAATTATTGAAAACGTGTTTAAAGGACATCGGAATACGTGAAAAGAAGCGTGCTTTACTAAAAACTTGTTTTATGATCATCCGTGAACTTGAGAATAATAGTTATTATCACTTTAATTGTTATAAAAACGTGAATCAGATAATGCAATTAGTACTGGATACGCTAGAAAAAACGTTACCCATTGAAGAAATTTATATGGAAGTGTGGGAAATACGACTGGGAATCGTGGCTAGGAAAGTGTTAGCGGACAGTAAAATAAAAAGTAGAGATCAAGAACAAATTGATCGGGGGGTGATAAAAGAAATTGCAAATAATTTTGCTAACGAGCTTGGAATCTTAATGAAGGAGTTTGTGGAAAAGGAAATGTTTTTTGCTATTTTCTTTTCCGATATAAAATACAAAATTACAAATAAGATGGAAACATTGATGAATATAATAGATTCAAAACTTGAATTCACAGATATGATAACTTACATATTATGTATAGGACTAATGTCGTTCAAAGTCACTGAAATAGACTTATTTGTAATAAATCTTCTACCGGATAGTTGCGGCTGTGAGTATGAAGAAGAATTTAAAACTGTCATTAAGCAGCTAACTAAAATGGATAATAAAGAAATTCGGTGCCATCTGTTTAGGAAACTTGCTAATTCCGACTTTGATGGTTGTGACTTTATATAACCTAGGTCTTAAGACCCCCTGTCAATGTTATTCAAACGGAAAGGGTTATTGTAGCGTTAGAAGAAAAAGTTCGGCCAAAGCGTCGGCCAACCACAGATACTTTCTAGAACTTTATGTGCCTTATTAACCCCGGGCCAGCTGTAATAGTAAGATGTTATATATGTGTTTATTTAAATGCAATAAACAATATCATGTTCATGCGCGTTTTTTTTATTTCTTAACATCTTTTCGCCCTTTTCAAGTCTGTAGCCGGCCAAAAATGTTAAGCACATATGTAGAAAAACGGTTTTGACTTGCTATCCTGTAGGCGGAGACGGGGTACATTGATACAAGGGGCACATAGATACAGTCAATATTCATCGAAAACAGAACGCTTTAGAAGAGCCATCCGCCACCGATAAGGAGGTATATAGTAAAGCCTACACGCACACTAGCGCAGAGCAACGTTCACTCGACGACTAGCGACTAGCACGTAAAAAACTGTTTCTGATGTTCGCAACAAAATTTTCGTACTTTTCTTTGGGATTTAATTCTTCTAATTTATTTAGTGTTACCTGTGTTATATTAAGACATTTGGTAAGTACATATCTGTCATCACATTAAACAGACTTAAATTATTTAATGCTTTAATTTTTAAAAAATGTTGATTTCGATTGTAGTAGGCAGGGGCACATAGATACAAGTGGTCTTGGGGCACATTGATACCCCAATATTTTGTAAAATATACATGTATGTGAGACTTAGGCAATATATTTTATTTTCTTTATAGAATAATGGTTTGAACATTTAAACGCAAGATGAATAGAAGTTCCATCATCTGTGGCTTCTGCGATATCTGATGTGTTGGAAGAAAAATTATCAATCGCAAAAGCAGCAAATAAATATAATAAAAAAAAATTGTTTAACTGATAGGAATATTTCTATGAACCAAAGTACCAGTGTATGTACCAATTTACCCCGCATGTGGGGTACATTGATACAAATTTCATTTTTTAGTAAATAGGCTCTAATACGTTTTGTGATTAAATCTATCGGTTAATTTGTATGTAACAAGTTAACTGAATATATTATGGTTATTAAATTGGATGTAACTATCATTAGATCGTCTTTTATTGGGTCTAAGTAAAAACCGTTTCAAGGTGCCCCACTTCCACCTACGTGTCACCAGGGGCGTGCACAGACATTTCGAGGGGGGTATGCATGTATTCACTAGCGAATCATTTTTACACTAAGTATGATATATTTTTTCCCAAACACATTTAGCCATTATTGCATCGTGGCAACAGCTGACGGAGGTCAACGCCCCGCGTTCCCGCGCGATCGGCTCATCGGAGTGTGGACCATATTAATTTTCCTTTATTAAGGGAATAGTCGTGACCACGGAACGCAAAATTTTGTTTACCTAAAAAGCAGACAATATCGATTAACCTTTTGTTGTTTTTTTTTTGTGTTTGAAAATGTTTAATTTTAAATGTCTATTCAAATTAGACTCTATTCTACCTTTTCCAAAAATTTGGTACTTTAAACAAGAATCTAAATGTTTTTCCGACGAATCGTATTTAGAGGGGGCTTTGTGAAAATATTTAAATCTGAATATCCATAACCTCAAAAATTTTTATTAACATGTTTTGAAAATAATATACACGGGAAACAAAATGATTTGTGTGTACACCGCCAGCTACCTAACCAGTTATAATTATCATAATGTTTTTTATTAAAACAACGTGTGATATTACCTTTTTTTGAGTTACATCCAAATTGCGAACACAATGCCCTTTAATTTATATTTTTGCTCATAACTTTAGGTTGAAAAAGGGCCGTTTTAAGTTTATCTAAAAACAAATCTCACAGGTATAATTTTGCATATTTTAGAAAGAAATACGTAATAAAGTCATCATCATCATCATCTCAGCGTTTGTCCCGGTTGCATCCGCGGCTTTCGCGTTAGAGCCCGGGGTCCGCTTTCCTGCACATTCTCCTCCATTCCGCACGATCTTTTGCATCCTGTGGTAAGAGCTTGTTGGCACGCATGTCATCTCTTACAACATCAAGCCAGCACTTCTTTGGTCTACCTCGCTTGTTCCGATCCGGGGACCCGGGAGGCGCCATGGCAAGATATTTGTTACCCACGTAACCTGCCGGTTTACGTAAGACGTGACCGTACCAGCGCAGGCGACTCTCTTGCAGTTTGTCTGCTATGTCACGGACACGGAGACTGCCACGGATGCGGGAGTTTCTAGTGCGGTCTATCCGCGTAACTCCACACATTCACCGCAGCATATTCATCTACGTGACACGCAGCTCCTGCTTGTGTCGCTCAAGCACAGGCCATGCCTCACTGCCATACAGAAGGACAGGTCTAATGATGGTGTTATAGACCTGTCCCTTAAGCTTAACCGGCATTTTGGGGTCACAAATGACACCTGTCACGTCACGCCATTTTGCCCAAGCTGCGGAAATGCGTGCTTTAACGTCGCAATCAATATCGCCGGACGCGCGGAGCACAGACCCCAAGTATTTAAATTGGTCTGTGCACTCGACCAAGTCTCCGCCTATGCACACAGGCATAGGGTCTGTGGTGTTGCTGGCCATGTACACCGTCTTCGCCACATTGAGTTTAAGACCTCCGTTCTCAAGCGAGTTCTTCCACGCATTTACCCGCCGCACCAACCGTTCCCTGTCCGCGTCTGCCAGCGCGATATCATCAGCATACATGAGCAACCAGGGAGGTTGCTCATGTGAATTCTTGATGCTGTCTGACAAGACATCTAATATCACGCTGAACAGGAACGGACTAAGGACGGATCCCTGGTGTACTCCGACGGTGATGGGGAAGGGTTTAGTGTCGCCAACAGAGGTCCTAACAAAGGAATCGGAATTGAGGTACATGTCTCGAATTATGTCAACATAGGCTTCTGGTACCCCTTTGGACCTCAGTGCCCACCAGATCACCCCCCGAGGGACACAGTCGGAGGCCTTCTGCATGTCTAAAAAGAGCATATGCAGAGGCGTGTTCCTCGATCTGTATCTCTCCATGGTGATCCTTAGGGCGAAGATAGGGTCCGTGGTTCCGTACAAGACAGCACACTCCTGCCGGATCCGGGAGTCTAAAATCCTCTCAAAGATCTTCATGGTGTGGGACATGACTTTTATACCGCGATAGTTGCCACACTCCTGTACCGAGCCCTTGCCTTTGACGACTGGAGTAATAATACTCGTCTCCATTGGCTCGGGATTTTACCGGTCAGGAGCACGCGGTTCAAAAAGCAAGTTAACATGCACACACCGCGAGGACCCATCACCTTCCAGGCCTCAATGGGGACTCCATCAGCTCCGACAGCTTTCCGATTCGCCATGCGACGAAGAGCCGTGTGGCTAATTTATTACTCATTCACTAAAAAACAGCTGAAAAAATCTGCGTGAAATTTAGCACACATATAGTTTATACCCCGGACAAATAAGTTCGGGCTTCATGGCAATCAATTTGTAAAAAAAAACCTACATATTGGAAGAATAAGCCTTGCGTCATTCTGCACTTCCTACGGAGATGTCTCAAGGCCTATACCTATAGGACTTTTTATCCCGATAACTACTGTGTCAAGATTATGGCCGGTTCGCTCATGTCTCAGTTTTACGGTTCCCTATTATCGTGTAGTTTTTCTTTTTTCCTCGATGGCGTATGTACCTACCTACGTAGTTGTATGAGCGAATTCACACATGGCACAGTAGGTAATCTGTATACAGTAAAAAATAACGTTCGGTAAAAAATAACATTCCGTTTTGTCATCGAATACTGGACGACGGAACAGTAAAAATATATGGATACGTAGAATTTTAACGGATAGATAATGGCGCCGATTCTGTTGTTCACAAACTAAACTGATTTTAAGTTGAGTGCATCTGTTTCTTTCCATTTCGTTAAGAACAGGATAGCAGATAACATTTTAATTTAATAAGATACTCCAAAGACAGTTTAGACGCGATTAGAAACATGGCGGCTAAAATACGCCAGTTTACGTCAAGAGCGCACTAATTTGACAGGGTCTAAACTGACATTTCATCGTCTGTTTAAGTTTTTTTTTAGTTTATTGGCAGTGATTTAGCAGTATTTTCTTATAGAAATGGAAAGAAGAAGGTGCCCTTAACTTAAAATTAGTTTTTGAACAACAGAATCGGCGCCACTGTGTGCGTGGTGGGCGGTATGTGCGGGGTGTGTGGTGTAGGAGGGGGATTGATGCAACAGCTTCGTAGAATAGCGGCGGTATACTGCGAGTTCTCTCTTCACGCATCGCATTCAGTAATGACGGATCCGTTAAATGGGTTGTATCCTAAAAAATAATTTAATGTCCATCGGATAGATTTATAAAAAATATTGAACACGTATTTTTTATTTTTTATTTCATTCAAATACTTAGGAAGATATATCGATTTGAAATGTCGCATGACGTCACGCCGTGGTACAAAATATACCACGGGGTAACGTAATTAGCCCCCACTCCGTAACTTTATTACGCTATATCTCAGTAGTTTTTGGTAGTTCCGACAAAATAAAAAATACGGGTCTTTATTTTTTTTTATTATCTATAAGACGGACTAATTATTTTTTTGATTTTCATAACTTGGATACATCCCTAATGTTATACGGTGCGTATGTGTGAATAGAGCATAAATTTAAGACGTATCCGTTAAAAACGTACCAGTAAAACGGACTTCCATGTGTGAACGGGCCGTTACCTAACATGATACAGTATTTATTTACAGTAATAAATGCCAGAAGACATTTCGTATTTTTGGATATGGCGAATCAATTTTAGTCTTCTGGTACCTATAGGTACAGACGACAGCTGCAGATCAAGCTACTTCTAACTGTCAGCTATTCCCAATTAACCTTGAGCCTTAATGCTTTAGAGGAAATCTGATAGATTGTAGTAGCTTGATGTGCCGTCGACTGTACCAACCTAAAATTAAATTTTCCACTTTTTATTGAAAACTGCTGCAATATTTTAACATAAAGGTTTTTATAATGAAAACACAAAATCCATTTTAATTCTGCGAATTTAATCAGTAATCTACACAAAAATGCAACATTTATCAATATTCCGTATAAAAAATAAGTACAACAACAAATTTAATATCTACGACACATTACCATTTAGAATGAAGCTTCTTTACTATTTCATTAATCAACACCATGTAACATAATATTATAATGAAATACTAACATTTAGGTACATAATATTACAAACCCAGTTTTTTTTTAGCTTGGAAATAGAAGCTTGCTTATAGAAGTCCACAGCTGGACATAGGCCTACTTAGCCTGAAGGCTTACCAACTTACGTTTATCATTTTGATACTTCATTCAAGAACGTCTACCCCAAGGGTCTTCGACTCTAAGTGTCGCGACACACCTGCGGCGTACGGCGCCGAAAGTTCAACTAAATACGCTCGCAGTGTATTTCAAGTACTCTATGACACATCCGCCGCAATTACGACAAGGGATGCGTTGCGCGACCGAGAGTTCGGCGGGCGTAGCTGAACGTTCGGGATGTGTAGTCATTGCGAGCGTTGTGGTAACGAAGAGCGGCAACGTCTTCTAAGCCCTCTATAATAGCTAATATTCTAATTAAATCCCTTTTTCTGGGCAATACAGGTACGTCACAAAAACCGCACACCATAAAGTGTCGACACAGACAGACTGACGATGACGCCACGTAACTTTCCGTCGCGTAGCGCGCTGAACAAGACGCCGCGTTTTGATCGTTTGGCTTGTCATAATAACTGAATATTGCGACTGACACTTCAGACGCTGAACTTTCGGCGCCGTACGTTCCGCAGATGTATCACTACACTAATATGGCCGGCCTACTGCTAAACTTGTTTACTCTGTGACCTATGTCGACAACTTTGGTTATCCACCGGATCACCAACGAAAACGATTGACCACGTGACGCGACATTGGTTGGTTTGGTATTCGATTTCGCTTCGCTACGAAGCGATGTTACATTGGCTACAGGCCCTGGTTGCGTATGCGATGCGATTCAGTCTGACGCCAACGTGCCCAAGTGGATATATAAAAATAAAGTTATTGAAGAATAAACTTTGAATAGAGACAGAGTGCCTAAAGATAGAGAGGAGTAGGTAAGTAATAAAAAAAGAAATGAAGTTTCAAATACAGCTGTAGAAAAGCAACCCTGGTATACAAAATTTAAATACAATTTAGAAGCCCAACAAAGGAATTTTATTACTTGCATTAAATTATACAGCAATTATACATTGAAATTGCAATTCGAATTAAATTTGAATGAAACTCTGTTTACAAGCGG
This sequence comes from Sesamia nonagrioides, assembly GCA_017933935.1. Lineage (NCBI taxonomy): Eukaryota > Metazoa > Arthropoda > Insecta > Lepidoptera > Noctuidae > Sesamia > Sesamia nonagrioides. Next base: position 725,088 of record JADWQK010002064.1, read on the forward strand.
TTGTGTGAATATGCAAAACACACTATTACTCTCAGATTGAATGATTTAGAAGCATATTGCTAATTCATTGCTGCATGTGTTGGATAAATGTGTTTGCTTAACAGCGTAAACAATGCAATGAATGTTGTTGAACTGTCAAAATTAAAGCCACTCCTACTGATAGTGTATTACGCAATTACCCTAGACACTTCATTCAAATTGAATTTTCAACTCAACTGAGGTTTTGTGGAACAACAATATTTGTCTATCTCCTGCGCTGTCGAAGTTTTATCATGTACCTGTCATTTTGTTTTAAATAATTCAACAAGGCATAATACTTTCGCCAATGTTGCTCGTCTTTGGTATTTTTTTTTAATGAAACTTAAATTAAAACTTAAGCGACTGTTGATTTATTACGACGATTTGAGAGGGGACGGGGTCCAAATAAGTCTTACTTTTTTCACGTATGGTGGTGGGAAGGATCTAGTATTATTGAGTATTAATAATTAATTGCTATTTTTGTGATAGAATAATAATAAACGAACAGCCCAAGGAAGGAGAACGAATAGTTAAGAAACCGATTTCAAAGCTTCAACACTGGACGCCATATTTTAATTTACAGGTAAGGGTCAACAGTGCATTACCACTTTTGAACTTTATTGCAATAACAATCAAGTGTCAAAAGTGGTACTCCATTTTTGAACCTTGCTGTAAAACATACATTTGCAACATAATTAAACAGTATTTAGATGCAGTTTCTTAGCGTAAATGTATCATCTGCTAACCGGCACCCTAATGGCCTAACACACCATACGTTCAGGAAATATGTCGCCTCAACAACGTAAATAACGCAATAAATGTAATTGAACTGTCAAAAGGAAACCCATTGCTACTGATAATTTGTTACGCAATTACACTGCTGGTACCAAAAACGTTTAACCAAGTGTTATATGATTTAATCACAGGAATACCCTGTAGCATGATTGGCTCTGTTTGTCACAGTCCCGGTTCGCATTAGAGAGCCGCGGCGAGCACCAGGTTCGAATCCCACATACCACAGGAATATCCACTATATGGCTAAAGCACGTAGCGCTTAAAAGTATCTCTCACACTTCTCTATACCTTATTAAAAAGACATCATGGTATTAAGTCTTCGAGGGACTTACCGCCAGCTCCTATAACAGGACAGAAGCTGAACTTTTCTGTTTTCTTGTACAACAAAAAAGACTGTAAAGTCCAACTTTCACCCTGCTATAACAACTCCTGATAACATTAATTAGCAATTGATGTGTTCCCGTCTCTATTTTGCACCTGAAGTTTGACAGTAGTGCGACAGTGACAAAAATAACACTAAGTCAAAGGACTTGCGAAACGTTGTTCTCAGCCTGAAAGCCAACCATACAAAATACTGTTAGCAGACGACACAAATACGACAGTATTCAATAACAATTACAACGCTAAATATATCCATACACTAAGCTAACAATATACAAAACTTAACTACAAAAAAGCTCAACTAAATCTATTGAGTCTATCATAAAATACGATAAAAAATTATTACTCTCTTTCAATTACAGTTTAGCTTTTTATATTAAAGAATTTTTGATAACAGAGTAGAGAGAAATGGAGTGTCGTGGACGTGTAAGAGTATTACCACACCAATCGATCGATAGTCGATCCATGCCATCGATCGACGTCGGTCGACGTTGATCGATTAATGTTGTAACTTTAATTGATCGATCGATTATCCAATAGATCGTTTGCCGGCGATGACATCGGTCGACGGATACCGGTCAACTAACCAATAGTCCAGTCTAGTAGAAAGTATCGATCGACTAATCCATTCTACCATCGATCGACGATCGCTCGATTGGTGTGGTAACCCCCTAAAACATTTGTACAATTGTTCAAAGTGAGCAGGGAAAACAGCGTCAGTTTGACCTGAGTGGATGCTCGCACATACACAAAACAGTGATACTGTTTAGTTTAAGTAGTGATCGCTTCGGCTGCCTATGCGAGATGGCCTTTCTTTGGGTAGGAAATCATCAAATGTCTTCACACGCTTTCAGCAGAGCGGATGTCAAACTTTTACTGACTAAAACCCACCCGTATTCCTTCATTTTGGGCCAGAAGCCATAGTACCTCTTTCGAACAACCCGCAGCCCACGCCAGTTGGCCTGGAGACCAAAATATCCACACAAAGTACTAGTTTTTGAGATAAAGATTCTCATCTGACGATCACTAAAGGTAAACCTTTTATTATGAACATGAACTGAGCACTCCATTTCTTACTACTCTATTACCAAATATACTTCACAAAGATAGCATAAAAATTAAGGACTAGATAAGACGACAACCTAACTTAATACTTCGTTAACAATAACAATAGAAGTAGCTATAAGTACTTGAATCCGGAATCTTGGATAATTGCCACTCAACAATCTACTTTAGGGCTAAGTAGTCTAAGTTGACTTTTGATCGATCATTTGTAACAAAATTCTAAATAAATGTTGGATGCCACAGAATTGGAACTTTGTCATTTAAGCCATTGAGTTTAATTTTCCATAACATGTTAAAATTTAAAATACTGGATTGAAGTTTGAAAGGAAAATAGTTATAATGTTAATTGACTGCATTATTGACCGGTTGGAGAAATACATACTATAGTATGAGAGCTGCCTTCGATCGACTACAAAGTATTGTTATATAGATAAATACCTAGAAACTAATTTTATGTAACAATTTATAGTACTGTTGTATGGTTTGAATTAAAAGACACGCTTTTGAAAGATTTCAACTTGGACAAATCTTTAAGGCCAAGCAAATGCATAAAACATTTAGAAGTATTATAAAATATAATGATGTCGCGGACGATTCCCTAAAGAGGTTTTCAGAGTTGTATAATAATGTTGAAATATATTTCAACATCATTATTATTATTGGTTGTCTGCAAAGAGATTGCATTAGCGATAAGGCCGCCCATTGTATGTTTTGGTGTACAATAAAGTATACAGAGTGGTGCTGATAATACGACAATAAATGAAAACACGGACAATGCTGGTTCATAGGAATAATCCTAAACCATAGAAAAAGAACATAGCATCAAAAACAAAGAAATGAAAATTTCAAACAAACTAAATCGCATAAAATTAGAAACGGAATAGAACATCCTTAAAAATATTGGTGCACTGACTTCCGATCGGCGACAGCGCGATCTTGTATCTTTTTGTAACTTGCTTTTGTCGTGCTATTATTATTAAAGTTTAGTACCGCTGATGGATGCGGCGGCCATCACTCGTAAGCGCTTCCTTATCAACATGTAGTAAATGTGAAAATTGAAAAATAATTTCTTGTGACTAAAGTAATAGATATATTTTTTTATGGGTAGACTGAGAATGTGTTGAGGTACACGATGTTTAATTTATTGTCGTATTGTCATCACCACTTTGTATATACCTAAATAAATATTTTTTTGTTAATATATTAGGAAGAAAAGTGAATTCCTATAATATTTTCGTGCGAACACATATTCAAAATATATTTCAACAAAAATGCTATTAGAATACACTCTTCAGTGAAAATTCATTTTCCAAAAGCACGTCTTTTAATTCTAAACCCAAGTTTTAGTACTCGTCATCGTATAGCAACATGTCACAGTTTTGAAAGCAAAAGAAAAGAAGAGTTGTTACTATAAAATATTGATATCCTACTCGCCTTGGATAACTCTTCATAATCATTATATTTTCTACCTTATCACCAGGGCTTAAGGTTCAATTTACATTGCTGCAAGCATTCATTTCAGTTAGGAGTACGAAAATTCGTGTCAAGACATTTCTAATTTGTATGTTATACAATGGAGATAGAGTTCAATATTTAGGAAAAAGAAATCACCTTGCTTTACATCTCTTCTACAGCAAGGTAAACTGACCATAAGGCGTCTTTGTACATGACGCCGGAGCCACACCGGCGTCAGACTGTACACAGACGCTATTCCATCAAGCCACTAAAATTTATCAAAATTTCTTTAATAGATTTTGAACTTTATCGCTAAATCATTAAGGTTCACTGTTGATTGGATTTAAGTTTCGGGTAGCTTGATGTTCTGGCGTCTTATAATAAGCGGAAAATTAGCCAAAAGTGGCTTACAAAGACGAAGCCTTTTATTAATCATAGCAAATGGTGAAAAGTTACATTATTACTTTATTTCTCTTTCAAGTAATTGTTACTATCATGACATATCACTATACATGAAATATCCTACTTACGATAAAGAAGTGAAATAGTCTAGCCGTGTTTAAAAAGGGTACTAGAGTGGAGTACAGATTACTAACTAGTTCTATTTACAGATTGACTGGGACGCGAAACCGAAAACATGCATATTAGAAATGTTTCTTTAGTAAAATGCTTTACAACTTTGGTAAAAATTGAAGGCTTATGTCAAGGTGTTATATGATAAAATTAATGTTTGACTTTTTTGCATAAATCGATTTAGCATCAGTCAAAACCAAAATCTTGAAAATCCGGTCGCTCTGCAATGATACGTCATATTCAATCTATTGTTTGATACTTGTTTGTTAGATTATAATTGTAAATATGCTAAGTAATCTGTAATAAGATACCACGGGGCTGACATATCCATATTAGGACAAAAGCCCCTTAATAAAATATAGATTAAAAAAAAACTTAACCCTTCAATTACCCAATAAATTGAAATTACATACAGGTTGAAACTATCTATCTGTTATATTGGCTCTGAAACAACAAAAAATAAATTACTGACGTTTTACCAGAGGATGATAAAGTAATTACGAGGTCGACTACATTTCGTACTTTTTGAAATATTTCAATAAGGCATTAGGTATAGACGACAGCACATCCAGCTACTACAATCTGTCAGATTTCTTTATTAGATTTTCAACTTTATGCCTAAAGCATTAAATGCTGAAGGTTGTTTGGGGGGGGATATTTGACAGTCTCGGGTAGCTTAACCTGTTGTCGTCCATACGTAAAGAAATAGTAAACCAACAGGATTGGAACCAAAAACTATGCTCTATTTCTTATCCTGGCCGTAGCAGCAACAAAATGACATTTGCGTTGCTACCAATAAATAACTGGACAAAATTATACCAATAAAATGTTATAACCGTGATACCAGAGTTAACAACAGTAAAAATTCACATCCCAGTTAGATTTAAAAGCGAAACAAAGTAATAACACCCATTAGTACAGAGAGCAACTCGAAATTATTGTCAGATGATTGCTTTAAAGACGTAAGCGTAGGAAACTATATTGCGGGCGGTACGATGAACCTTAGAACGAAAACATCAAGCGCTGGACGCACTGACGGCTTTTGTAGGCAAACCGATTTTCGATTCTTTATCGATACGAAACTTAAACATAGTTTGTTCAGAATAAGCAACTGAATCGATCCAAACCATTCATACACCATGTTATATTTTTCCCAAATACATTTAGAAGTTATTGCAGCATGGTTACCGAGCGCACAATACAGTTCACGACAGATCATAGTGTCCCGCGCACACTAGATGCCACCAAACCAACACCAAATTCAAATTCGCAAGTTTCCGAACAAAAGCCGATAGTGCGTATCTAGCTTATAACATCGAAAAATCTCATCGAAACACGTAAAAATACATCAAAAAGCCTTCCCCACACGAGATGTGTCTGATATCTTTCTCATACAGTCTCACAAATCTTTTTCCATATTATAAATACGACGTTACTTCTAATACTTATTGGAAAATGTGTCTTATAATGCCGTGATTAAGGTCTACAATTGTTTGATACTAAGGCCCACTGGCACCTTAGCAGACTGAATGTGTTTGGAGCTAAGCATACCAGTCGAAGTAAACCGCAGGCATATCGCAGTAAGGTAGATGTCTTTCGGGATGAATGTGTGTGTCTTTTAACATACATTTGTTGTATCATAATATCCACGTCATATTTTTTGTAGATATTATTGAGTATTAAGACTTCTCTTCTCTTAATTTTCACCCATTTTTCTACTCTGCCCATTAGGTTAACAGTTTTATGACATCTGCCTTAGAATGAACATATTCCAGAATACGTAAAAGTTAACTATAAATGCGTAAGAAAATAAATAATTATACAATATGTAAAGAAAACCCTGTCCGATCCGTGAAGGTATCGTTAGGTATCGATAACTGATTCGATTAATGCCTACAAAGCCGGGCTAAACTTAAAAAAAATCCCCCTAAAACAATATTATTTCGCATAACGAGGTAACTTAATACATGTGTGGTAGGCAATACATGCGCGGGCGAAGGGGGGCAGGGCACGCGGTCGCATCGCTCATAATAATACCGTCAAAAATGGCATTGTCATGATTTATCTTATTCAATCATCTTATGTATGGCTTCTTACATAAATATTATAATACAGTACGTGTATGTATTGTGTTTAGCTACAACCACTAGTTACTAGAACTATATTCTGTAGTCCATATGGTATAAGTAATTTGTTAACCTAGGGTTGAAAGAATCCCGAGGTATTTAGATCTTGAAGCTATAGTCAGAGTAGGAATTGACTCTTTTACTCGTGTTAAACACTTGTTATTCTAAGTAGTACTAGTTGTTTATGTAAACTATTTTTTTTTAAATTTCGTCACAGACACATAACAGATTAGTATCCCGCCAAATTATGTCGACTTTTTAAATTTTAAATATGGAACTCACGGTGTAACTGTTGAGTTAAGGCTTATTAGGCTCAAAGAGGTTTGCGCTAAGTTCACACTGGTTCTTTAGAAACTCACATGACCGCAGCATTTTATTAATCAGTTTTTTTTTTTTTTTTTTTACATAAAACTCGTCACACTTACAGCAGTTCTATTTTTAAAGTTCACTTCGGCCCTTAGGTGGGAAGAAATTTGTATGAATTATTTCCTCTATAGAAGGGAAAAATTCGTGAAAAACATTGTAATGTTATTTATTTTACATACCTAGTATTCTATAATTATTGATAAATTATTTCGGAACTGAACAGACTGCTGTGGGGAGTTTGTTTCGCCACTGTTACTTCCCGGTGAATGCACTAAGAAGTGGCGGGCGTATTGGGGGACTCTCTTTAGTAATTTTGATGTTCGAAAAGTGATGAATCTCAGCCTATTTTGAATAAATAACTTTTGATTTTCTATCTGTAAAAAAACTGTTTACCTAATGGACTGAAAAACAAATGTAGCCTAATATCCATTTTCCAACAGTAATAGAAGCAACATCTAAACTCCTCGCATAAACACGTTTACAAAATTTGTACTTCACAAAAGAATTGTCAAAAACATTTCAATGTAACACAATCAACATCAAATCGTTCTAAACTATGTCAACGAATAGAAAAACGAATCTAAAAGAATATTCCTACTTTATTATACATTGTACGAGTATTTCTATTCTATGCTAGGGTCTGTAACAGGCGTTTTCTAGTCTAGCTATAGTTGTACTCCGTTTTTTGCTGGGCGTTTCCAGTTGTTGATTAAACTCGTTTCATTAATATAAATAATTGAAATATTGGTTGTTTGTTAATGGGGTGGGCCACATATTGCCAATTTTAATATTTCAGTCCTATAGAATCTCGTTATCAATATTATAAATATTTAGCAATTTTTTAATAATTATTTTGGTTTAGGTCGACTTGTCTAAACCAGGCCTAAATCAAAACTCTAGAATGCTGTAGGAAACAGTTTAGTGAAAAAAAAAAAAACAATAAAAAATAATACTTCGTCTCTCAATCAAGCTTATTCATAAAAAGCTATTTGACAGAAATTTAAAAACATGTGTCATGATAATAACACCTATAGTCAAATAGATACGCATTTATTCAACAACTGTATACAAAAAGTACCAGGAGAGTATGTATAAAAGAAGCTAGTACCATTTTACGTTGCCCGGGGTTTAACGTCTTCGACTTGTATGAGCTGCTCTATCGGGATTAGGGACAGCTCGCCGCCTAACATCGGCGCTGGGAGTAGCTGAAAAATTAATATTTAAATCATTGTAACAGTTAATAATATGATCTATAAGTTTCTCTTTCTTTTCTCTATAAATTCAGGAATGAAAGGAAGATTTATCAATAGAGGTAATCTTGTTAGAATCAATTAGTAGTACTAGTATGTAATTTTAGGTCTGATATGGAACACCAGGGTGATTTTTAGTCAACAAGAGTCTGACAGATTCCGTCGCCCATCTTAGGGCGGAGGACATCCATGAGGATTTTCTATCCCGAAAAGAAGTAATCATTTTGGTTAACATTAAGTCCAAGATGGCTTCAATCAAAATGGGAGTACTAAATGACCTCACGTAGTTTTCGTAGGCACCAAAAATGTTTATGTTTTCATATTATAGAGAAGCGAGAACACTTCACTAGTTGTTTATGCGCGCCGCAGTCAGAGCGAGAACACCGCCACCGACCGCACGCGCTTCACTAGAACACGTGACTAGTTGTTTGTGCTACTGACTTGTTTGTCTGGCGTGCGCGGCGTGTGCGAGAACACCGCCACCGACCGCACGCGCTTCCCTAGAACACGTGACTAGTTGTTTGTGCTACTGACTTGTTTGTCTGGCGTGCGCGGCGTGTGCGAGAACACCGCCACCGACCGCACGCGCTTCACTAGAACACGTGACTAGTTGTTTGTGCTACTGACTTGTTTGTCTGGCGTGCGCGGCGTGTGCGAGAACACCGCCACCGAGCGCACGCGCTTCACTAGAACACGTGACTAGTTGTTTGTGCTACTGACTTGTTTGTCTGGCGTGCGCGGCGTGTGCGAGAACACCGCCACCGACCGCACGCGCTTCACTAGAACACGTGACTAGTTGTTTGTGCTGCTGACTTGTTTGTCTGGCGTGCGCGGCGTGTGCGAGAACACCGCTACCGACCATACGCGCTTCACTAGAACACGTGACTAGTTGTTTGTGCTACTGACTTGTTTGTCTGGCGTGCGCGGCGTGTGCGAGAACACCGCCCCCGACCATACGCGCTTCACTAGAACACGACTAGTTGTTTGTGCTACTGACTTGTTTGTCTGGCGTGCGCGGCGTGTGCGAGAACACCGCCACCGACCATACGCGCTTCACTAGAACACGTGACTAGTTGTTTGTGCTGCTGACTTGTTTGTCTGGCGTGCGCGGCGTGTGCGAGAACACCGCCCCCGACCATACGCGCTTCACTAGAACACGTGACTAGTTGTTTGTGCTACTGACTTGTTTGTCTGGCGTGCGCGGCGTGTGCGAGAACATCGCCCCCGACCATACGCGCTTCACTAGAACACGTGACTAGTTGTTTGTGCTACTGACTTGTTTGTCTGGCGTGCGCGACGTGTGCGAGAACACCGCCCCCGACCATACGCGCTTCACTAGAACACGTGACTAGTTGTTTGTGCTACTGACTTGTTTGTCTGGCGTGCGCGGCGTGTGCGAGAACACCGCCCCCGACCATATGCGCTTCACTAGAACACGTGACTAGTTGTTTGTGCTACTGACTTGTTTGTCTGGCGTGCGCGGCGTGTGCGAGAACACCGCCCCCGACTATACGCGCTTCACTAGAACACGTGACTAATTGTTTGTGTTACCTACTTAATTGTTTGTCTGGCGTGCGCGGCGTGTGCGAGAACACCACCACCGACCGCACGCGCTTCACTAGAACACGTGACTAGGTGTTTGTGCTACTGACTTGTTTGTCTGGCGTGCGCGGCGTGTGCGCGTGCTTGTCGCCCTGCGCGGCCGCCTCGCGCGCGCGCCGCAGTCCGAGCGAGAACACCGCCACCGACCGCACGCGCTTCACTAGAGCGGCCTTGGCTCGGGAACGACCTGCGGAATTATATCACGGGCTAATTATCCTAATTTTAAGGACGATCACAGTCTGATCTCAGTCTCAATTTGTAAAAATATACTTCCAATTTTCCAAAAACGTTCTTGATGTTTGTTTTAATCACTGAGATAAGACTGCGACTGGGTTTAGAACGTTTCAAAGTATAATAGCTTCTCCAACCCTCAATATTAAAGCAAAAGTACACAGATGTAGGTACTAAATAGGGATTTTTAAGTGACTTCACAAATTTTCGTGTCACCCTAGCTGATTCGACACATGTTATAGAAGCAAAAAAGAACAAATATATTTACTTCTTCTATTAGAATCGATGGTTCCACAGTTCTGACAAGTATGTATTTTCCAGTAAATTTCAAATTAATTATAGACGCTTTCCTTTAATGACGTGAAAGTGGCATTTATACTTAAGGTGGTAAAGCAATTACGAGATCAACTAATCTTGTTTAATGTCACTAGGTTTCAGTAAGTGATACGATGATCACAGCATTATTACAGTTATTTATTTAAGTGACAATAAAATTCTGTTTTTATTTTATAATAACACACTATCAGATTACACACACACACACACACACACACACACTCGCGAGTCACTGATTTTTCCTCCCTACTTACTGCCTTTATCCTTCGGTTTATCATCTTCGCTGGAGGTGGCGCTGGCATCGATGGAGACAGCGGACGAAGGCACCGCGTTCAAATCCGGCTCAGAACCTCCAGCACTCACACTACCTGACAACTCCTGAAAAAAAGTGCATAGAAAAATGTTGAAATTTATGAAAGTACTTTTTAGTAGATAAGCTTAAACTAGCGAAACTACTGAGAATGTTGATATCCATAAGTACAATATGTAAAGAAAACTCCGTCCGACCCATAAGGATAATGAAGGTTAGGTAAACACAAGACCAAATAACATATGAAATTAACATCATCATCATCATCATCATTCTCCTGCCCTTATCCCAATTTATTTGGGGTCGGCGCAACATGTCTTTTTCTTCCATGCATCCCTATCAGAAACCATCTCGGCAGTCACCCCCTTCTTAGCCATATCATCCTTCACACATTCCACCCATCGTTTCTTTGGTCTTCCCCTACTCTTATAGCCATCAACATTCATAATTAAGACTCTCCTCACGACATTCTCCTCAGTTCTCCGTAACACATGCCCGTACCACAACCGATTTCCACACAACTGTTCAGCTACCGGTGCCACTTTCAGACTTCCTCTTATGTACTCATTTCTTATTCTATCCATTCGTGTAACACCACACATCCCTCTTAGCATTCTCATCTCGGCTGCATGCAATTGCCTTTCATTCATCTCTTTCGTAGCCCAACATTCTGATCCATACAAGACAGCAGGTCGGATCATGGTTTTATATATTTTCCCCTTAAGTTTAAGGGGAATGCGGGAGTCGCAAATTGTTTCCGTGACCTGCCGCCATTTCATCCACCCAGTGTTAATTCTGTGCTTAACCGTCCGATCTATTTCGCCATCGCTTTGCACGAGTGAACCGAGATACCGAAAGTCGGAGCAGATTGGTAGGAGTGCGCCATCAAGGGCTATGCTCCAGAAGTGGAGAGACCGCTGAAATCGCAGAACATATATTCGGTTTTGGTTCTGCTGATTTTCAAGCCAACATTCTCCAGCTTCTGTTGCCATTTCTCCAATCTCCTCTGGATCTCAGGTCCATCTTCACCGACGAGAACAATGTCATCGGCGAACAGCATGCACCAGGGTGCCTCCTCCTGGATGTCCGACGTAAGAGCGTCCATAATCAACAGGAAGAGGTACGGACTTAAAGCCGATCCCTGGTGCAAGCCTACCGCCACACTGAACTCGTCGGTATTGCCAGCAGCCGACCGGACGTAGGTACGAGATCAACTGTACATAGCACGAATTAACTCTACATACTTCCCAGGCAAACCTTTCTCTTTCAGGGCCCACCACAGCACATCACGAGGTACCCTATCATACGCTTTCTCCAGATCAATGAACACCATGTGCAAGTTCTTGTGTGCACGTCTGTACTTCTCGCACACTTGGCGGAGTGCAAAAGTGGCGTGCCGCGTTCCTGTCCCCTTCGCCCGCGCATGCATTGCCTAGCGCACATGTTACCTCCTTTTACGGAATAATATAAAAACTACAACTACTCTAACTACTACTATTACTGAATCTACTAATGTAGAATCAGTTATCGATACAATACCTTCACGGATTGGACAGGGTTGTCTCTACACATTGTATAATATATGCGAAATGACGATTAAAAATTAAAGTATGAAGTGGTTGCGTTACAAGAAGTTAGAAAAGGAACCACTGCCAAAAAAATTAAGTTAGGTAATTGTTTGTCTTGGAATATGCATGTGCATAGGGGAAGAATTGACATAATATGTGGTGGAACGCTAGGAGAAAAGAGACAAGTTAAATATAAACCGATTGGTTGTTAAAAAAGGAGTGAGGAAAAGGGGATGGAAAACATTATATGGAATGTTCCCATTCCACATACAATAGGCAGGACGAATGACGAACTCACTAGTGAACGCTTTTTCATCATTTATTCTGAAAGAGGTGAAATGAGGATGAAAATTGTGAAATAGTGCCACGTAGACCGATATCTACGTGGCACTATTTCACACTTTTCATCTGACAGTACGCGTTTAAGTGAACGTTACTCTTTTTGTAACTGTTTTACAGCTGCCATTGGAAAAAACCTTTTTTTTTTTTTAATCTGCATGATGGCGTTAGTGTTCTCTTGTCTCTGACTGGCCGCATTTTATTCAAGATCACTTGACATGAGACACCGCTCTGTCCCGGCAAACAATTCCATTATTTACCTGTAACGTCGGATTGACGAGCGGTCTATGTTGTGTGGGATGCGGGATGCAGTGCGCTGACCTATGTAGCGGCTCGTCTCTAAGTCCGCGCACTCCGAGTAATGACAGCGGAGCACCGGGTACCCCTTCCTGTGGACATGGTTTGTATGTACAACTTCCGCGAGTTAACTGTGCACCTCGCTCTGTGACGTCATTCGGACGGTACAGTTTGTAAAAGAATGAGAATAGGCTATTTGACAGTATGAATCTTTTTAACCGACTTCAAAAAGGAGGAGGTTACTCAATTCGACCGTATATATGCTTTTTTTTTTTTTATGTTTGTTCGCGCATAACTTCGTCGTTTATGAACCGATTTTGATAATTCTTTTTCTGTTGGAAAGAAGACGTTCCCAAGGTGGTCCCATGATAAGGATATCACGGTTTGATGGTGGAAGACCAGAGAAAACAAGGGAAACTTTCAAAAATTGCAGGGGCGACTAGTGCATTTCTTAGCATTTTCATTAAGTATTATAAAGCACTACAATTTAGTAAAGGTCTGGAGTAGATCTGATGATGGAGCCGGGAGACAGTCGAAGGAACTCCTCAACAATTCACAGCAGCTACTTTGTGTTTGTGCTTGAATAATTTGTATTGACAAGAACCTTACACCTAGATGGGTGGTGACTGTCATTAGGGAGCTGATGATGATGACAAAGGTCAGTTCAGGGAACTCCTAAACGATTTACAGTAGCTACCTTGTATTTGGACTCAATTCATTTATATTGATGAGACCTTTGCACCCATTGGGTTAAAATAATGGTCTGCAGTAAATTTGATGATGAAAACCATAGGCAGTTGAGGGAATAATTACGGGTAAAAATTAAAGTACTTAAACAAAATTACGTCGTTTCCCCAACTATATTTGCGTCAGCTTCCAGTCTGACCGGATGCAACTGAATACATAGTACTTTCAACAACTAAAAAGTGTAAAATAAAAACTTTTTTACAAAAAAACAACCGACTTCCAAAAACCACTACAAAGTGAAAAATAACTAATTTCGGAAGTCGGTGTCAAAAATGAATATACAAAACCAAAGACACCCGACTTCCGAAATTAGTTATTTTTCACTTTGTAGTGGTTTTTGGAAGTCGGTTGTTTTTTTGTAAAAAAGTTTTTTTGTGATTATTTGCTTTAAATGCATAAAATGAGGGATAAAGTATAAAAGTCTCTACCTTACGTCGCATAGGCTTGGTTGGGCTGACATCTTGTAATGCTTGCAGCGAGCCGGTCACTGTCACTGGCGGTTCGGAGGTTGTTATCGACGCCGCTTTAGGCCTGCAATGTTATTTAGTATAATATAAAGGACACTATTGTGTTAGAGATAGAAAAGAAAGCGGTACTTTGGGTTATAGAAAAGATAACAAATGGAGTGCTTAGTGACAGAGTAGAGAGGTTAAGTTTTCATTATTTTTAAAGGCACATATACAGAAAATACGCAAAGGAAGTTCAGCGTGCTTATGTCTGTTAGGAGTTTTAAATTGCCAGGCTCAAAATCAGGCTAAATTTACATTGCTTTGCAGCATAAGCTGAAATATTCGTCTCAAGTTCCGTATACTTTCGACACAGTGTGACGTAGGACGAATAAATCAAAGCATAGATTTAGTTGTTAAGTAGCGGGCATGGGCAGGAACGATGTAGTTTTATGCTAATTAATCTGTTGTGAAATTTCGTGTTACAAGTAACAATTATTTGTTGTATTTTGGATGGGCAATAATAATAAATAAAGGTTGTCTGTAAAAGATCGCTCTTAGCGCTAAGACCGCCCATTGAGTCAAAATTTGGAAAATCTTTATATTTATGTTTTTTTTTTTTTAATAATTATAAACTAGTGCTTGACCGCAATCCCGCCTGATGGTAAGCAGTGATGCAATCGTTGATGGTAAAGCGCGCTAGTTTATTAAGCCCATTCACCAAAAAATCTTAGTGAATTGGAAGGAAGACGGCAGTTGAGCGAGGTGATGCAATGTTAAACTCAACAACACGACCAATGATGCTGCGCCACAGGAAGACTGATTGGAGATCCTCCACGACCAAACTCCCGACACAACAAAATTTGCCGTATCATACCCGGCACACATCGCAACACAACTGCTGAGACCCGTCCTCCGTACGACTTCACCAGACATCATGTTTCTGTAATGTACCTATACGGTGTACATAATATAGAGTATTCTATTCTAAATAACGCCCAATGTTATCATACTGCACTTGGTGGGTGCACTTTCAGCAACCAGCAGTTAGATTTTACTGATCTAAAGTAAACCCTCTTAAAAGGCTGCAAAATGCGCAGAATCACCAAAAGCACGACTCTGTCTAAAGAAAATTTCGCACTCCAGTTACGCCTTATTCAGTGTCAGGGGAAACGTGAAACGTGCTCAAAGTTAGTAGTGTTAAAGGTAAGTTTAGAAAAACGCAAATGCGCTTTTATTATTGTTATACATAAAATACAATTTACACTATACAGCCGTAGATATGGCACAGTTTATAAAAATCCAGTTTTGTAGAGCGTCGTCCTTGTCACTCATACCCGCTCTCTTTTTAAAGCACTATGTGTCATATTTACGCCCGAGTATTGTACAGTCGGAAAATTAATTGTTAAGCAAATTAACACCATGTGCTAATTTGACGTGTTATTGTCATTTTATACAATTGTCTAAGAATGATAGTTCTGATTTGAACTTACTGACAGTTTCTGTCTGTAGTTAATTTGCTTAATCATCAATTTCCCTGGTTTTACATATGAGGTATATTAGCATAGAAGATGGCAGAAGATGGGTGATGGTTTTAGCAAAGATACAGGATACACGCACACATAAGGTGGTTTATATTACCTTTTGAAATGCGGAGAGATTGTTGACAGAAACTCTTTGATCGACAGGTCATACTTATCGAAGATAAATGAACTTTTTTTATAATCCTAGACTGTTGGTACAATATTGCGCCACCCCATCACAATTTTTTCCAGAAGTTTCTTTGCAGAATACTCTAAGGAAACAAGTTTCTTGAAAAAAAAATATCAAGGGAAGAGAGGTAAGTTACAATAGTGATTTTAGAAAATGTAGTATTTTTATCTGGTTGTAAGATAACACCAGATTGATGGATGCAATTATTGGGGGATATTTATTTCTGAGAAGCGATTTCAAACTTGTAGCTTGATATTTGTACCTCAAGTGCATGATTACTTTTTTAAACTGCGCCTATGTCATATACTCCTTTATGAACGCTGCTTAAAGTTAACTAGTGATTAGCGATTGTTTAAACATACATTTTAGACGTTTGCGCGTCACTTAACTTTAGTCGTCGTTTATGAATAAACCCCTTAAACACTGTGGTGTTTATTCATAAAGGATGATTAAAGTTTAGTGACGTTAAAGAGTAAAAATGTATGGTTAAACAATCGCTAATCACTAGTTAACTTTAAGCAGCGTTTATGAATAAGGGGGAGTAAGTCTGCAACAATAAGTTTCTTATGTATAGATAGACGAGCATTGATAGCTGCAACACAGTTAAGATCATTTCCACTATAATAGTGTCCAGTGTCAATCCGTTATAGTACCAAAAAATCCTTTATTTAAAATTGAAATCAGATCAACATTGAGCTTTCAAAAAACAAAGGGGTCAAGATAAGTAAATCTGTAAATCTTAAACAAAAATAAGTTGAGATTTTCTGCCCATCCTACCGTTAGATATATAGACATTTGGCAACACTGGGTGTAACAGTGTTGCCAATTATCCAACTCACAGTATTATAAAATGACCTGTCAACCTTTATATTAAGGAGTCGTATAAAAAAACTGCTAGTTAGGTTAAAAAAGAGATTTATTGCAAAAGAAATTAAAAACAAGCTTAAATTACTGTAAAGGAATAAAACTTATGTAAACGATATTTCGCTACACACCCATCCATTTAACACTTGTGCCAAATTAACTGAAAACAAGAAAATAAAAGTAAATTAAAATTTGGAGGGTAGCCAGCAAGCGATATTTACTGCCAATGATGGTTGATTCATGGAAGTAATAAGTACTATGTACAACTGGAAGGCTTACTGTGCGACTAACCACGCGCCGAGCGAGAGGTCATAAATCTTAGTTTGTCTCTTTCTAACTAGTGTAACCATTCTTATCTGTATACACGCTGTGTATAGATCCCTATATCTTTCGCAATTGTGCGAAAGAGACACCAAGAAAAGATATGTCTCACTTGAGCTCACTTCTCTTGGTAGATATTGGTTATATAAAAAATACTTTATTTGTATAGTTTTAAGGTTCATTTTGATATGTTGAAAGGTTGCAAGTAAGCCTTCCAGTTGCACGTAGTACTTATTACTTCCATGGGTTGATTAGATATATAACGTTATTTTTTCTTTATACGAAACTTGAATATAGTTTATTTAGAATATGCAACTAAATCGATTCCAATCATTTTTATATTTATTTCCATTATACAATATCCACACATCCATAAAACATTTAGACATTATTGCAGTGTGGTTACCGAGCACGCAAAACTGCTGACGATAGATACTAGGCGCTTGAGATAGGGCGCCCACGCGCCGCGTCACTGCAGTCGCGGGCGGGTGAGGGGTGCGTTGACCATATTATTGTTAGGACAACCAGGTAATATAACAAGCCCATAACTTTGTGGTTTTTCATGATATCTTTATGAAATTTTAAACAGATTCTTAATTTAAAAATATTGGACACGTGTTTCGGGTTTCGCATATACAAAAATAACGTTGTATAAACAAAAACACTAAAAAAACTTTTGTTTTTGAGACTCGACTGAATTTTGTAAATTTAAAAGTAACAATTCTATTAATTAAGAACGTTCAGTGTGATTTTAGTCCCAATTAGTCAAAAATACCACGCCAGGATCTCCCTAAATTTTTGTCATTCTTTCTCGCTGAGGTATTACTGCAACTAGATTTTGACGTGACGAACGTTTATAATTACGGGAATTAGCTTTATTTTCTATCTCAATCTGTCAAAAACACCGTTGACTTCCCTACTTTTTTATGGTAATAGGCTATTTGACAGATTTATAATTTCTATCTTGAATTACTTAGTTGCGGTTAAGAAGTTCACCAAAAGTTTTTTTTTAATTATTTTAAATGCGTATTTCGTAAGGAACATGCAAATAAAAATTCAAAATTCAAATAAGCCGCCGAAACGCTTTATTCAGCGAAATGGCGTCGCGCTTTGTAAGTGACGTCACAAACTTATAAACGATTTTCAGTTCCGTAGTGGTGTTCGTGTTTATCTGTTATTTGTTAGTCAGAAAACAAAAAAATACCATAAATCGCTCCAAATAACCTTAAAAATCTTCTGAAATGAAATTAAATTCAAACCCCTGAGAACACATAGAACGACAACAAGTGTTTATGAGCGTATGACGTCATCGTGACATTAGCCAATCCGGATCGTTTCACAATAATAAATGGCGCGAAAAACAGAATGCCAAACATATTTTTGTGTTTTTGCATATATTCATTATTATTATTTTCATTAAAACTCATGTAAATGACATAAAGAACCCTTATTTTATGCATTTAAAGCAAATAATCACAAAAATATTCATACTGTCAAATAGCCTATTGTCGCTGATATGTGATTGCGACTGTATTTTGAATAATTGGCCTTCATTAACAAGACCATATGTATTTGAAGTGAAATCTTCTTCAGGCACAGTTTGCGTTCTTTGTGAACAGTGAAACGAAATTGAACCGCACTCGCATTGAAACTGCTTCAATCGTAAGTTTTCATTTCTATCGTGTGGTCAAAAGCACACACATACCCTCTTTTATTTTAACTTCCTGCCATAGGCAACAAACAATTTTAAATCTTATTAACACGTGAATGTAGTCTGAATTCGAACGAATATCGTGGCCGCCACTCCAGAACCTTACTGCCCCATCGGCCATATGTTCTACGTTTTATAATTTTAGCTCAACTTTTGTTTTTTCCTTCCTTCTTGTGAGCATTTCCTTAGCAGAATTCAAAACTTTCCTACTCCCTTCACTGTATCATTTTCAAAAATATTTTACTAAGTCAACTGCATGACTATGGTGACATGTTGGCGTTGATGCTGCGGCCCCTATATTTCGTAGCAGTAAGCCCCGTTGGATCTCGTGAACCCCGTCATGATGGGCTGATATCTCTTTGAGGCGCGCGTGGAACACAACGCGCCCTCGACCTGGGCCTGGTAGGTACTGGCGAGCTGGTGAGTTCTAGAGCCTCAGATTTGGAGATTTGCAGTTCACTAACCCAACAATAAATGTTACTGTATGCTACTTACCTGAAAGGCGGTATTTCGGGTATCTTGCCAATACACAACTTCTTCTTATCGACGGGTTTCTCGATGGGTGGCTGTTTTGGAGTGGTTGGTGTTACAGTCCGAGGCGTGTTGCGGGCCGATGGTCGGATGTCATCTTGTGAAGTGCATTCAGACTTGAAAGAAATGTAAGTTTTTAAAAATTGAGAACATGGGGATTGGGATTGGTATTTACATTTTTCATTTAATAGGGATGTTACCGGGGTAAAAAAATAAATTATTCTATTTAGTCCGTCATTCAGATTATAGAAAAATATTGAATATTTATATTTTGTTTTATCAAATCAATAAAAATTGACAAATATAAAAGGCATCTAAGATCAGGAGGGGTGGCTGGTGACGTCACTGGTTGCTAAAAAGTGTAGCGTGCAGTGACGTCACACGAGTAAAGATGGGCGGGTGGGTAAAAATTGGGTAGGTAAAAATTGGTAAAAAAGGGTAGAATAGGTAAAAATGAAAAAATACCCATTTTTACCGGGTATTTATAATAAATACCGGGTATAAAATGAGTTGTTATTTAATTGGGTTCGTCATCAATACTACGATCAGGTACTGGAGTGCTTTGGGGTCCTACCACCATCTTTGGGACCCAAGTCAACCCCATCTGCCTGACGGTGCACCCGCTGACTTACGGATGGGGTGCTGACGCCAGTTTTCCCTTCGGAGCTGAGTGGTCTGACAACAGTCGCACTCGTAAAAGCAAAACAAGCCAAACTATTATGAATAGGAAAGGAAGAAATGCACGTGACACAGTTAGGGCGCTGCCGCAAACGGGGCGCAGGAGCTACGCCCGACTCCTGTGACCTGTGGGCTAGGTCTAACGTGTCAGAGGCGGATACGGCTGAAGAAGCGAGCCAAAACCAGGAAAATCTGTTGTGCTTTTCCTGGTGTGGTGACGCCGAAAGTATGTTGTTCTGGATCCAGCTCGAAGGACAGTTTCACGGGATACCGTTATCCCAGCGAGTGGTTCTGGGTGGTGATTTGAACAGTCATGTGGGTGAGACGAGTGTCGGGCTTGAACGTGTTCACGGCGGCTTTGGGTACGGCGGCCGCACCGCAGAAGGAAACAACATTCTCCAAACGTGTGCAGCCGCTAACCTTGCAATCGTGAACACCTACTTCAAAAAGAAGCAGGAGCACATTGTCACCTTTCGCAGCGGGCGAAGCGCTACCCGAATAGACTTTCTATCGACTAGGAGACACCACATCGGCAAAGCAGCCAACTGCCAAGTCATAGCCGGTGAGAGCCTCACTGGACAATACCGCCTCCTTGTCATAGATCTCTGCGTAACGGCCCATCGTAGACGTGTAGAGCACTGCCGGCACCAGATTTGGTGGCGGCTGCTTGATGAAATAAGTCCTAGGAGTTCGCATCGGTTATTAGAGACAAGTGCGCTGGACCGATGAAGAATATGTCCAAGACCATTGGGGCAGGATCCAGGCAGCTATTATTGGGGCGGCGCGGGTGGTGCTCAGAATCTCTAAGGGCGGCTGCAAACGTGAAAAGGAGACCTGGTGGTAGGACGACACAGTCCAGAGGAAGACTAGGGTGAAGAAAGCCCTCTTTAAAACGTGGCATCCAGATCGCGACGAATATAAGATTTTCAAACGTGCCACTAAAAGAGTTGTAGCCAGAGTCAGACCACTTGCAAGCGCTTTACGAGAAGTAGGAATCATCTGAGGGGCAAAAGCTCTTTTCCAAATTGGCATGTTCCAGGGTCAAAGCGGCATAGGATATATCCAAGTGCCGTTGTGTAAAAGACCCTACTGGCAACCTGCTATGCAAAGACCTCACGGTGAAGGAGAGATGGCGCTTGTACTTCCACGAGCTGCTGAATAAGCAGCACCAAGAGGTGCAGACACCGAAATTCATTCCAAATCTTGAATTAGTGCCCCCGATAACGCCCGAGGAAGTCCAAACGACTCTTCGTCGCATGGCAAATCGGAAAGCTGTCGGAACTGACGGAGTCCCCATTGAGGCCTGGAAGGCGATGGGTCCTCGCGATGCGGGCATGTTAACTAACCTTCTGAACCGCGTGTTCCTGATGGGCAAAATTTCAAGCCAATGGGGACTGAGTATTATTACTCCAGTCTTCAAAGGCAAGGGCTCGGTATACACCTTGATTCGGCAGGAGTATGCTGTCTCGGGAGTGTCAATATGGGTTTAGTCCAGGGTACGGAACCATGGATTCTATATTAACACTAAGATTCACCATGGAAAGATACAGATTGAAGAACACGCCTCTACATAATGCTCTTTCTATGTAGAAAGACCATATGCAGTCCGCATACAGGCCTCAGCATCCATGATACACCTCCCTGGTTGCTCATGTATGCTGAGGCGATATCCTCACTGTGACTGTCCCCTGTCCGCATCGCGCTGGCTGACCCGGACAGTTGGAGCGGCGTGTGAATTAGGCGGCTGACCTGTCCCACCGGACCGGACCCACAGTGGCGGGCCAGCATCAATGGAGGATTGCGGAAGCAGTTTTCGTTCTCGCAACCCCCCGGTGTAGGTGTGACATGAAACACTGGGGTGGTTTTCAATCATTAAGAGTCCGACAGACCCGTCGCCCGCCCCAGGGCGGCGGACATCGCATGAGGATGTTCCACCCCGGAAACAAAAAAAAAAAAGGATTTCGGTTTGTTTAAGGCCGCTGACTCGAATCTTGCGGGCAGCGGGGCGGCGCCGGCAGCGGCGCGGGAGCCGGGCGGGCATCGAAGACCCGTTCTCGAAACTAGCGGGCAGATCGCGCGTCACTATAGCCGCCTAGTATTGTGTTCACGATTGTGTCGACGAGATATTTGTTTTTATTCGCGAAAGAAATGTTTGAACAATGGCGGCAACAAATTTATTCCTAACGCTCGATCACCGCTTGACTTAAAGTACACCGCTCGCTGCCCGCCACCGCCCCGTTGTGCCGCGCCGCTGTTTTCGAGAACCGGTCCGTTTGATTTAAGGCATAAGATCCTGCCGCTCACTCGCCGCCGCCGCCGCCGCCCCGCTGCCCGCAAGATTCGAGGCAGAGGCCTAAAAAGAAACCGTGGCCCTGGCGCACAGGCACACACAGGCACAGGCCTAGAGCGGGAGAGGTCATTTGACGATTTCTCATCCAGAACAAAAAAATGGTAGTAGGCTATTTGACAGTATTCATTTTTTTGGGATTTTTTGCTTTAATTGCATAAAATGAGGGTTCTTTATGTCATTTACACGAGTTTTAATAAAAAATGCAATAAATGAGTTTGAGTTT
Source organism: Sesamia nonagrioides (assembly GCA_017933935.1). NCBI lineage: Eukaryota > Metazoa > Arthropoda > Insecta > Lepidoptera > Noctuidae > Sesamia > Sesamia nonagrioides. The sequence goes on from JADWQK010002064.1 coordinate 747,384, forward strand.
GAAAATAATAACAATTAATACATACAAAACACAAAAATATGTTTAGCTTAATATGATATGATTGGCTAATGTCGCGATGACGTCATACGCGCATCAACGCTTGTTTTCGGCAAACTTATAAACTGTTTTTTGGGGGTTTTTATCGATTTATTTGTACAACCCGGTACAGCACACCACTTGTAAACCATTTTATTAGTTAACAACAACAAACAATAAATAAAAACAAACACCACTGAGAACCGAAAACCGCTTGTGACGTCAATTACAAAGCTCGACGCCATATTGCTGAATAAATCGTTTTCGCGGCTTATTTGAATTTTGAATTTTTATTTGCATATTTCTTACAAAATACGTATTTAAAATTAAAAAAAATACTTTCGGTGAACTTCTTAACCGCAACTAAGTAATTTGAGTTAAAAATTATAAATCTGTCAAATAGCCTGTTCCGTAGTAGCAGCCCGTGTAATTCAGATTTTGTCGAATTTTTTGCAATTTACTGGGTCAGTGTCAGGTTGTAACTCGATCAAAATATGATCTGCGATAATAATAACGATGTAACTACGGATCTACCCTAAATTAAACTGATTATAATTTTTACCCGGTAAAAATTAAAATTGGGTGGGTAAAAATAGGTATAAATGGGTATTTACCCATAGTTCGGGTTTTTACCGGGTAAATGCCCATCTCTACACACGAGTTTTCAACGCGCTGTGTTGTCTTCATTTTTTGTTTATATGAAAAAAGAAAAAATACGTGTCTAGTATTTTTTGGAAATCTGACTGACGGACTAATTAGTTTTTTTTTTTTAGTCAAATACCCTATTATAAGACCTGAGACATTAATTATATGACGATGATGTAAGAGATGACATGCGTGCCAACAATCTCACACCACAGGATGCTAAAGATCGCGCAAAATGCAGAAGAATGAGCAGGACAGCGGACCCCAGGTTCCAACGAGAACGCCGCGGATGCAACCGGGATAAACGCTAAGATGAAGAGTCGATTTGTCGCTGGTCCAAATAAAGATCACTTTGAAAAGTCAGCATTTTCTCTTAGCTTTCAGTTAACAACCCCATTTGTAAAACCTTTACTTCGTTCAATATCACAGGCTCGCACACGCACTTAACGGACAAACTACCGACACGTCTACTCTCGCCCGTGGCTCTCGTAAGAATGACCGACGTGGTGCGCTCGAGGCAGTGCCATCTGTCTGACAGTTACACTGTTGTCTGTGGTTAATGATAAAACGCATACACTACACCATTGAAGTAATTTGCGTCATATAATACGACAATCAAAGTATGGATTTCATAAGTTAGATTATAATTAACTACCAACAAGTTCTTACCATAAGCGGAGCATGAGCATTCTTGATAGCCTCTCGCCTTTGGAACTCGACCTTCGCCATCTCAGTAGCCAACCACGCTGGAATCTCTGGTATGGCTATGCGGAGAGCCACTACTATAACCAGGATTACATGCTGAAAAATATATAGACACAACCTTTTTATCATCTCGAAAAAAATAATGGAGTGTTGTTTAAGTGAAACATAATTGATACACCGGAATAGTTGCACAAATATAGGCCCGCATTACGAATTCATTCATAAATTCCGCATACAGTATTTAAGGTGAATATTACGATATATTGTATGTTTTTAATATACGAAAAGTTTTCTTCAAATGTGCAGTAGTATCTATTTATTGCTCGACAATTCCAATTTATGTTAAATATTCTACAAAAAGTTTTTCATTTACAATTTGTATTTACATCGCAAGTAAAATGTAAAACTTTTTTGTTATGGTTCTTCTTCTTCTTCAGCCTATACTGATGTCCACTGCTGGACAAAGGGCTCCCCCAAAACTTTCCACGATGACCGGTCTTGTGCTGCCCGCATCCATCGGCTTCCCGCGACCTTCACCAGGTCATCGGTCCAATTTGTTGGGGGCCTCCCTGCGCTGCGTCTTCATGCTATGCAGATGACACTCTCCTCACTTCCCGCGGGAGCACCTTCCGGGAGGCGGCCAGTTTGGCGTCGGCGGGCGGATCCTAGTGGCGGGAAGGATCCGCCGTCTGGGCTTGAGGGTGGCGCTGCACAAAAAGGAGGCCGTGTTCTTTCACATTTATGTGGAGGGGGTGAGGGTTGGGGGTGAGGCCCAGATGAAATATCTGGGCCTCATGTTGGACAGCAGGTGGCGCTTCGGCCCGCATTTTAGCGGGCTGTCGACGCGCCTGCTGAAGGCTGCGGACTCTCTTGGCTCATGCCAAATTTGGGAGGACCCAGCATACAGTGCTTATGCGGTCTATACGCCGGAATACTGAAGAGTATGGCCCTTTATGGGGCCCCCATTTGGGCGGACTTCTCCATAGGAGGGTAAACGTCACCGCTCTTCGGGCGCCCCAAGGGGCCATCGCGCAGAGGGCAGCGCGGGCCTACCGCACGGTGGGCTTCGCAGCGGCGTGCGCTCTGGCAGGCACCCAAAAGAAAGGTATGGTTATCCGAATGGATTTTGTAACGGCTTGTTCGACGTATACATCGTCAGCTTTCTTATAGTTTAACAGCAACATCGTTATGTTACTGGTTAAACTATAAAGCGCAACACACACAGGGGACGGGTACGGGTCGGGCGCGGGGCGGGCCCGGGTCTTTTCTGTATAATTATATGGACGTCACCCGACCCGCGCACGCGTTTCGTGTGTTGTTGTCCTTAAAATTATACAGAATAGAGCCGCGCCCGCCCCGCACCCGTCCCCTGTGTGTGTTGCGCTTAAGAACGCAGATTTAAAATACTGGAGCAGCCTTTTGAAACATTATGATAAAGTATTTTACTATACAACGTTATTTTTTGTTTATGCGAAACCTGAATATAGTTTGTTCGAAATAAGCAACTGAATCGATTCCGATCATTTTTCCTTCATGTTATATTTTTCCCAAATAAATTTAGAAATCGTTGTTACCAAGCTGGTTACGATAGATCATAGTACAAACTTTCGAATTAAGTAAACGACTACGAAGGAGTTTAAAAATAACTTTATTTCTACCCAGTAACACGTAACAGTAATTAATTAATTCTACAAATTATTGATCTCATATAGTAATCTTATTGTTTACTAAGCATCTAAGTTAGTGACGCATGTCCTAGATAACGTCTGCTGAATTATACTTAAAATGCTAAATAATATAAGTATTAGCTGATTAATCTAATATTGGAGGGTTGGGGTTCCTTAACTCGCGCCACACCTGGCGCCAGAGGTCAACGCACTGCGTTCGCCCGCCCGTGCGGAGCTTTGATTACCAGTAATAATTGTCAAAAATCTACGAATAACAGCCAGGGTCAACGGCTTAACGTGCTTTCTGCGGCACGGAGTCAAGTCTCGGTAAGATTAAAACATAATAGGCGAAATATTGCCAAACAAAAATTATGCTAGTTATTTATAAGTCCCATTTAATAAGCAAATTTTTGCCATAATTCAAGAATTTCTCATCACAAATCTAATGGTAATATTATGCCAGGGTTACGAATCGAAAGTGATACCAGCCGACCAGCGCTCGTCAGTTGGATTAGCAACCAACAACAATTATTCGATAATTCGAATCGAATAATTCGATACAATCGTTCGATATTTTATCGATTATTTCGATAATTTGGTTCGAGCTTGTTGGCGTGTCATGAAGGAGGCCCATGTCCAGCAGTGGACGAGTAGAGGCTGATGATGATGATGAACACTTATTTTTCTTTTTTTTAACTACATGTGACACTAACATCATACATAAGGTAATTTCGATAATTTGGATCGAGCTTGTTGGCGTGCCATGAAGGAGACCCATGTCCAGCAGTGGACGAGTAGAGGCTGATGATGATGATGAACAATTATTATTATTTTTGTAACTACATGTGAAACTAACATCATACATAAGGTAATACGCAAATTGCACATTACCTCTAAAGCTACAATGACGAGTATAGTCTGCGCAGGAGTGGCGTCGGGTAACATTCTATGTACTGGTCCTGACAGACCAATCAGCGCGCAGTTTACTAGAACCGCTACAGCTACCATGGTTTCCATTGCGTGCTGAAACAATGTTATAATCATATTGAAATAAATTGAATAGACTTCGAATCAGAAAATAGTTTAGCGTGGAACGCATTTAGACTAGGCGAGGCGACAATCTTTTCAAGGTTGCCGGTAGCAGCTGGATCATAGAAGTCGAGAGTTGAGCCAGTGAGAAGGCAGATGAGCACTGGACCAAGTGATCTAATATGGTTCTCAAAATATACAATATGTAAAGGAAACCCCCTCCGACCCATAAGGATAATAAAGGTTAGGTAAACACATGACCAAATAAAATATTAAATTTTATATAATCATCATAGTAATAGTACTAATGATTTCTGAGATAATCTTTTTTTCCGCGAATTAATTTCAACTTCCCCAAAATTTGGCAGTTTTTTAATAAGTGCCAACACCATTTATAGAGGTATTTTTATGATCGAATAGCGGATGCGACCGCGTGCCGCGTGCCCTGCCCCCTTTCGTCCGCGCATGATTGCCTACCGCACATGTATTAAGTTACCTCCTTTTGCGAAATAATATTTATTTTTTTAGGGGGATTTTTTATAACTGTAGCTCGGCTTTGTAGGCATTAGTAGAATCAGTTATCGATACCTAACGATATCTTCACGAATCGGACAGGATTTTCGTTACGTATTGTGTGTTGGGCTCTACCTAACTTAACGTGATATAGACGCGAGAAAAGTTCCAATGTGCAAAAGTTGCCTTCTGGTCGAAATCAAGCGTTAGTACCTATTATTTTCCCACTGCACGGTAAAGGACTTTTTCCATTCCAAACCTCTCTGTCCTAAGCCGGTGTGGACCGATACATAAGCGTCAAGTACGACTCACCATACGAATACCAGTTTAAAAAAAATTGTATACGCACCTGCCAACTTCCAATACTCTTGACGCGTTCCCCAAACGGCCTTTGCGCGACATGGCACAGTTTGAAAGCGTCGGCCCGTATTTCGGCCGCGTTGTTCAGAAGCGCACATACCGCAGCGAGCGGGAAGGCAGATGAGAACAGTACCACGTGACCCAATTGTGTTAGCATCTCGAGGTATTCGGCAAATGTGCCATCGTACTGTGGACGAAAATAGTACAAATAACGTTTCCACTCGCTAAGACCTCCATTGAAGTGTACCAGAGCGAAGCAAAAAAAAAAAAAAAATTGCATATCTGCCTCTTCTGCCTATAGAGGTCCACTGCTGTACATAGGCCTCCCCAAGGCTTTCCACGATGACCGGTCTTGTGCTGCCTGAATCAAACGGCTTCCCGCGACCTTCACCAGGTCATCGGTCCACCTTGTTGGGGACCTCCCTACGCTGCGTCTTCCGGTACGTGGCCGCTACTCCAGAACCTTACTGCCCCATCGGCCATCGGTTCTAGGAACAATGTCTCCCGCTCACTGCCACTGAAGTTTAGCGACACGAAGAGCTATGGCGGTGACTTTGGTTCTTCTCCTCATTTCTGATTTGATCGCGCAGAGAAACTCCGAGCATAGCTCTTTCCATCGTCCTTTGTGTGACTCTGAGCCTTCGTATGAGGCCTATTGTAAGCGACCACGTTCCAGTTCCGTAATTCATTATTATAATTATCTTCCTCTAGGGGAAATAAAACAGGTCATTACTTAAAAGCCTACAAAAACGAAAGACTTTATTCATAAGTAGAAAAATCATTAACAAAGAAGATTTTTTAGTGTTACGTAAATAATGTTTGTAATTTGTAACAGATAATTTTTAATTTAGACGCATTTATCGTATGTGAGATCTGCCATGCTGGATAGAAGAATATAAATAATAAATATAGTTTAAAAAACAAAAAAAACAACAAGCTTTTAAAAAATATCTAATTTTATTACATTAATAATTTTAAAAAAAGCGTGAGGCGTTTTGTGCCATAATTTTTATATATTAAGCGCCTCACGCTATTTTTAAAATTATTTTAACTTTTTAGTTTGATATTTTTTAAAAGCATGTTTTTTTTTAGTTTTTTAAACTATATTTATTTTCAACTTTTTAGTTCAATATAATAAGGAACGTATTGAAAACGGTACATTTTACAATAATGAGCCGCTGACTCGTAGTCCAAAGAGTTAGAGACGGACCAACAAACAAGCAAGCAAGCAAACAAGCAAGCAAGCATACATACAAGTGAAGCTAATAAAAAGCATGTAAAAAAGCAGAATATTTTCTTTTTGAGAATGGACAGATACAGAAGAAATTAAAAAGGTTATATTTGGTGCGCACATGAAAAACAAATCGCATGGCACTTGAATGTCTGACTCGGGCAATGCAGGAGTTTTGCGTAACGTCTGTTCGCGTATGTCGACGTAGTAGTCGCTACAAATGCATGATAAACAAATGATTCTGTAAATGATTACCTTGAAAAGCTGCGACTCCAGCTCCGCCTGATGCAGCACCTTCTGCCCAACAACGGGCTCAGAATCCTTATCAGCGGCTCCGTTCACGAGACTGTTTTCTGGAGGATCACCAGAGGAGTCTGTCTTCTTGTCGAATAAATCCATTAAATCGGCTGATGTTGGTACTGTAAGGGAAAATGCCACATTATAATATTCGTACTACTGGGACACTGGTCTCCTCTGAGTGAGAGGAAATGGCCCGTATTCCAGCACGTTAGTATCGCGACACATCTGCGGAACGTCCGGCGCCGAAAGTTTGGCTAAATACGCTCGCAGTGTAGTTATTTCAAGTACTCTATGACACATTAGCCGCAATTACACCGTGTTCGGCGTAGGGCCTAACCTTCCTTCGTTCTATGCGTTGCGCGACCGAAAGTTCGGCGGGCGTAGCTGAACGTTCGGCGTGTGTTGTGCACCGCGCGCGTGGCGGTAGCGAAGAGCGGCAACGTCTTCTAAGCCCTCTATAATAGCTAATATTCTAATTAAATCCATTTTTCTGGGCGATTCAGGTACGTCACAAAAACTGCACACCTTAAAGTGTCGACACAGACAGACTGACGATGACGCGCCGTAACTTTCCGTCGCGTAGCGCGCTGAACAAGACGCCGCGTTTTGATCGTTTGGTTTGTCATAACAACTGAATATTGCGACTGACACTTCAGCCGCTGAGCTTTCGGCGCTGTGCGTTCCGCAGATGTAGATGTTGGCTGGTAGATGTCACAAATGTTCAGATTTTGTTTCTAGGACAAGCGATGTCATAACTGTTTTCCCTCGCCGTTTTGATAGCAGAGGTGATGAAATAATTAAGAAGAAGTAATATAGTCTCTGTCTCGATTTGAACAAGGCCGTAAACATTTTGGGCACCACTGCTAAATCACATAACGAAAAATATATACAACGTTATTTTTTACCTGTATATAGTTTGTTCAGAATAAGCAACTGAATCGATTCCAATAATTTTCACACCATGTTGTATTTTTTCCCAAACACATTTAGAAATTGTTGCAGTGTGGTTAGCGAGCGGGCCACGCAGCTGAGGGATCACACTCAGCTGTATCATAGTACAAGGCGCGTGAGACAGGTCAACGTATCCCGCCGCTGCAGGTGCGGGCGGGTGACCATATTTTTGTTGGGACAACCAGGTAATCATCATGGCATCTTTTTTAAATTTTGTACATAGATTCTTTACTTAAAAATACTAGACACGTGTTTCGGGTTTCGTTTATACAAAAAATAAGGTTGTATTTTACAACCTTACAGTAACTGGCCTATGAAGGTTAGATAGACAGTCGATCCATATAAAATACTGGTATTCAGCTGAATCCAGTTAAGACTAGCCTGCCTAACATCGTTGGGAAAGGGATAAGCAGATGATGAGTAATTTTACAGTTATATTATTATCTAGATTTGCATCATTGTCATCGCAACGGTGATTTTTATTCTGATATCAATAAGATTATTATTCGGTTGCTGCCTGTCTCAAAATCATTGTGATATTATTTTTGTTTTAAAGATGTATCAGTCAGACAACGAGTATTGGGTAAAAAAAAACTCATCAGTGGCTTTGTAACATTATGGTATACTTACTCTTACTCGGACTGATAGCTCCAAACACATCGACACAAATTTTTGCCAATCTCAAGTTTTCGATTAAATAAGGCAGAGCAGACTCTTTGAGATTACCAATCACTTGTCTAGTTATCAACAAAACGGCCAGTTGCTGTGAACAAACATTTGATTTATATTAAACATTTGAACAGTAAGGTTATTGCCCTGACGAACAGGTAAGTGAAGGAACACGGGTGGGTTTTAGTCAGTAAAAGTCTGACACCGTGACACGGCCTTCCACTCCGCCTAGAGCGGGAGAGGTCCAGAGCGCAAGTCGCAAGCGGCTGCTAGTATTATATAAATAGAAATCTGAAACATGTTCTTACTTTACAAAAAACCTAGTTCTCTGTGCATTTTCATATTCTAAGTTTTGTTATGCGAATATAGATATTCTATATAACAGATACCAACCTCTTTTAATTTATCCATATCCTGCAGGTAGAACGCAATATAGAACAAACTCATGAACGAGTTTAGAAATTGAAACTGAAAACAAAACAAAAAAAATTACTAATACAACCTATATTAATTCTAAACACATCAAAAGCGAACTATGTACGGTCTATAACAATGAGGGTCTATTTGGTACCATATTATAATGGTTTAATGTCATCATGCTTCCAGTATAAGAGAGAGACGGAGCTATACATCGATATCACCATCCTTTTTGCACTGGCATCATGATACCATTAATTCTTCACAATACGGCCCGATACTATTGAAAAATAAGCTTAAAAGCTAATATTTTATGTAACCAAATTAAGGATGTGAAAATATTCTAAAAATATGCTGTTTGTAATAATAAATTTTAAGGACTCATACTGTTAATGTGCCTAAAAAACGTCCAGAGATTTATTATTATTATTTTCATTTACGTTATTTACATTGGACCAGTGCTCAAAAGCCTAAATAGAAGTGATTGTTATTAGGCGCCTTTATTACCTATATATTTACCTACACAAGGGCGGATCCAGCTTTGGCGCCAGGGGGGGGTCACATAGTCGTGGTCAAGTCAGAAGAAGTTTTAATTAAACTTTGATAATAATAGATACAATTAAAAAGAAGGTATTTTATTAATAGGTAAGTACCTACTGAACATAAAAATACCTAATTAAATAACGAAATCAATTTTTCTTTTACGTCTCCTGCCGAAATGTTTTATCACTTCATCTATTTCAATGGCTACGTTTTTATGGACGTGGAGAAGTGCCAGTCCGGTTAGACGTTCTTCAATCATTGAAGCTTTCCCATGCTTTGATTTTTCGTAAAGTAGACGACGTACCACTGGGTGCTGAGAGGCGAGCTCAGACTGAGGGGAGATCTGACGAGTTAAGCGGACGACACGCTGGTCACCGCCCGGGAGAGCTCGCACAGGGAAACAACGTTGCTGGCGACGGCTGCGGTATCACAGGTGGTGGGCCGCATACGTCGCCTAGGCCTGGAGGTGGCGCTCAACAAGTCGGAGGCCATGGTTTCATGGTCTCCGGCGGGCGCCGCCACCCGGCTCACGGCGTCAGCTCGAGCAGCGTCGGTCGCAGCTCCGAGAGGTCCTGGTGGCAGAATGGCGGGACAGGCTTTCGTGCCCTACCGCAGGCCTCACCACCATCGAGGCGATCCGGCCGGTACTGGCGGACTGGCTCGGGAGAAGGCAGGGCTCCCTGATGTTTCGGATTACACAGGTACTTTCGGGGCATGGTTGCTTCGGAAAGTACCTGTGTCGCATAAACATGGAGCTGGACGCCTGGTAGCACTACTGCATCAACTGGCGAGAGCGGCATACGCTGGCAGAGTATGCCACGCGCGGAGGAGCTGCGCCGTGCCTTCATCTCGGCCGGCAGGGAGCTGTCACTGCCGTAATCGAGTCGATGGTCGGCAGTGATGAGTCCTGGGATGCGGTGGTTTCCTTCTGCGAAACAGTCGTCTCGCAGAGGCTGTGGACAGGGAGAGGGAGATCTCGTCCTCTCACCCGACCCACAGCAGGCGCACCGGGCGTCGGCGGAGGGCGGATAACGCCCTCTTTCAGCCACCCTAAACTGGTCCAGGGGCGACACACTCGGGGACATCTGTCGCCCCCCAAACATCAGGACCCGGGGTGGTGGCGCGAAGTGTTCCACACGCGCCACTCTTAGACGTCATGGGGGGAGTCGTACACATCATTCAGCCGAGGAGGCCCACGGTGGTGGGCCAGCACCAATCGGGGGTTGCGGAAGCAGTGTTCGTTCTCGCAACCCCGGTGTAGGTGCAAGATGGAACACCGGGGTGGTTTTTGGTCAGTAGGTGTCTGACAGACCCTGTCACTCACCCCAGGGCGGCAGACATGCATGAGGATTTTCCAACCAGGAAACAAAAAAAAAAAGAACAGGGTAAGACCGAAATGTGACGAACAAACAGTCAATTCGGATTTCGCTCTGGTGGCGGTATTCGTGAAGCTCTTCTTGCCCTCAACGTCCTCGTAAAAAAATGCAGGGATATGCACTGCTGTGCTTTATAGATTACGAACAGGCATTCGACCGGGTTAAGCACCAGCACCTCCTGGGTCTATTAACAGATATTGAACTCGATGGCAAGGACGTCAGGATTATCCGTAATCTGTACGAGAACCAAGTAGATACAATCAAAGTTAAAAATGAGGAGACCGAGGAAATCAAGATCTGTCGTGGAGCTCTGCAAGGCTGTGTCTCCGTTGCTCTTCAATATCTATTCCGAGGTAGTGATGTCGGAGGCTCTTGAAGGTCTGGAAGCCGGAGTGAAAATCAATGGCAAGGTCGTTAATAACCTGCGTTATGCGGACGACACTGTTCTCATTGCAGCCTCTGAACAAGATTTGCAAACCATTCTAGATAAAGTCAATGAGTGCAGCGAGAAAGCCGGTCTGTCGATGAACATCAGCAAGACAATATATAAGGTGGTCTCTAGAAACCAAGACTTATACGTCCTAGCATATCGGTGGCAGGCAAACAACTTGAGCGGGTACGACAGGATAAGTATCTCGGTGCTTAGGTAAATGAAGCATGGGAGTCCGACCAAGAAATTAAGACCCGGATAGAACTTGCCCGAGCATCTTTTAACAAAATGAAGAAAGTTCTGTGCTGTCGTAAACTCCACATAAAGCTCCGAGTGAGATTACTGATGTACTACGTATGGCCTGTCGTTCGTCATGTCCCGCTGCGAAGCATGGATTCTGAAAGAGGACACCATACGACGCTTGCAGGCTTTTGAAAAGTGGTGCTACCGTCGTATGCTGCGCATAAGCTGGACCCAAAAGGTCAGAGTTGACACCGTCCTTCAGCGCGTTCTAATGCCTCGAAAGTTGTTGCCCACCATAAAGAAACGCAAAATAGATTATCTCGGCCAGATGCTCCGACACGATAGATATACGCTTTTTTTTTCCGAGTGGAAAATCCTCATGGATTTCCGCCGCCCTGGGGCGGGCGACGGGGTCTGTCAGACTCTTATTGACTAAAAACCACCCGGCTGATCCGTCTCACACCTACACCGGGTGCTGCGAGAACTAATACTGCTTCCGCAACCCCCGATTGGTGCTGGCCCACCACCGTGGGCCTCCTCAGGTCAGGGGGGGGGAGTGAGGTGTAGGACTCCCCTCGTGACGTCTAAAAGTAGCGCGCGTGGAACACTTCGCGCCGCCACCTCGGGTCCTGATGTTTGGGGGGCGACAGATGTCCCCGAGTCTACGCTAGTGATATACGCTACTCCAACTCATTATGATGGGCAAGGTAGAAGTAAAAAGGCGCGCTGGACGAAAGATAAAGTCGTGGCTGCGAAACATCAGGGAGTGGACAGTGGAAGAGAGAGTTGAAAAACTGCTCCGTCTCGCGATTGAGAAGACCGAATACAAGAAGCTGAAGGCCAACCTTCAGGATTGAAGAGGCACAGGAAGAAGAAGAAGAATGTACAGACGTCAACCTTATTGCTAAACTATGAAGGCTCAAAGTTAATTGGGAATATTTGACAGTTTCCGATAGCTTGAACTGCTGTCGTCCGTATATAAATCCCCCTCTATCAGTAAGTAGGCACCTACTTATCTACCTACGAGGTACTTTAAGAACATTACAACCATAATATTTGAGTTTGAACACACACACAGTGTGTGTGTGTGTTCAATGCTTAATGAAGAAACTGATTAATAAACAAAGTGCGCGCAAGTAAAATGAAATGTGACATTTGAATGTTGGCGGCCGTGACGGCGGTAGCGCGGCAAAATTCAACTTTTGAATGCCCAGCGCATTCAAAAGTTGAATGCGTTCCCGAATAATGCGTTTGCCGGCAAACAAAGTATGTATTATATAAATTGATTAAATATTGAAAGTACTTAAATAAAATCCTTCTGTGCTAGGTACTCCTGGACCCAGCCCAGGGGGGGGTCATGACCCCCCCCCTGGATCCGCGCTTGTACCTACAGTAGTGATTCGTAGGCAGTTCTGAATAACTCTACATGAGTTAAAAAGAACACAAAAAGTATGAATTCAAAGAAGTTTGAATATTTATATGTCAAATGTACAGCCAACAAAATAGTTTGGTATGTAGGGTAGTAGTGAATCTGTGCAACAGACTTGAAATGCTTTGTCTAAAATCTTTCCTGTTATTGCATGTGTAAATGAAGCCTCGTTCAATTAAAATTCATGGAATGAACACAGAGGCATTAGACACACGTGGAAGACCAATATTATGCCATATTACTCGCGCGATTTAACTGTGCACCTCGCTCTGTGACGTAATTCGGACAGTACTGTTTGCAAAAAATGAGAATTATGTAAAAAAATAATTAAATTACATATGTTTTATGTTAATAAAAGATCATTTTGATGATAAAACGTCATAATACTAGGTCGTTTTACCCATGACGTTTTCCAAATAAATTTATACATATGGACTGAAATATAATGTTAGTGCAACCAACAGGCTTCACTAACGCGTCGAAAATGTAAAAAACAAACTTAATAAAAAAAACCTTAACAAAGCAAAAAGTCCACCGAAACAGTAATAAGTAGTCCGCCATTGTGCAATGTTTTTCTTTGTGCATGAAGTTTTAATAAATAAATAATAACAACAGGGGATTTAAACAATTGTAACAAAGATGCTATCGCTACTAAGCGCTTACGGCAAATGCGGGGCGTCGCGCGGTTAACTCGCACGAGTAGTAGCTTATAACTTCACCTAAACTCTTAAATACTTTAAAAATAAATATTTTGTTGTTTGTACACCCTACAAGCTATTACTTTTTACACTCTCATGCAAGCAGTAAAGAATAGCGTGCAAGCTAAATCAGTGCCTTCAGATTATTATTCCATTTACCAATCTGTTTGGTTAATAACCTTCTCCGTTTACTTTCTAGAAGCAAAGCGTGATGAAAGCTTAGCTTTTGAGTATGGCGTTAGTTTTTGTACAGCATTTTTTTTAAATACAAACCAATGCTATTTTCACAATCAGATGATTTTCATACTTTGTCTCGAGTCGATAGTTCTCTGTTCAAATAAAACGTCAAAATTTTCAGTGTTACCATATTTTTTTTGTGTTTTTTTTTATTTGTTGTGTCCAGTCCCATTTGGTAAGCAGTAAAGAGAAAAAATAATATGCGCTATAGTATATGTTCTACACACTGTGTTGGTCTACTTATTGTTGTAAGTACTATTAACTAAATGTGTCTATTTATAATTCGATTAATCGACTATTTATTATCAAATATTGTTTAGATAACTGATGTACTAAATATTTCTATACGAAAAATTTCAATTTCAAAACTAAATGTCATGCAGATTTTTTCAAATATTTTTGTTCTCTTCACACATATCCGTTTGGTAAATCAATAAAGAAAGAAAGATGAACAAAATTTGATAAAAAATAATGTTTTCTTGTACAAATTAGCATACTTCTGGATACGTGCGAAAAGACTAGCCGTTGCATTTTTCCAATTTATATGTTATACCAAAGTATTTATTTGAAAACAAAAAGTATTACGGGCTACCTACGTTAAAAATCACAGCAAATCTCGATTGTTACTTATAGTATCCAAACTAAAAAAAAAACCTTGCACACAATTCAATACGTCACAATACAAAAGATTCTTAGGTCAGTGGTATTTAAAGAAAAGGTAACATTTTTTTTTTTTCCTAAATATAGTATAGGAATCATTTCACTCAAATCTTTATGCGTTTCGCGTTACAGAATTTTGAGAAGTGCTGGACACTCGTGTTTACTACGAGAAAAGTGTCTCTTGACGAATGTGACGGAACGCAAGAGAACTCAGGACAGTGTTACGAAAAGGAAAAATTAGGCCGCGAGAAAAGTTATCTGGCAACACTAGTAGACAACGCACAGCGTTGCCAGTGTGGCCATGACTTTTCATTAAGAAAACTCGATCATCGATATCGAGCGCGTTTGACTCATCGATTGGCCCGCTTCAAGGTTGTAAGAACTCTCAACCTGTGAGAGCGCCAAACGCGGTCGATACGTATGATCGAGTCTCGTAATGAAAACTCATGGTAGCCACACTGGTGTCTAGCGAAAGGTTTCACAGGACATTTGATCCCTTGTGTAAACGCGGCTTTAGTGAGTATTAAAGTATTTTGAATTCCTGAAGTCAACAAATAGTCAATTTGCTAAAAGCAACTTTTAAAACTGGCGACAGGTTTAATGTTATTAGCAAAACAAACCAGTTAAAAAAAGGAACACGAAAAACAAAACAACACCACTGCCCTAAGACCATAGACAAAACAAAAGAAAACTCAACCTCTTTCACACATTTAAACAAAGAACTAAAAAAAACAATACATTACCTTTATCGTTGAGCCACCTCGCTATTCTGGCATACACTTCCTCTTCGACCGCTATAATGATAGCAAGTAAGGCGCGTGGTATCCATGTCATATATACTATGTTAGTTTCCCACCAATCCTGTTGAAGAAATTTTTCCACTCATCATCAAAATTTCAATTCAAAGATGTCCATAGCTGAGGAGGCCTAGCATCGCCATTTTCTCCGGTATTTATATTTTTATCCCGTTCTTGTTGCTAGAGAAAGGCCAGTTTTGTTCATTAAATTTTAGAGGGATGAGGAACAGGATGAAGTTCCTTATCACTACATAATTATTATAAAACAAAGTCACTTTCTCTTTCCCTATGTCCCTTTGTATGATTAAATCTTTGAAACTACGCAACGGATTTGTTATGCGGTTTTTTTAATAGACAGAGTGATTAAAGACGATGGTTTATATATGTATAATAACATCCATTAAATTGTAGAGAAATACTATTATTTTTGAGGTTTCTAATGTGATGTGGTAAATAATTACCTTTTTCCGCGTTTGCAGTGAAACGCAGGCTCAACCTTCAAAAAAGTCCGCGATGGTAAATGTCTATCTCTTATGGATATCCCACAATATTTTTTTTATTTCATTTACTTTTTACGACAAATACCGACAAATTTTGGAAGCGATTTTAACCAAAACAGCATTAATCCTGCGCCTCCTTGCGCAGCGGCCGGGTTCGCTACTGCTACGCCACGCAGGCTGTCACACATACTCAGTACATATCTTAATTCCAGCAGCAGGAACATTTACCTGTCATTGTACACCTGTGTGTGTCTCGTTGTACTCTAACACATGAAGGTGTATACCTGAGCCCGCATCACTGCGAAGGTAGCCGAGGCAGCGACACTGAGGCACACGCACATGAGCGGGAACGACACGCAGTGCCGCCACACGCGTCGTCGCCACGCCGCGTACACGGGCTCCGGCCGACCTGTCACTGTACTTGTACTCATGTCACCCTGGAAGTACATATTGAACCATTAAGACTGAATTCTAAGACATAAGCAGTGATGTAGAAGTTTCAGCAAAGGGCCAAAATATGAGTAGATTTAATAAAATTCAAATGAGGTTTTTTCAAACGATCAAAATTATATCATCATCATCAGCCTCTACTCGTCCACTGCTGGACATAAGCCTCCTCCATGGCACGCCAACAAGCTCGATCCTGAGCGGTTCTCCGCCAGCCACTACCAGCCACCTTTTTGATGTCGTTGCTCCATCTCGCCCAAGGGCGTCCTACGCTACGTTTGCCGAGACGCGGTCTCCACTCGAGGACTCGTTTACTCCAACGGTTGTCGGTCCTGCGGTATATGTGACCAGCCCATTGCCACAGCTTGCTAATCCTCTCAGCTATGTCGGTGACTCTGGTACCCTGTGGGATCACCTCATTCCTAATGCGGTCCTTCAGAGAGACGCCCAACATAGCTCGCTGAGCGGCTTTAAACTTATGGACTAGTCTGACCGTTAGTGTCCACGTCTCGGCTCCGTAAGTCATGATTGGGTAGGACTTTTTTTTTCGTCCTACCCAATAATTATATATTATCTAATTATAAACATATGATTATTGTTTAATATTTGCCATTTGTAATAGTAAATTCAGCCGAAATCCACATTTGAAATTACCTAAAATTTACATTTTAACTTAGCCATATAGAATTAGCCATTTATATGAACACTACCTGAAATAATGGTCTTGGTTCAACCAGCAACTCATCTCTCTGATCCAGTGTTCCCCATTTATATGCCAGCACATTGGAATATCTGTAAACAAGGCATTTAATTACTAAACGCATTACACGAGATAAACGTTTTGTGCTGCTACTACTAAAAAACGTAATCTGGAATAGCAACATGTCTTTACTTAAAAAAAATTAAAACAAATATGAGTTTATGGAAAAATAACTTATTAACTTGTACATACTTTTTCTTCTTCTTGAGCCTATAGACGTCCACTACTGGACAAAGGCCTCGCCAAGGCTTTCATTGCATTCTGGGGTTTGCCATAATCCCCACGCATGTCCGTTGGGTAGGGTCGAGAGAGAGGAGAGGGAATGAGAGGAGAGGAGAGGAGAGGAGAGGAGAGAGAGAGAGGGAGGGGGGGGGGAAGAGTTTCCTTAGTCGTCTCTTACGACACCCACGGGAGGATTCGGGTTGGTACTCTTCTAATCCCGGTACCACACGGGTACAAACATACATACCTACTATGTAAGAGTTAATAAGTTATTACCCCATCCAAGTTCAGTTTACGCTATAATTTTATACATTTTTATAACTTTTTCAATAATGCTCTAGTCACTCTCAAGTTTTACATTAACATTGAAACAATGTTGAACTTGAAATGGGTCGACATTGAATTTTTGAAAAAGTTCCCGTCTTTCTGTACAAGTTGAGACGAAGCAGACTTTTTTATGTGTCTGTCAGTTCAAAAGAAAGAAAGAAATAAACAAACGGCCAACATTACTGTCTCTTTCTGAAACACTATCTGTTTTTAAATTCTATTATTAAATTTGGTTGTATCCTAAAAAATAATTTAAAGTCCATCAGATAGATTTATAAAAAATATTGAACCCGTATTTTTTATTTTTTCTTTCATTCAAATACTTAGGAAGATATTGTATTGATTTGAAATGTCGCATGACGTCACGCCGTGGTACAAAATAAACCACGGCGTGACGTAATTAGCTTCCACTTCGTAACTTTAATACGCTATATCTCAGTAGTTTTTGGTAATTTCGACAAAATAAAAAATACGCGTCTCAATTTTTTTTAATCTATAAGACGGACTAATTATTTTTTTGATTTTCATAACTTGGATACCATCCCTATTATTTATTGAATTATTTATACAGTAGTGAACTCACCGTTTCCACGTTTCTAAATAAACACATGCCCAGAGTACATTGAACAGCGAAAACAATACATGAGCTATGTCTTTCCAGTTATCATTTGCTGTGCCAAGCCAAATCTGAAACGAAAATCAATACAATCGATCATTCTTTGTAGACATAAAGTAAACTTACTCAGAAGTGACAGGCAGAAAAAGACCTGTATGCCTAGTATGAGTTTTCGTTACCAGACTCGATCGTCGATATCGAGTGCGTTAGGCGCTCTCATTGGTTGAGAGTTCTTACAACCTTGAAGCGGGCCAATCGATGAGGCAAACGCGCTCGATATCGACGATCGAGTTTCGTAATGAAAACTCATACTAGGCCTACTGCTCTACAGTAATGGTCGCTCAACGAATGATAGTTGCGATTTGAATACACAGACAATTTAAATTGGTAGTCAACATACCTACAATGTAAGTTAACTTACCTACAATTTAAACTGTCTTGTTTTAGGATTTAGTTACTAAGTTAGTCTTCGAGATTAAGCCCGCTTCTGTAAATTTCTGTGCTTGATGAATTAATAAGCTGTAAATTTCCATAAATTTACATCCATGGATACATGGACGTATTGTCAGCAACGGTTAGGTCCCATGTAAATGGGTGCGCGTAGAATGCCTAGACTAAAATTCAGGCACTGCTCATCTGAATATTGAACCCAAGCCTTGGTTAACAGCCAGATAAATAAATAAATATATACGGACAAATCACATAGCTTGTGTTAGCCCGAAGAAAGCTCGAGACTTGTGTTATGGGATACTAACTCAACGATACCATATTTATAAATAGATACATCATCATCACAGCGTTAATGGGTCCGGTTTACCAGTCCAACTGCTGAAATGGCTAAACTTCGACATTTTCCGTGAAGCGACTGCCGTCTGACCTCCACAACCTGGAGGCGACATCGAAGCATTGCAGTTAGACCAATTGTTGGACTTTTGAGGGCTCCAACAACCCGTAAAAACTGCCACTAGATGTTCGTATAGCAACCGGGACCAACGGCTTAACGTGCTTTCCGAGGCACGACCAGACCAGTGCAAATAATCATGTTCATGCATACAAATACTTGCACTGTGCGGGGATCGAAACCGCGCCACCTTGCGCAACGGCCGCGTCCGCTACCGCTACGCCACGGAGGCTGTGATTTAATTGGATTTGAAATAAAATAAATATATACGGACAAATCACACAGATTGAGCTAGCCCCAAAGTAAGCTCGAGACACATGTTATGGGATACTAACTCAACGATACTATATTTATAATAGATACATATATAGATAAACTTCCAAGACCCAGGCCAATCAGGAAAAGATCGTTTTTCCATCATGACCTGGCCGGGAATCGAAGCCGGGGCCTCCACGTCGCAGGCAGGCGTGTTGACCGCTGCGCCATGGAGGACGACAAATAAAGAAACTTACCCAAAATATAAATCCAACAACTGCAGGCACCGTCAACGACTGTGTATAATGTCCAAGCCAAGCGAAGTACATTGCTATTTTAACACCGAAATATTCACTAATCTCATCTGAAATGCATCAAAGAATCCCATTAGTAGTTTAAAACACAATACAATCATAACAATACAGAGATTATATATAATTGGGGCTGTAAGCCCCAATTAATAATGATGGTCGTAATGAAGAGATTTGATTAGCGAAGGCCGCCCATTGATTATATTGTAATATTGAAAGTATTTATTTAGTAATGTATATTTTTGGTGTACAATAAAATACATAAGGCTAAGAGAAAATTAAGATCTGAGTACAAATATGCTGCAAAGAAATTTCTTCCAGCAGACCTGTGAAAGGAGAAGTAAAACAGAAATGTAGACAATAGTGTGTAAGAACGAGGAGAAAATAAAATATAAATAAGATAAAAGTAATAGCATTAAATATACTTAAACATTTAATCCAAAAATAATTACATAAATATACTTAAATAATACAAAAATATTTAACATTTATTATACAAAAATATATAAATATGCATATGTAATAAACAAATTCTCACAGTATAGGAGAAAGGTAATGCTCTTTTAGTAATATTTACGCCTTAATCAACAATGTAGTTCTCATTAGTATATCATAGAAAACTGTGACACTAGCTGTGAGTCCAGCGGTTTAACCCGCATTAGTTTAGAACCCGTGGAAATTCGGACTAAAAGTATTCTATGTGCCAATCTTGGTTATAAACCATCTGCGTGCAAAATTTCTTACAGATCATTTGACAAAAATGTGTTCGCCGACTAGGGTTGTTTTGAAGGAATTCCAGGAAAAACACTGTTATAGGAGAAATTTATATAATAGAAGATTATACTCCAATTCATTTCTCGGTGAAGTTAATTATTATCCTACTGCAGGTCAAAGGCCTCTTCTCGTGCAGAAAAGGCACGTGCATTGATCATTACGTTTGTTTGCTCAAGTAGGACTGACTTTACCAGACGTATAATATGTGCATTGGACGTATATAAACAACTAGCTGCGTGAGTTTCGATCTCGAGGGAATATCGGTATAAAAAGTATCCTATGTGTTCATCATCATCTCAGCGTATTTCCCGGTTGCATCCGCAGCGTTCACGTTCTCCTGCACATTCTCCTCAATTTCGCGCGATCTTTAGCATCCTTTGGTAAGAGATTGTTGGCAAAAAGTGTCCTATGTGTTATTCCTGGTTAAAAACTATATGTATGCCAAATTTCATCAGAATCAGTGCAATAGTTATTGCTTGAAAGAGTTACAAACATTCATCCACACTCACAAGCTTGCGCATTTATAACATTAACTAGGATCTAACCTTGCCAATAACCGAGCCATGGACATTATTGTCCATGGCTCGGTTATTGGCAAGGTCAGCCCGAAAATAGAAGTTTGCGTGTCTATACATAGTATCCGTTGTCTATGACATTTGGAGATTGTGATAACAGAATTGATTTATTGGCACGCAAATAGGGAGAAATGTAAAGCATATAAAGTATTGAGATTGAAATGCAGAGTCACCAACCTCACACATCTTAGTAAGATGTGCGTAGGGACTTCAAATCAATTCCGATTTTAAAAAAGGAATTGATTGGCTAGTCCAGATTATGCGGATTTTTCATGAATTAGATAATAGATTTCAGATACATATTAGTTTGTTAACATGATATTATTTTGATTAGCTCATGCTAATCTCTCTCGACAAGTCATTTCGGAGGACTCTTGTTCCCTGAGTGTAGTTTCATGTGATACAACAGACAATTCTATAAGATTAATGTTTATAAGTCGTGGTGGCCTAGTGGTTAAAATGCCAGCCTCTCAAGTATGAGGTCGCAGGTTCGATTCCAGGTCAGGCAAGTACCAATGCAACTTTTCTAAAGTTATATGTACTTTCTAAGTATATCTTGGACACCAATGACTGAAGGTGAAGGAAAACATCTTGAGGAAACCTGGACTTTAAGTCTGAAATCGCCAACCCGCATTGAGCAAGCGTGGTGATTACGCTCAATCCTTCTCTGTATGAGAGGAAACCTGTGCCCAGCAATGGGACGATAAAAAGGTTGATGATGATGATGATGAATGTTTATCTATAGCTACTTCTTTCTTCTATTTCGAGTCTTAAATGGCTGGTAAAATATTTCACCGAACTCGCTGGTTTTGACAAGAAAATCGAAACGAACTCCAAGCCGCGCCGGTTCCATTTTCAAATCCGGATTTAAAAGTCGAACTGGATCGGACGTTTTGGCGGGAAAGTCAAGCTGAGTGTCACGCTCGTTTTTCATTGGACTTTTAAAATTATTTATAGTGTTGTTTGCTAAATAAAAGTGCGTGATTTATGTAGTAAAAAGTGCATTTAGTAAATAATTCATAAAGAACAGTGTAATATCGCGCATAGTGGCCATATCATGACTTTGTGCAAAACCTCCCTCGTAAGACGGGTCACGCGGCCGTCTTTTTCGCCATGAATAATAATTCATAATTACGCAACATTGGCTCAATGCACAAACCGTGCGAAGCCAAAAAAATGAAAAAGAAATATAAAGAAAAAGAAATAAAGAAAAGAAAGAAACTGGATTGGATTCTAGTAAAAATGTAAAGTTAGTCCGAAAGGGTAATTGCATAACACACTATCCGTAGCAGTGGATTTAATTTGACAGTTCAACAACATTCATTGCGTTATTTACTTTGTTGAGCAGACACATTTTTCGAACACACGATTATATTTAACTAGCTTTCCGCCCGCGGCTTCGCCCTCGTGGAGTTCGGTTATATCGCGCTTTTTAGATTTCCCTCGAGAACATCAATTTTTTCCGGGATAAAAGGTAGCCTATGTTCTTTCTCAGGGTCTAAAGATTGTCTGTGTCAAATTTCATTAAAATCGGTTGAGAGGTTTAAGCGGGAAAGCGTAACAGACAGACAGACAGACAGACAGACAGACAGACACACAGACCGACAGACAGACAGACAGAGTTACTTTCGCATTTATAATATTAGTATAATTTTTAACCATAATGCATTACCAATATCATCATCATCAATATTTTTGTTGTCCCATTGCTGGGCACAGATCTCCCCTCATATAGAGAAGGATTGAGCGTAATCACCACGCTTGCTCAATGCGGGTTGGCGATTTCAGACTTACAACTCCAGCCCCAGCAATGGGACCCAGCAGGGATCGTTTGGACCGCCCATTGGTCCGTTCGGTCCAAACGATCCCAACTAGTCGCAATTCATTTGACAAAAATGTGTTCGCCGATTAGGGGGCAGGTTTCCTCAAGATGTTTTGCTTCACCTTATAATCAGTCATTGGTGTCCAAGATATACTTAGCAAAGTTACATTGGTACTTGCCTGACCTGGAACCGAACTCGAAAGTACTTGAGAGGCTGGTGTTTTAACTACTAGGCCACCACGACTTTAGATTTACAATATTAGCAATATGCTTCAAAAGTATTCAAATTGATTAGTAATAGTCTGTTAGGCAATTAGACTTAGCATCTGCCAGAACCGCGAGTAGTCCAAAATAGATACCGTGGTCCCTGGCGCACAGACAAATTAAGGAACAAGGGTGACTTTTACACAGTAAAAGTCTGACATACACTTCCACTGAGTAAATGTCGGCGTCATGTAGTTTTAAAACTATAACATCAGCTTATTGGTGTCCCAAAGCAGGACAAAACCTCTTTTTATACAGAGAAGTCACCTTCAAAAATATTGGAAAAATATTAACCTGTACAGCTCAACGCGACTAATGAGACAGAGATCCCTTTTATATTGTGACCCAACTTAATAAAGTTGCCTACCTGACGAGGGGATGTCTTAGGAAATCTACTTTAAGAAAGAAACATATCCTATTAATAAGAATCCTTCGCAGAAAATAGACTTACCTAAAGGCTGTGGAGAAAACAACGTCTTCACCCATTTCTTTCTGAGGCTCTCCAGAGCGTTTCTATCGTGGAGGGGGAACATACTGGCTACGACACCTCTGCTCACACATGCTGGCACTGTTGACAAAAATAAACATTCATCCTAAAGACCAAATCGCCAGTAACAATGATACGTGGCTTTTTCTTGGATGCCAGTAATGGAAACTTTAAGAATTTTCTTAATATACAATTTTACCGAACTATTAAATCGGTAAAAAATCGGTTAATTAATTACGGTCGATTAATTAAATTCAGTGCATCTTTTTCTTTCCATTTCATTAAGAAAGGGACAGAAGATAAAATGTCAGTTTAGACCTGTCAAATTAATCCGCTCCTGACATAAATTGACGTATTTTTGGTCGCCATGTTTATAATCGCGTCTAAATTGTCTATGGAGTATCATAAGTTGACTGGATTAAACTAAAATGTTATCATCTACCTTTGTCTTAACTTAATATCAGTTTAGTTTGGGAACAAGAGAATCGACGCTAATGTCACTCTCAGTACTCTGCTTTGAAGGACTTTTACAGAACCCTAAGGCCTATGTAATTATAATAAAAACAAAACCCAAACTACAATACGCCCCAATCTGTCCTTTACAAAGTTCAACAAGAGAAAGTGACCTTCCTCATTGACTTATTGTGTTCTAACCAGTTCAAGGTGAGTTGTTCGATAGTGTACAGTTGTATTCTTTCTATGGCCCTTTGTATATTAGGAAGGGTTTAAAAAAAGTTAATTCTGTATATTTGCTTTTAATTTACTTACTTAAAATAGGGTAATTGACTAAAAAAAACTAATTAGTCCGTCAGTCAGATTTTCAATATTACTAGACTCGTATTTTTTCTTTTTTCATATAACCAAAAAATGAA
Organism: Sesamia nonagrioides; assembly: GCA_017933935.1. Classification (NCBI taxonomy): domain Eukaryota; kingdom Metazoa; phylum Arthropoda; class Insecta; order Lepidoptera; family Noctuidae; genus Sesamia; species Sesamia nonagrioides. Next base: position 771,453 of record JADWQK010002064.1, read on the forward strand.
GACGACACAGTGCGTTGAAAACTCGTGTGACGTCACTGCACGCTACATTTTTTAGCGAGGAGTGACGTCACCAGCCAGCACTCCTGATCTTTGATGCCTTTTATATTTGTCAATTTGTATTGATTTGATAAAACACAATATAGGTATCCAATATTTTTCTATAAACTGAATGACGGGCTAAATAGAATCATTTTTTAACCAGGAAACATCCCTATTACTTTAGACGGGAGTAGTAATTCTGTTGTGCAGGTAAAAGAGTGTATCTTACATTTAGATCTAAAAGTTGTGGGGTAGGCATTGATATAATATTAAACAGATATGATATGCTCTAACAAATTAACCAAAATAAATGTGCCGATCGGAGCAGCAGCACACACATGCAATTTTTTAATTCTGCGTACATTTCACACGTTGGCACAGTGTGAGTGAGATGGGGCGCAATCTAAAGCATAGAGAAGAAAAAGATGGCTAGTGTTTGTCGTTTGCGCTTAAATAGAATCGACGAAAATAGTGACGTATCTACCTTAGTTTATTATTATATCAATGGGGGTAGGTAGGCATTAAAACCTGTAGTATACATATACTACAGGTTTTAATGCCTACCTACCCCACAACTTTTTGACACTATATGTATGTACATATAGTGTATGCGTAATACACTATCAGTACTAACGAGTAGTTTCATGGCCGGATACATTTTTCGAATATATGAAGCAATATATTAACAATATCTTTCAAAACGATTCAGATTGTTGACAGTGTTTTACTCAATTAGGTTCCCGGCTGGTTTACCTTCCAACACTGATATTCTACTAGTCTAATGTATATATAGCTTCTATTCTAATGCTGAATACAAGAAGATTAATCATAAATTCTCATGGTTGATGTTGGTATTTTGGAACATAGTACTGTTACAGTACCTATTACTAGAGAAGAAAGCGGTTTTCAACTCAAATAATACTTAAATGGAGGTATGAAGACGAAGTTTATTGAAGTCGAAGGATCATCCAAAACGTCTATACGTTTTTTCTTGTGATGTAAGCCATGTAATCCATGGAGGCCCCGCGATACGTGTGTCGTTGTAAATACATGTCTGGTGACATGCAAAGAACTACGTGTAGAAAGCATGACGATATGTCCCTGGGGTATATTTGGCTGTATTGTGAAGCACAAATAAAGCTTTTTAAATAAATTACTTTTATTAACATACCAATGCTCTGTCCAGGTCTAAGTGTGAGAGCAGGTTCTAAGGCATGCTCATCGCCGGGTTCAGCTCGCGCTGACTCCAAAGCATGCTTGACTAATGCTCCCCGCTCTTGCGAGTTTAGTAGTTCGGCGGCTGAGGAACCCTGGAAAAATATAACCAGTCTAGTAAAAAGGTCAGGTAAAAAGATATATTAAGTTTTACTGTTAAATACTTTGAAGGGTAAATCTGTTGATTCCTGTCAAAACAGACACTTTATAGTATCACTAGCAGTGTCGCCACCATGGTAGATTTTACACCAGAACTTGTGTCGTATCTGTTTTATCCCATAGAAAAATACATATTACACAATTCTTATTTGAGGTAGCTGAGTAAGTAGTTGACAGGAGGTGGCTGGAACAAAATGTTTTTGGAGAACTAGTTGATCTTGCCAAATCTGCGTTAACTTCATCCTATTCTTCTTTTTTTTTTTACATAATATAAACCAGCGCTTGACCGCAATCCTGCCTGATGGTAAGCAGTGACGCAATCGTTGATGGTAAAGCGCACTAGTTTATTAAGAGCCTAATCACTCTAGCCTTGAAGACACTCAAATTGTAGTCCGACCGAAACACCGCCGCTGGCAAATTGTTCCAGTCCCTCGATGTACGCGGTATAAAGGAGGAGGCGAAACGCTTCGTCCGGATCGTAGTGGTGTTAACAACGTAAGGGTGGAAACCAGCCGTACGACGGGTCGTCCGCTGGTGGAACGGAGATGGGGGAATTAAATCATCATCATCATTCTAATGCGGGTATAGATTTTTTTTTTAGCTTCCATGAACATTATGAAAAGCACTACTTAATAGGATGGCTGGCCCACTTCTAAATGCTATCATTTAAATCAGAAATTTACTAAACCTTACTGAGTGAAATGTTATAATTATGAATAACCATAAAAAAAAAAAAATTGCAGCTATTGGCAAACACACAAAGTAGGCACTTTTACATAAATGAACCGCACCCAACAACATCTCCAGGATCGGCGTCGGCATCGTCGAAAATAGTAAGCAATAATCAGTTCATTTATCAAACCAAATTTCATTCGAAAACATTCAAATGCTTATACTAAACTTCAGCTATATCCGACGACCCTGGTTAGTAATGTCATTGGATGATTATAGATTTTTCATTACCTGGTTATAACTGAATTATTTAAGAACCTACAGAAGGGCTCTTCAAGGATGGGCGACAATCCTTTACGTATCGAGAACCCTCCGTACCTCGAACAGCACAGTAAGCCGTTGGCTGTCATTCGAAGATCTTTTACAGTCTTTACGGGTAGACAGGAGACCAAATTTTTTGACAACAAGCCTTACCAAGGGGTCTCGTTTTATCCAGTAACTAGGTTGAAAGCCAGCAGTCTCTCCATGTGTACTAGTAATCAGCTGCATCCGGCTAGACTGGAAGCTGATCCCAATTCCCAACACAGTTGAGAAAAGGCAGACAGATTTATAAGAGCATTTTTTTCAGTTTTAAGTACTACTACAGACATCAAGTTGCCAGCCTAAGTATTACAAAAATTGACTATCTACATATAAACACTTTATGCTAGCGTAACCCCTACGTTTTTGCAAGGGTATATTCTCAGATCAAGACAAGCTTTACACAACGAACATGTCTCAAAGTTATACAGCAACAATCCTTTAAGCCAAGTTTGTAAAATCCACGACAGTTTCACTAGTTTTGCTGCAAAAACGAAAAGCATACTTGTCTTTTCAAGGATGAAAGATAATACAAGTATTTTGAGATATTTCGGAATTTATGGTCAAAATAAATCTTCAACGTCCCTTGTCAGAGATGCTATGTTATTTGAGTAAACAATTAGCAATTTAGATTGTGATAAGTTTAGGAGCGCTTTAACAAGCGGAGGATAAAGTTGACTCCTAAAGTTATGAGTAGGTAGTCAAATAATTTACGATGCCGAAAGCGCCGATTTAATTGTTTTAAACCTTGATCTGCATTACACATACTCTTAACTCTACGGCTGTATTACGGGGTAGTATACCTATATGATACATTACCCTGTATATCATATAGGTCATATGTCAGTGTTGACTGGAGGCCTGGCATTCTATTGAAGTTACACCAGGCCATATGAAGGTCAAAGCACTAACGTGTGATCGACTAAAGCGGTCAGAATGGCGCAGAATGGTGTACGGACAAGTACGCGAGTTTGAGGAGCAGCGCAAGGTTGACCTTGATACCAAACGCGACCAATTAAAGGCTCGCCCACCTGCTGCCATCACATACAGCTACGTCGACGGCGTGCTTACGTGCCCTCAGTGTGCACAAAGTTTCGCCGCCAAGATAGGCTACATAAGCCATTGAGTCAAAGTGGTCGTCGCGCCCCCTGGCCGAAATCGGTCGGGAACATCATCATAATCATGTAGATGATAAATTAAGTGCGAGTTCATCTTGGCTCCTACTTTTCAGAATGTATCCTTGGAGTGCACCAACCGCCTTCAGGTTTTAGGAGTTGAGATTTCCTCGAACCTTAACTTTGGGCGGTTCATTGAGTCCAGGGCTAAGGTGGCTGCCAGAAAACTTGGCGTTATCGCAAAGGTCCGGCGGTACTTCACACCGGGGCAGCTTCTAATGTTGTACAAAGCACAGGTCCGCTCGTGTGTGGAGTACTGCAGCCACATTTGGGCTGGTGCTGCGAAATGTCACAAAGCCTGGAGCACAGGCGTAGAGTAGCCAGCCTTTCGGTGTTCTATAGGTTGCATTCTGGTGAGTGTGCAAGGGAATTGCATGATTTAATTCCCCCATCTCCGTTCCACCATCGGACGACCCGTCGTACGGCGAGTTTCCACCCTTACGTTGTTGACACCACTGCGATCCGGACGAAACGTTTCGCTTCCTCTTTTATACCGCGTACATCGAGGGACTGGAACAATTTGCCGGCGACGGCGTTTCCGTCACATTACAATTTGAGTGTCTTCAAGGCTAGAGTGAATAGGCTCTTAATAAACTAGCGCGCTTTACCATCAATGATCGCATCACTGCTTACCATCAGGCGGGATTGCGTTCAAGCGCTAGTTTATAACTTATAAATAAAAAAAAAGAGTTTGCAGACTGGTTCATTTATCCATTTAACCATATTATTCCAGATAAAAAAAAAACACGTTCTATTATACATTATCACCGCGTAGATATTGCATTTTTTTTTTATGAAACAGCAAATATTTTTTGATAACCCACGAAAAAGTTCTAGGGGGTCTAGAATGATATGCTGAATTCATGTTTACAATTTGCGTGGTTAAGAATGTGTCCTGTATACCCCTGTGTTTCTGCGAGACCGTCCTCTTGCAGAAGGAGGCAGCGGAGAGGGAGCGGGAAGAGAATGCTCTTGCCGCTCCCATCCGGCGTAGACGGGTGGGACGAAGAAGGCGGGGGACGAACCCCCGTCTCCTTTAGCCCCCGAGTGTGACCAGCGTGTGTGGGTAGCTCCCGCACGCGCATTGCACTGGTCACCACGTCTGGGGATTATCCGTTCCCGGGTAATCCTCCCTAGGCGCGGAAACCGGCCTAAATTAGGCCGGTAAGCCCTGAGAGTGGCCCGGAGTCAGATCTTCGGGCCGAGCCCGGGTCACTCTCAACGCAGGGCTCGAGGGAATCGAGTGTTTTTAGTGGGTATTCCCGGCTCCGGCCGGGCGAGTCCCACACACGCCTGTCGCCTAGCTAGCGGCGGGTACGGTGCGTAACGCATTTTCACTCGTATAAAAAAAAAAAAAATACCCCTGTGTAATCCACTAGTCTTTCTTTATCTTTATCAGCCGAGCCAGTCATAGCGACACTGTCTTCATCATTTAAAATAGCTATCGGAAAATACATTAAGACTTTAATATGGCCTCCAAAAGTAAGTTTACATTATTCCGATCCAGCCGTGATTTTCCCATTTTGATTTAAAATTCTAGTTACAAATGTTAGAACTGTACAGTTAAAAAATTACAACTAATTTTTGGAGGCCACTGTAAGTAATAATACCACTTGTTCCATTATAATAGACCTCCCTCCATCAAGCGTGATGAACGTGAAGAACAGACCCATTCAACAAATAAAATAAGCTATTAGACACATCATTAGGCAAAAAAACAGCTACATATTCCAAACATTAGTACAAAAATACTGCGTGCAACCAATAGGAAATCATACGGGTGTAGAAAACGATTGTTCTGTGCATAATATAAATTATTCATAACTCATATTGATTCGTATGATATGACGGAGCGGTTTCGCAACCAATTGTCTGCGGAAATTATGTGATGCCTTTTCACAGACCGCAGTTTTTTTTATCACATCACGAAAATTCATTCCCAAACATCGATCACTTATACACTACCTAGTACCTATACACAGTCTCGAACAAACCTCTTATCAAAAATGGCGACAAGTATTAAGCAATCTAAAGTAGTCAAAATAAATATACAATAATTTAAAATCAGCCGTAAGTGCAGTGTATAATGTTCTTAACACAAAAAAGACATTATTTTTTACGAGCGAGTCTGACATCAAACCAAATTCAACCTTACACGCATGCATTAAAGTCAGAATTATAAAGTAAGTACCTACTAAATGAAAGAAGCACCCAAGTGCTGCGTTGTGCGCTTGGTTCAACCAATTTTTTACGCGGATAGTGCATAAGTGATCGATGTTCCCAAATGAAGTATTCTGGAAAAGAAGTGGAGATATACAACTTGCAAAGCTAGCAAGTTGAAGTAGTAGTGGACTGGTCATGTCTGTCAAAGGACCGATAGTCGTTCGAACAGACGAATTCTTGAGTAGATACCAACTGCATCTCGATGAACGTTTTTGGATAAGGCTAGATCGAGTGTCGGGAATCGACCAGCGTGATCAGCGCGTCTCCGGTGAACTCAGGCGACGCGGCGACACGTTATGATGATCACTCGCTTCAACGGACTCCACCGCGACCGACGAATGATAAAATCCTCTCTTTCACCATTAATCCTATGTCCGGGAATCATTGAACCATGGCCTACTATACAATCCACATCTTTCATTGTTCCTCGCGCTAACATGAACTAATGACCTTAAAAGGTGACTATGACAAATTGGAAACGGAAGGCGGGGAAAGGGGTGCAGTGGCGTAACTTGCCAGAAACCATTATCAAATCGTAGACGATAGATTGAACCTGAGGCTTTGTCATGATTTCATGGACCTTCAAACTTGTAGCACACGCAAACTGCATAACACAATTTGAACGATCATTTGAATCATATCATAATTTTGAAGGATATTGCTAGTTCACTTTGCGAATGTTGTCTGATTAACTATACAATATGTAAAGAAAACCCTGTCCGATCCGTGAAGGTATTGTTAGGTATCGATAACTGATTCTACTAATGCCTACAAAGCCGGCCTAAACTTTAAAAAATTGAACCTGAGGCTTTGTCATGATTTCATGGACCTTCAAACTTGTAGCACACGCAAACTGCATAACACAATTTGAAGGATCATTTGAATCATATCATAATTTTGAAGGATATTGCTAGAGCACTTTGCGAATGTTGCCTGATTAACTATACAATATGTAAAGAAAACCCTGTCCGATCCGTGAAGGTATTGTTAGGTACCGATAACTGATTCTACTAATGCCTACAAAGCCGGCCTAAACTTTAAAAAACAAATCCCTCTAAAAAAATAAATATTATTTCGCAAAAAGAGGTAACATAAAACATGTGTGGCCATACAGGGGCGGGCGAAGAGGCGCAGGGCTAGTGGCACGCGGTCGCATCGCTATTCGCTCAGAATTATACCGTCAAAAATAATGTTGTCACTTTTTAAAAATTACCAAATTTTGGGGAGGTTCGAATTAATTCGCGGGAAAAAAAGATTATTTCAAAATTCACTAGTATTGTTACTATGATGATTATGTAAAATTTCATATGTTATTTGGTCATGTGTTTACCTAACGTTTACTATCCGGTCCGGGTCGGACAGGGTTTTCTTTACATATTGTATAAATAACACAATGAATGGTGTTCAATTGTCTGTGGTGTGTACATTTACCCTGCCAGTTGGAGCAGCGATATTATTAAATTATTTCATTTCGGAATTCTCACTACAAGCGTGAGGTTATCAATTTATTATTTAAAAGGAAATATTTATGTCCTAAGCGTTTCGAGGTTTATTGCTGTATTTATGTAGCTAAAAGGAAATGATCGTAAAACATTCCCAGTTTTACCATTCAGTAGCAATAAGTCTGAAAACGAGGATAGGTATGAATAATTCCCATCCAGTTTCGGAAATATTTTGTTAAATAATAAATGATTTTACTTCCGTTAGTAAGTATGAACAAATACATGTAAATTATACTTTTAAAACTAGATGAGGTCCGGTGTGTCTAATCTGACTACTCCGAGAATCACTGAAATAAACTCAAATGTCACAGTCTTTTTTAAAGTCCAGACAAAGGTTCATCTACCCGTGTAAATTGATGTCTTGAACAGTTTTTTGAAGAAAGAACCACACCAGTGGACCTCTCCAAGTGTAGTCAATTGTTTTAGAATAAAATAAATATGCCTAAAGCTATTAGAAAACGTTTACCCTTTTTTATGACAATCTTCGATCAAGGGAAAAGACATCAATCAAAATATAGGATTGACGTTTACGAAATTCAATTGTCAGGTCACAAAAAGGTCAAGTGTCAATCAGACTTGCACACAAATTAACGATTATCGATATTTCCCTTTACTTGTGATATACATAAAGGGTGTATCTGACATCGACGCACAAACGAGTACCATGGATCCAGTACATGATTCTGAACCCCCCAGCGGTTGAATGTTTCGTCGGCTTTTTCATGATTTAAAGAAAAATATACTTATGAAGTTTTTTTCATTTTAAACCTTTCATAATTGCTATACTTTTATAACCCAATAAGATTTTATAGTAAAATTAATTAATTCGCTAATTACACAAAAAAGCGCAATGAAAACAAAACTCGAAAAACTGTCTTATCAGCTGATTTGATAGAGTTTCCATCCGGGATCAACGTCACCCCTACAAACCCGCACGACGGCACGCTTGCAACGTTCAAATGCCGAGCCGACACATTTTTTAACCACTGTGAATTTTGTAACCGTTCATTAACGACATAAATGACTATCATAATTTTATTAGTGGCATGCGGTACCTGCGGCAATTTTATTAGGGGCACCCTGTACAAGGTGTATCTGACATCGTAACGCAAACTTTGCGAAAAGGCTAGACCGCATGCCATTAATAAAATTATGATAGTCATTTATGTTGATAATGAGCGGTTGAGGAAGTCATAGTGTTTAAAAAAAGTGTCGGCTCGGCCTTTGAACGTTGCAAGCGTGCCGCCGCGCGTTTTTGTAGGTATGACGTTGACCCCTGAGGTGAACTCTATTAAATCAGCTGATAGGACAGTTTTCGAGTTTCGTTTACATTGCGCTTTTTTGTGTAATTAGCGAATTAATTAAGTTTTACTTTGAAATCTTATTGGGTTATAAAATTATAGCAATTATGAGGGGTCTAAAGTGAAAAAAAACTGTACATACTTTTTAAAATTATTAAAAAGCCGACGAAAAATTCCATCACTGGGGGTTCAGAATCATGTACTGGATCCATGGTACTCGTTTGTGCGTCGATGTCAGATACACCCTTTATGACATTGCTTCTTGCCTTTCATGATTTTACGCCAGCGCAAATTACCCGAAGGTACTGATTCTTTTTGTGTAAAAACGAACAAAGGCCCGTATCTATTGGTTGTGTTGACTTAGAAGTTTAACTTTTTCACTGCTTCAGGGGATAGCAATGAGAGGAGTGCCTGAGTATCTATTTGACATTGATTTTAAACTAGATAGCTCCACGCGTTCCTGCTAAAAAAGTTACGGTCAACGAAGTGATTTGGACGAAGTGGTTATAATGGTTCCACTCCACAGCCTCCGTGGCGTAACGGTAGCGTACACGGCCGCTGCGCAAGGAGGCGCGGGATCGATCCTCGCGCAGTGCAAATATTTGTATGCATGAATATGAATATTTGCACTGGTCTGGTCGTGCCTCGGAAAGCATGTTAAGCCGTTGGTCCAGGTTGCCATACGAGCATCTAATGGCAGTCGTTACGGGTTGTTGGAGCCATCAAGTTCAGCAATTGATCTAACTGCAATGCTTCGTTATCGCCTTCGGGTTGTGGAGGTCAGACATCAGTCGCTTCACGGAAAATGTCTAAGTTTAGCCATATCAGCAGTTAGACTGGTAAAAAGCGGACCCCAGACTCCAAAGCTGAAAAAGCTTCGGATGCGACTGGGATTGACGCTGAGATGATGATGATGATTATGTGATCACTGATCAATCAGTCAGTCGCTTTTCGGAAACTTTTTACAGCGACAGAGCCTTAAGTTACGTAAACAAGCCAAAAATATTTACATTTGTAGGGGTTACGAAGTGAAGTACCTACCTCCTATCTAGCACGGTACATTTGGCAACAGAGGTTGATTATTACTGTTGTTTTCATAATCTTAATTACTGACAAAACATGTTATTAAAATCGAAATAAAAGTGATATTTAATTAAACAAAAGTACTCTGATTCTGCCTCTGTCTTGCTTTAACTCTTAGCTTCCACTAAAATGCCAAAAAGTATATTATCGAATCGTTAATCAACTAATCGGTAATCGTTAATCGACTTTTGCTGCTAAAAAGTACTATGCGAAGCTTTGCCACGATATCTACTAGAGTGCTGAAGCGAGATGTGAATACAAGATTGCGCTACCGTAAATATTTCTGAGCAAATCGTTGTTTATTTTCATGTTGTTGTCTTAAATTTAGACTAGATTATTTGTTTACTAATGTAAACTTAAATCAAGTAAAGTTAGGTTAATAAAGTTATTCGTGAATTTCGTCGTTATGTTGAGTAACTTTGGAATTGACCCTTGACCTTAATTGATTCGCGGGTCCAAAACACTGGTGAGTATTTAAGTACCTATGGCAACAAGATGTAGGCCAAAATAGTAATATCAATGTAAACAATGGTATTTTTTTCTTTTCAATGAGATGAAAAATTTCTACGGTATTGTACGAACATGAAAAAAACTCAATGTAAAAGTAAATAAATTGTAGTTGCTTGTAGATTTTGACGTACAAATTTGCCTTTAGAAAGCCATTTAACAATTAAACGCTTTGACTTTGATACCGAATGGGTCTAATTCATTCATGTTTCTTATATTTTTTTTTTTTTGTTTTAGAGTCGTTGTCGTCAAATGACATCCGCCCTGGGTGGAGCGGAAAAGCGTGTCAGACTTTTACTGACTGAAACCCATGCGTGTAAGGAACACTTCCAAGCCTGTGCGCCAGGGCCACGGTTACTTTTTTAACCAACTTGCAACCCTGACCCAGGAGTTATCGGTCTTCGTGGAAGCCGTCACGATGTGCTGACATCTCTTTGGGGCGCGCGTGAAACACATAGCGCCGTCACCCGGGCCTGGTCCTTACCGGACAGTGAGCTGCCTACTGCTCAGCGGACGGAAGAGATCGCCGCCGATCGCCGCTTCGTATCGGCGGTCGGTGTGCTCGTGGACACGGCGGTGCTCTACCGTAAGCCGGGCAGACCCCCACCGTAGGCTCCACCGTATCCTCAAGACGATGGTGACACACTGGCGTTTCCTCCCGCCTTATCCGGAAAAGGAACCCCCTGAAATAGCCCTGTCTGGTGAGGACCTGCGACAGGCGGAAGGTGAGGGCGCCGTGGCCCCTCTCTAGCCATTCCTCAATGAGTAGACTTACCGCCGCGCCGATATTGTGGCGTGCCCAATGTTTCTTGCCCTTGAACAAAACCGTCTACCGAATATCTATGTGCATTTATTATGACAGGGTTATTTCTCATGCTGACTCACGCGAAGTCAATTCACCCCTAAATTATCGTCGAGTGTTCCCGGCAGAAACGGATCATTAATATTTAAATCAGAAAAGCAATTTTTTATTTTATAGACTAGTGCTCGACCGCGTTTCCGCCTGACAAATGGTAAAATTCACTGGTTTATTATGAACCTATTCACACTAGCCTTGAAGACACTTAAATTATGATCAGACGTGAAGACTGATATACAGGGTTATTTCTCAAAGCACAGACAATATTTTGTGTAATTAAACCAATAATAAGGACGACCTAATAGCCTTAAGGATATTAGGTCGTCCTTTGGCAGTTAAGTGCGTAGAATTCCTACGGTTTTCACAAGGTCGTCGATCCACCCCGGAGGCCACGCTACGCTACGCAACGCTACGTTTTCCGGTACGCGGTCGTCACTCCAGAACCTTTCGGCCTCATCCATCGAATGGTCTGACGGCAATATGCCTATTTATAGAATCACAAATAACTAGTGTGTTAGTTATTTGTGATTCTGTAAATCTCTGAAACACAGTTTTTCAATAAACTTAAATGAATGGTCGCACCTATCATATTTTAGTATTTTTATTGACTCTAATAAGATATTTTTCTGTTCCCTGTTACTGTTTCGTAATAATTATTTATGTTTAATTTGTAATCTGGTGAAATTTTAAACCCAAATAAAAATTATTTGATTTGATAAACCTTCATCGGAAATATTTCCTTCTGTGGCTTTTGCAAGAATTGTTAAATAAAAACTTATCCATAACGTTTGTTTTATGGGAACCTCCCTTAAATATTTATTATTTTGTTGCTACAGCGAAAACAGAAATCCATACTAATATTATGAATGCGAAAGTAACTCTGTCTGTCTGTTACGCTTTCCCGCTTAAACCTCTCAATCGATTTTGATGAAATTTGGCACAGACAATCTTTAGACCCTGAGAAAGTAAATAGGCTACCTTTTATTGAAAAAATTGATATTCCCGAGGGAAATCTAAAAAGCGCGATATAACCGAATTCCACGCGGACGAAGCCGTGGGCGGAAAGCTAGTACATCATAAATGTGAAAATTGTCAATTTCAACTGTCTAGCTTCCACGGTTCATAAGATCAACCAGCAGACTTGTCTAGTAATACCCCTAGTATTTCTAAGACAAGTCTGCTGGTCGCTTCTACCCTTTAAATACAGAACCTTGAAAACGATTATTATTTATTTAGTACTCCCCAAATGGAAGTCGTAAGACACCACAATATACTAAAATAACAGCTACATTTCCCGCCCGCGCTATATTTCGTACTCAGCATTTTTTACGGCTTTTTGGTCGTGTCCTACTGGCCGAAAAGTGATGTTAAATACTAATTTTCTTCCTCAAGAATTGGGATACCATCAATGCAAAAAGATTTTTTCAAATACCAGTAAGTAGTTCTAGAAATTATTTATTTTATTTATTAAAGTCGTCATGCACGGATAAAAAAAATCTGTGTAATGGCGGACTTAATGCTCAACCTAATGCTTCTAAGGTTGAAAATGCCTAAGGCATTTTCTACAATCAACGTTAGAGTGACGCAAAGACAACACATGGCAGGTACAACATACGGAATAAATATCTAGGAAAAGACTATAAAATACATGAATAAATACTAGGTAATACATAGTTCACCCTTTGTGAAATCTTTATATTTATGTTCTGTAATCTAAGTATATGGTGTACAAGAGTATTCTAATCTTTTCTCTCCAACATTCGAGGTCTGCACTCCATTCTTGATGCAGTCCATCACCACCTAGAGACTATTAAGCCCCACCTACTTTTCTTGACGGAGACCCAGATTAGATGTCCGTCAGATGCGGCATACCTTAGCTACCCGGGATACTCTTTGGAGCATCATTTCCTGCAGCGTGCCGGGATCTGTGTGTATGTCCGCAATGACATCTGTTGCCGGCGTCTCCATAATTTTGAAGACCTTAACTTCTCATCCCTATGGCTGTTGGTTGATACTGGTGTGGAGAAAATTGTCTACACCTGTCTGTGTCCACCGAACGCACAGCGGCACATACAAATAAATAAAATGAACAGCCAGGAGAAAAAAAAAGACGATCGATAGAAGAGCTAAACGAATCCTTGTTGGATTCGTTTAGCTCTTCATCATCATCAGCGAGATGTTACCACCGCCTACTTCTGACAGATATGTTCACGTGCCTTCGCTTGAAAAGATGATAGACTAGTTGCCGTCCTAATGTTCAGAGGGAGCTTTCAAACAATAAAAAACTCATCAACTTTATTGTATTCGTATTTGTAATGCCATTTATACATATACATAGCCATTAGTCCAAATGTTCATTAACTATCTAACGATATTTACCCTTGCTGTCCAAATCGATTGAACATCGTGTGTGTGCCAACTTCGAAAAAACTTTACGACGATCGGCCCAGGGAATCGAGGAGCCGTGATAGTAGTATTTTATACCTTCGACCTTTCTTAATCAGCCTACAATGTTCCTAATATTAGGACACCGGCCTCCTCTCTTCGGGAGGGATCCACGACCTTTATAAAACTGAATTTATTAGCTCTTCGAATTACGTCATTAATTTAAGGGCAAATACAAACCCTCCAACCTCGCAATAACAAGCAGTGTCTATAACTGTGCCTGTTACTTTGGTCCTGGAGTACAATTATAATTTTCGGAGCCCAGCGAAGTGCTTATAATTAAGAGCTCCGGATGCTTGGCGTCTCAGAAAAGTTTGTCACGAATAAAGCTGGAGATACATTATTCATTATTGCAAATGAGGAAGTTTGAAAATACTTCACCCAAACTCGTAGTTATAATTATCTCAATGTATTTGAATTCTGAATAATTAAAAATACATATGTGGCATATGCGAACTACGCTCTACACCGACTTCATGCAACATCATAAATAGCGTGTAAACATAATTTACTGTGCGACTAGCATTTAAACAGCGGTCCGACATCAATCAATCGTCGGACAGTAGCCTATCATACACAGCACCCGTTTTTCGGAGGATCTTTTTTTTATAGAGTACTAGCTTTCGCACGCGTGGAGTTCGGTTATATCGCGGTTTTTAGATTTCCCTCGGGAACATCAATTTTTCCGGGATAAAAGGTAGCCTATGTTCTTTCTCAGGGTCTAAAGATTGTCTGTGCCAAATTTCATCAAAATCGGTTGAGAGGTTTAAGCGGGAAAGCGTAACAGACAGACAGACAGAGTTACTTTCGCATTTATAATATTAGTATAGATGGGTGAACTTTAAACCCCGTTTTTCATACTATGTATAAATGAATCCTACAGTAAGTAATCTGGCATACATGGGTGGCAAGTAATTTTTTTTTTTAAATCGCAATCTTGGTTATAAGTAATTATAACATGGTACCTATATAGGTAGACTAGCTTTCCGCCCGCGGCTTCGCCCGCGTAAATTTCGGTTATATCGCGCTTTTTAGATTTCCCTCGGGAACATCAAATTTTTCCGGGATAAAAGGTAGCCTTTGTCCTTTCTCAGGGTCTAAAGATTGTGTGCTTTCCGCCCGCGTCTTCGCCCGCGTGGTGTTCGGTTATATCGCGCTTTTTAGATTTCCCTTGGGAATATCAATTTTTTCCGGGATAACAGGTAGCCTATGTTTTTTCTCAGGGTGCAAAGATTGTCTGTGCCAAATTTCATCAAAATCGGATGAGAGGTTTAGGCGGGAAAGCGTAACAGACAGACAGACAGAGTTACTTTCGCATTTATAATATTAGTATGGATGATGAACAGTACCGTATTTACATAACACGGCTTCTGTCATGATTTGAGGATTCTTGAAAAAAAAATAGATTTCTCCTTTGGATTAAAAAAAACGTCTACTCAACAACGACAATAACCCAATGAATTGATAGAACTGTCATAATTGATGCTATTGACGACCTACGTGGCGCAGCGGTCAACACGCCTGCCTGCGACGTGGAGGCCCCGGGTTCGATCCCCGGCCAGGTCATGATGGAAAACGATCTTTTCCTGATTGGTCTGGGTCTTGGATGTTTATCTATATGTATATGTATCTATTATAAATATAGTATCGTTGAGATAGTATCCCATAACACAAGTCTCGAACTTACTTTGGGGCTAGCTCAATCTGTGGGATTTGTCCGTAGGTATACTCGTATATTATTACTAGCGGCCGCCAGCGACTTCGTTTGCGTGGAGTTAGTTATGCTCCGCTCCTATTGGTCGGAGCGGGATGTTATATAGCCTAAAGCCTTCCTGGATTAATAGGCTATCCAACGCAAAAAGAATTTTTCAAATCGGACCAGTAGTTCCTGAGATTAGCGCGCACAAACAAACAAACAAACTCTTGAGCTTTATGTATTAGTATAGAATATAGATTATATTATTGCTATGAATTAGCATTTCATGTGTTGCGATAACCTCGTTGGGTTAACGTTAGTACTTACTTTCCCTAGAAAACGCGGGTTAATAAATTCCCATGAATGAGCTTAATAGATTGTAGATAATAACGAACTGCCGAACATTGTAGGTTAAGTTCCAGGCAGAATTTAGATGTTTGGAATGGAATCAAAAACAGCTCGAAACTTACTGCTTTTGGTTTCATTCCAACATTTTCTGGTGTCACTAGACAAAGTTTAAGACAGGTATCTATGCAAGACAAGGTTGAAGTCGCTTGCCCCTCGCAAATGCATAGTCGGCCACGAATTATGCCACTGGGTTGCGATAATCGCACTCTCCATATGATCCATGTCACTATGAATTCCCACCGGAGCTCTGTCCGATGTACCGCGATTTCTCTCGGCAGATTGCCTCCTCTCGCCACTCCCATATATGGGCAAGGACTTTGGCCTCCAGATATCCCTGGCGAACATAATATACGGATTCTCGTGGATTACTACAGCCGGGCAGTGGTCTTACACTAGTTCTTCCAAGGACTCTTTGGCCTCGCCTCCACAAACCAGCCTCGAATCTATACTAATATATAAAGCTGAAGAGTTTGTTTGTTTGAACGCGCTAATCTCAGGAACTAATGGTTCGATTTGAAAAATTATTTTTGCGTTGGATAGCCCATTAATCCAGGAAGGCTTTAGGCTATATAACATCGCGCTGTGACCAATAGGAGCGGAGCATAACTAACTCCACGCGAACGAAGTCGCTGGCGGTAGCTAGTCTACTATAAAATGTTTAAATTATGTCTCTCAAATAAGTAGTACTCGCGCGACATTAACAAAAAAATGTCGCAGATATTAGGCGATAATTAAACAGAAAGCCGATGGAATATTAATTACTGAACATGCATTGAGTTCTTACGGGAATCCCGTAGAGAGAAAAGTGTTTCTTTGAATCTAGTTTAGCTGGCCATCCTGCTTACCAAGTCATGTATTTAATCATTCCCTTTAATTTAATCATCATCATCATCTCAGCGTTATTCCCAGTCACATCCGAAGCTTTTTCAGCTTTGGAGTCTAGGGTCCGCTTTACCAGTCTAACTGCTGATTTTGGCTAAACTTCGATATTTTGCAATCCCTTTCCCTTTAATTTAATAAGTGCCAAATATCTACAACATTTTTCTGGACAAGTCACGATATCTTTGAGGCACCATTTCTAAGACTTAACTATCTCGTTTTATAGGAGATAAAAGATACTACCTGCTTAGTTTGGTCTTATACCAGACTTTATTCGTCACTTCAAGAGATTTCATAAGTTTTTTACGATATCGTCGTAAACACGGAGATTTGTAGTAGATAAGTCGTTCGTTTTTCCTTCTGCGTTATCAACTACTTTACATTTATCGTTACTGTTTTTCTTCAAAAACTTAACCTATCATAAATGTTGTTGATTGATGTTAGTATCTTATTTATAAGCCCAGTTGACTTAATGTTACAAACCTATGAATTAACTACCCTGTAGCGGTGCCTACAACCGTCACATGCGAACAACACGTCATACTGACGTTACACGAATTCTACATCTCGCAATCAGAGTTTACCGTGCAACTAGCATGTATACAAGCTCGCGACATCAACCGGCGGGCAGGTGGCCCGCCAGACAACTAGTCTGGTCGGAGGATCCTCCCTTTTCTATGGAGGATGAGTGAGCTTTACACGCTGCTCCTCATACCTCCACAACCCCATTACTGTCGGAAACCTATCAAAATGAAACCCATTAACACTAATAGTCTATTGCAAAACTACCCTGCTGCTGTAAGAATGTACGGCAGGCCTTTTTTTTTTGTTGGGATGGGAAATCATCAAATGAATCCTCCCGCTCTGGGCGGAGCGGAAGGGCGTGTCAGACTTTTACCGACTAAAACCCACCCGTGTTTCTTCACTTGCCTGTGCGACGGCCAGGGCCACGGTTTCTTGTTTAACCAACCCGCAATCCTAACCCAGGAGGCATCGGTCTTCGAGGACCCCTGTCACGAAGTGCTGACATCTCTTTGAGGCGCGCGTGAAACAATGCGCCGTCGCCTCGGGCCTGATCCTTACTGGGCGGCGAGCTATGTACGGTAGGCCTCGAGTTCTAACAATAAAGTTCGTTAATAAGATGTAGCAAATTTCCACAAAGAAATTTTTGAAGCGTCGAATGCCCACCACCGAAACTGCAATGCGATTCTGTAACCACCTATCTCATCGTAAAAACTTAGGTGCAACAACTAATGGTAGGGATTAACACTATTGACAGCTTACTCTAAGCTCAGTACACCTAACACTTCACGGTGAAATTTATACAGAATCGATACACAGCTACTTTATACAGCTAGGGTCCTCTAGTTTTGATGTTAGGCATAATCTCGATCCTACAAATGACTCTTCTTCATCATCTCAGCGTTAATCCCAGTCGTATCCGAAACTTTTTCAGCTTTGGAGTCTAGGGTCCGCTTTAACAGTCTAACTGCTGATTTTGGTTAAACTTCGATATTTTCCGTGAAGCACTCCACAACCCAAAGGCGACATCGAAGCATTGCAGTAAGACCAATTGTTGGACTTTTGAGGGCTCCAACAACCCGTACCAACTGTCATTAGATGTTCGTATGGCAACCGGGACCGGGCTTTCCGAGGCACGACCAGACCAGTGCAAATATTTACATTCACGCACACAAATATTTGCACTGCGCGGGGGGAATATTCGAACCAGCGCCACCTCGCGCAGCGGCCGCGTTCGCTACCACTACGCCAAGGAGGCTGTCGATCCTACAAATGACTATTATAGCTTAATAGACGAGTTGTTGTGTAGAACAGGACAAGATAACAGTCTACACTTACTCCACATAAGATGCAAAATCGCTTAACATCAGATTCAGTCTAATATCGACCTGCTAGTAAGCCCCTAGGACTTACTAACTATGAATCGAATAGCATATTACCATAGCTCTCGTCATGTTATGGATTAGAACAATCGCTAAGGATCGAGCAGCCATTACGTCAAGTATCGCAGACTGTGGCAATAGGCCGGAAACACATTAGAAGGAGAAGTGGACCTGAAACGTTGTGTAAGTATACTCCAGACCCATATTATTTGAATAAGGATTTTTACTGTTATAAATATCTAAAAGGAATGCGTATTTAAAGCTTTTTACTTATGAGCGTCTCGACTACGCAAAATGCGAATGAATATTATAATAGTCACATCAAACGTTGGTATTTTGGATAAAGCTGTTTAATCTATTTAAATCTTTGCTTTAATGGAATAAAAACGCTCATAAATTCTTCGACTACGTCAATAGGGATGTTTCCTGAGTAAAAAAAAAAAAAGATTCTATTTAGTCATTTAGATTATAGAAAAATATTGGATACGTATAAGTATTTTGTTTTATCAAATGAATAAAAATGGACAAACATAAAAGGCATCAAAGATCAGGTGTGGTGGGTGGTGCCGTCACTGCTCGCTAAAAAGTGTAGCGTGCAGTGACGTCACACGAGTTTTGAACGCACTGTGTCTTCATTTTTTGTTTAAGTATATGAAAAAAGAAAAAATACGTGTCTAGTATTTTTTGGAAATCTGACTGATGGACTAATCCGTTTTTATAGTCAACTACCCTATTCTGCGCAAATAATAGGTACCTTTGATAACCATATATAAATAAAATTATTTAATTATTTAGGTCCATTAATTTACAAACTTATACTTTATATAACAAACTACAAAAACACATAGGTATCAAATCTTTTACATGGTGCCGACGCTGCATATGGTATAACAAGCACCAAGCTAGGTATATAAAATATACAAAGGGCGGTCTAATCCCTTTCTGCGATCCCTTCCAAGCAACCTTGAAATGAACATAAAATGAGGCTGTCGTTGCTGCAAATATTAAGCATATGTCATACACTAAAATAAATACACAGGTATACAGGGTGTATCTGACATCGTAACGCAAACTTCCCGAAAAGGCTAGACCGCATGCCACTAATAAAATTATGATAGTCATTTATGTCGTTAATGAACGGTTACAGAATTCAGTGTTTAAAAAAAAAGTGTCGGCTCGGCCTCTGAACGTTACAAGCGTGCCGCCGTGCGGGTTTGTAAGTATAACGTTGATACCTGATGTGAACTCTATTAAATCAGCTGATAAGACAGTTTTTCCAGTTTTGTTTTCATCGCGCTTTTTTTGCGAAATTACCGAATTAATTAATTTTTACTTTAAAATCTTATTGGGTTATAAAAGTATAGCAATTATGAACGGTCTAAAGTGAAAAAAAACTACATACTTTTTTTTAAAATCATGATATAGCCGACGGAAAATTTTATCACTGGTGACTTCAGAATTATGTACTGGATCCATGGTACTCGTTTGTGCGTCGATGTCAGATACACCCTTTATGTATCCAAAATAATAGATAAGTACCTCAATACCTATACCTACCTATACATATAAAGTAAATACATAAACAGTGAAACCGAAAGAGGACTATACATAGTTACAGTTACGGAAACAAGACAACGACAAGTAATGTTTCTTTTCCAAACTTCCTAACATTCGTCAAAGTCTATAATTTCCGGTCAGTAAGTACTATTGTGAGAGTCAAGAACATTGAGTCTGTTCTAACTCTCGAGTGGAACCTTATATCGTATTTCCAAAATCATTTTAATGTAAGACTATACCATAGAATAAAGAGGGGAAGTAGGTTATCTGCGACCCAATCCGCGATTTAATTGCCTACTGTCTTAGGGTTGACGACTGTCCGCGCTTCGTCGGTTACGGTTGTCGCACAAACCGCTAACAAATATTTATAGACTAAGAGCTTATGTTTAAATTATTTGCTTAGTATTTAGTTTACATATACTAGTCAGTTTTTTTTTTTGTATTTTTTATATTTAGTTTTGTACACATAAAGAACCATATTTATTTTTATTTTTAATTAATACAAATATAAATAATACAAACATAACATCTATTGAATCACACATTTAATACAAAATTACAAATTAGCTACAGAAAATACCTACTTTCTTCGGTTTCGACTATTACGAAACGCGTTGTTATTAAACTTTAATGTGTAATATATCCGTATATTAGAAATATAATTTGAAAAATATAAGTCTTTTATTTGTTCATAAATAGACATACCAACTTTGCAGTTTATGTGATCATTTTTTAAAAGCTAATGTGCCGAAAGCCGTGACGCGCGAACCTCGTTCCGTGCTAGCCGCGACTAGCGCAGTCATAGGCACTCTAATATTGTGTTTAGGTGTGCGTGCGGCGACGCATAGATACTATGGCGCACACATACAAGCCGCGCGCGGTCCGTTTGTATGAAGATAACGTACTTCCTTCTCTTTATTCTATGACTATACAATCTGTTCCAGAAATATGAAATAATACTTTCAGTATATAAAATATATGTATATTGCATACCCATGGCACCGGTGTGAGGTACCTAAGTGCATGGGTTTTTTAATTATTTTGCTTTGAAGTTTAGTGCGAAAACTTCGCAGTGATAACCCTAGAAATAACTTTAAAATTCAATTTTAAAGACTATAAAACTGAGTCGATTTTTAAGGACAACTAAGTAAGTACCTAGGTACATATTTACGTAAGTATCTTTATTGACGCGAACCAGTAGGTAATGTATGCCGGTAGGTATTTAGCAGTCGGCCTCAGCTGTAGCGTAGGTTTAGGGTTGTCGACAAAATGTTTAATAAATATTTTTATTTATTTTGTAGGAAAAAATAAATCTTAGTATTTCAAATTTATGACTAGGTCAAGTTGAAGTTTATAACGTATACTTCAATATCTGAAAGTATTGTTTCACCTTTCTGAAACACGTTGTATAGGTGACGGGTTCTCGAGTGGCAACCACGCACCGGATGACGCAGCGTGGGTAGGCCCCCGACAAGGTAGACCGACGACCCGGTGAAGGTCGCTTGAAACTGCTGGGTGCGGAAGGCGCAGGACCGGTTGTTGTAGAGATCCTTGGGGGAGGCCTATGCCCAGCAATGGACGTCGTCGTTCGGCTGAAATGATTATGATATAGGTGCCTTACCTTTTGGAAAC
Source organism: Sesamia nonagrioides (assembly GCA_017933935.1). Taxonomy (NCBI): domain Eukaryota; kingdom Metazoa; phylum Arthropoda; class Insecta; order Lepidoptera; family Noctuidae; genus Sesamia; species Sesamia nonagrioides. The sequence goes on from JADWQK010002064.1 coordinate 793,069, forward strand.
AGTGCATATCTCGAACTGTGAACTCCTTGTATCCGCCACCGAATTCCGGCTTCAGCTGCTTCGGAAGATGCATCTCTTCGGCAGTTTGGAGAAGGCTATAGGGAACAGTTTGGTTATTAACACAATATAATAAATACGAGATAATATAATATACAGTATGTTAAATAACAGAGGGCGTTCCCTTAAACTCGTTAATATATATCATTAATAGATTAAAATAAAAATATCAGCATAGAAAAATAAGCATAAAAAAACCGAAAAAAAAATTCTAATTGGAAATAAATTTGAAACCTCCTGTTTTAAATCAAAATAGTAGTCGTCATGTATAAATAAATTGCGACGTTGCCGTCTTTCATGTTCGCGTGTACAGTGTGTTTCTTTTACATGTCAATTTAAAATTTTTATTGAATATTTTCTTATTGGAAAAAATTTTAAAACATTTTGTTTTCGGATGGAAATATTTTTTTTAGCATGTATGTATGCTATACTACTTCGGGTTAACGGGAACGCCCTCTGTTAGTTAACATACTGTATAATAAGCGCTGGTTTATAAATAATAATAATAATAAAAAAACGAATGTTTAATTAAGTTTTTTAGGGGGGCGAGCAATATTTTCATCAACTGGGCAAAAATTGAGAAATAAGTAGCTTAGGGAAAACACTGTTCCCGACCCGACTCGACCCTCTCATATTCAGTACTAGTCCTTGGAACAACGAGGCAGTCTCATTTTATTCGTTAATTATTTTTATTCAGCGGAGTGATTCCGTAACACACTATAAGTAAAAATGGGTTTCAATTTGGCAGTTCAACAACATTCATTGCGTTATTTACATTGTGGATCACACATTTTTGGAACATAAGGAGCCATGGATTAGCAACATCGTTTAAAATTAAACCCTTTGCTACTGATAGTGTGATACGTAATTAGGATGTAGATTATTATCAAGAATTACTTAAAATTAATTTGGGATTTTGTTCTAGTGAAATTGCATGTACAATATGTAAAGAAAACCCTGTCCGATCCGTGAAGGTATTGTTTGGTACTGATTCTACTAATGCCAACAAAGCCTGACTAAACATAAAAATATACCCCCTAGAAAAATAAATATTATTCCGCAAAAGGACGTAACTCACATGACAATACATGGGCGAGCGAGGCGGCAGAACACGCGGTCAAACAAAATGCCGCCAGTATTGTACATTCATTCATACAAGGTACCAATAATACCGTCAAAAATGGAGTCACTTTGTCACTTTTTAAAAATTTACCAAATATGGGTTCCCCCATATTTGGTAAATTTTTAAAAAGTGACAAAGTGAAGTGGAGTTAGACCGCGAAAAAAAAGATTATTTCAAAATTCATTAGTATTTCCTCTATTATAGTATTTCCTCTTTACCTCTATTATTCTTATCGGTCGGACGGGGTTTTCTTTACATATTGTATAAGCAGTAGAAATTGATCGACCGACAAGGTCAAATTTAATAATCTAGCGGAACCGCACAGATGTTTGTATTGATATTTATAATCCAAAACACACTTAATAATGTTCTCGCCAAGCTCCATAAAGAATAGAGGTAAACAAACCAATTTAGGGTTATCACAAATCACGTTTTACAAATCTCCTGTTATTTATATGATTATCGACCTTTACATGCTAACTATTATTGCAACATATTTCATTAGAATCACTAAAATAACTTGGTGATAGCCCTACAAAAAAAGAAATATGGATGAAAAACTACTCGTTGCCTAGCAACGGTTTGTTTACCTCTATTCTTTATCGAATTTGGCCGACATATAGGTTATAGCTACCTAGATATCTAAAACAACTACACACTATTATTTAATTAAAAACAGTTACGTAAGCGTCACCAAAATTCAAACAAGGACAGACAGGTGAATCATTGTATGACTTCATAGTGTTTGCATTTTAAAACTGAGTAACATAGACAATGCGAAATGAGGCTGAACAGAAGTCGGTCGTTCTTTGGTATGACAAAAAAAGAACACTTTTTAGTTGTACAGAGACGCCAAGCACATGAAGTTACGCGATACTGTAAATCCCAATAAATCTTGAACCTAAAGCTTACGCGATAAAGTGCAAATCTATTAAACAAATTGATAATAGTAGTAGCTTATGTACAGGTGTCTGTACCGACCAAACACAAATTCGTATACCTAACAATGCTTGCTTTGTAAATAAATAAATATATACGGACAAATCACACAGATTGAGCTAGCCCCAAAGTGAGTTCGAGACCTGTGTTATGGGATACTATATTTATAATAAATGCATATGGGTAATTCTCACGAAATCCCGAAATTCTTGTCCTTGGCGTTTATATAAAAATCCGGTAAAGAAATGGATGTTACTAATATTTCTATACAATCTATATAACTATATTTAACAGTTTCATATAAGATTTTAGAGCTTTATAAATAAACAAATAAAAATGCATGAACATAGTGTTCCTTATATCATTCCCTCACTGTGTCCCAAGTACCAATTTTATTTACTTTTATTTACCAAAAAACTACAAAAATAATTGGAACCATGTTCAAGTAAGTTGGATTATTTAAAAATATTCCTAATTGATGGGAAAAAACCGAAATTATCGTTGTAAATGAAAAAAACATGTTAAAAATTTGAATTTTTAATGTGTCTCACAAAAATAAATCATTCCCTCACACTATTATTAGCAGTTGAATTCTGAACGCATTTTTAATAAAAACGAAACACTACAATTAGTTTTTGAAAGTTGGCAATACTGTCAATTTGTCAAAATGACGCCTTTTCTGTGATTGATTTCGAGTGTGTGCTGCCAAAATATTTTTTTATTAATAAGTCTAAATAAACTTTTTCGTCGTCATTTCATCACATTCTAAAAAAACAAAAGGTAAATACTTTAATTGATTGTAAGTTGCGCAGATAAGTTCGCGTTTGGGAGTAATTTCCTTAAGTAGAAAAATCCTTTTAAAAGTAAGGCTATGTCACGAGTCCTTTGCGGTTATTCTTTATTTCGTCATTCCCTCGCCATCATTCCCTCACATAAACTCATGATGAGGGAATGATGATATATGAGGGAATAGTTTTTGGATGGGCTAACTGACTTTTTTATTGTTTGCTTTTATTAACTCTTGAATTTATTGTTATTGCAATATTGTTGAAGGTTAAAGAATGTCAAGAAAAAAGAAGATAAGCAAAGAAGAAGCTAAATTAAAAAAGCGTGAATATGAATAAAATGATAGAGTATACCTTCCACAACCAAACAGAATAGTGACTTATGAACAGTGGATGTATGAAACTGTATCCTACGAAAAAACTGGAAAATTGAAGAGAGTGAGAAAACCTATTTTAAAAGAGATCAAGGTTTCACAGAGGTCATTGGTACTTCAGCTAAAAAATACTTTGTCTTTATTTTTTAAACACATTGTCACGATAGCAGGCCAGTATCAGATTATATCAGAACTTAAAAAGACTTTAGCTGACAATGAAGTCCTTATTCACATAGACTTCAGCGAAAACTATTGTTGCAAATATAACGAAGAGATTCAGGCAGTGCATTTCGGAGGTGCAAGTCAATAAGTTACTCTACATACAGGAGTATTATATTTACCTGAATATGACACTGTAAAACCTTACATGTTTTGTTCTCTTTCTGAAAATAATAGACACGATACATTGGCAGTATGGGCACATTTATTACCCGTTTTTGAGTGGCTTAAAAATCACAAACCAAATATTCACAGAATACACATGCTAAGTGATTGTCCTGTCAACCAGTACAAGAACAAGCTCATGTTTCATCTAGTATATCATCATATAAATGATTTGTTTTCGAGTGCGACACTTTTTGTGTGAAATTATTCAGAACCAGGCCATGGCAAAGGTGCTCGTGGTGGCATAGGTGGCACATTAAAAAGAACAGCTGATAAAGCGGTGGCTGAAGTCCAGGACATCGTGAATTTGAAACTTCTCAAAGAAATTTTGTTGGCAAGATGTTCTTCAATAAAGCTATTTGAAGTTACCTCTGTTAATATCGCGAAGATAGAAGACTTAGTCAAACAGTCAACCATCATTACTGCATTTCGTGGAACCCAGAAAATTCATCAATTTGTCTTCAGTAATGATGTCTTGGAATTTAGAAGTCTTTCATGTTCTCAATGCGGAGAAAAGTGTAAACATTTTCACATAGGATATTACAAATCTTCAAAACGATGCATTGTCATGTCCTTTGAATTAAAATCACGAAACACATCTTATGATAACAAATTTTTGGACATTCGTCAAATGATATTATTTGTACGGACAGTAATATCACTCATAATATTGGTGAAAATGTACTTTTCAAATAGGACGAACATGTTTACCCAGGGAAAATAATAACAGTTTCTGGCGAAGGCGCTTTAGTAAATGAAATCTTGGAAATGACCTAAAATTAGAGATGAACAGTTATATGCCTGACATGACATTCTGAGTATTTCTGAGGAAGATAGAGCCTCCAAAATTAATCAGTAAAGGTTGTTATTTTATAAAAGTATCTGATTAAGACTTTAATTGTAACTTTGAGACTGATTCGTTTAAGATTACAATTTTTTCACTCTTTATTACTAAATTAGAAGTAATATTTGTTTGGAAAAAGCCAGTTTTTTTTTTGTTGATTTTCATACTAAACGTTCATTTTATGTATGAGACTTTTTTATTTAATTAATAAGTGTAATTGTTTTAAATAAGTGCGATAATTATAAAAATAACTTTAAATTATAGTTATGCCAAAGTGCTGTAATAATTTTGTGATACTGGGATTAGTCGTTGATCTTAGTTATTGTTTAAGAGTAAAATTTCATTTAATAAAAATATTTCTTTGAAGAAAAACTAATTTCATTTAAAAAGCTTCCTAACTTGTTTGCAACAATCATTCCCTCACCTTAACTATCATTCCCTCACTTTGTTTTTTTTTTAATTCCTCATAACTTTCATAAAGCGCGATAATTCTTGGGACCACTATATAATTTAATTCTAGTAACATTAGTCCTATCAAATTCACATAAAATAATTATCAAATAATCTTATTATTTTTTGTCATTTTAAGATAACCGAATTTCGGGATTTCGTGATAATTACCCATATATAGATAAACATCCAAGACCCAGGTCAATCAGGAAAAGATCATTTTCCATCATGACCTGGCCGGGGATCGAACCCGGGGCCTCCGCGTCGCAGGCAGGCGTGTTGACCGCTGCGCCACGGAGGTCGACGAAAAATGTCAGCTGTTATAATATATAAAAAAAAAGTGAAAACATAAGTAAGGACGTAAGTATGTCAAAAAATACCAAACAATATTCCATCAAGCAATGGGACCACTTCTAACTATATCTACCCTACCTACCTACTATATAACTATATCTATCACTTTCTAACTATATCTTGGACACCAATGACTGATTAAAAGTTGAAGAAAAACATCTTGAGGAAACCTGGTCTGTGAATTCTGAAATCGCCAACCCGAATTGAGCAAGCGTGATGATTAAGCTCAATCCTTCCCTGTATGAAAGAAAACCTGTGCCCAGCAGTGGGACGATAAAAAAAGGTTAATGATGATGATGAATTAAACCACCACCCCTGACGCATAAAAAAGAAGTTCCGAAATGGATTTACAATTGGGTTGTATCCTAAAAAAATATTTAATGTTCATTAGATAGATTTATAAAAAATACTGAATACGTATTTTTTATTTTTTCATTCATTCAAATACTTAGGAAGATATATTGATTTGAAATGTAGCATGTCTTCACGCCGCGGTACAAAATATACCACGGCGTGACGTAATCAGCCCCCGCTCCAAAACTTTAATACGCTATATCTCAGTAGGTTTTGGTTTTTTCGACAAAATAAAAAATACGGGTCTCCGTTTTTTTATTATCTATAAGACGGACTAATTATTTTTTTGATTTTCGTACCTTGGATACATCCCTATTGCCAAAGATATACATAGTAGGTATAACATATCTACATCCAAAAAAGAGAACCTCCTCCTTTTTGAATTCGGTTAAAACAAATGGACTGAACCATTTTTGCAGCAAATAGTCTCACAATAGAGTATATATTTAAAAGCTTTTGATTTGCGAGACATTTCAGACATTTTTATAGCCCGAACTAACGAAAATAATTAAGAGTATTTGTGCTCGTTTTTTAGGCGTTCCACCTCGGCCTTGCGACGTTCAGAGGCCTTTATTGTGGCATAGCATTGTTTAATTTTAGAGTCTGTTACCAGAATATTTTATTTATAAGCACACTAAGCTTACTTTCCAAGTGTCCTATTTTAAATTTTACTGCGTCTCGAGTTGGTAATATACAGGCTGTATCTGACATCGTAACGCAAACTTCGCTAAAAGGCTAGACCACATGCTACTAATTAAGTTATAATGAACGGTTACGTAATTCACAGTGTTTAAAAAAAGTGTCGGCTAGGCTTTTGAACGTTGTAAGCGTGCCGCCGTGCGTATTTGTAGGTATGACGCTGATGTGAACTCTAACCCTGGTATGAACTCTATTAAATCGGCCGACAGGATAGTTTTTCGGGTTTTGTTCACTTTGCGCTTTTTTGTGTAATTAGTGAATTCATTAATTTTTACTTTACGATCTTTTTGGGTTATAAAATTATAGCAATTATGAACGGTCTAAAGTAAAAAAACGCATTTTTTTTTTAATGTTGAAAAAACCGACGAAAAATTCCACCACTGGGGGTTCAGAATCATGTACTGGATCCATGGTACTCGTTTGTGCGTCGATGTCAGATACACCCTTTAATGTTTAAGAAATTCTCAGAAGTCTGGGAAGTCCTCATGGATTCCTTATGGAGCATTTAGGATAATCAGCCCATAATGTCCCCACGTCTGGGCACAGGCTTGTAATCCAGCACGCTGGCCTCATGCGGGTTGGTAGATGTCACTTTTGACACACAAATGCCTTCGAATTATTAATCAAGGGCATGTCAGTTTCCTTACGATTTTTTTCTTCACTTTTTGGAAAGCAGTGAAGATGCAATTAAATGCACAGAGTAACTCGGTGCCATTATACAGGTGGCCAGAAAAGAGACGTCCAAAAAAATTTTTAGGTGCCTCGTGTCGAATCGCATCTGAATCACCTCTATTTATGTTCTACGATTTTCCGTAGTTTTCGAGCGTCAATTTTCTTTTTTAAACGTCACTTTCCTGGCCACCTGTATATATATATCACCGGGCCACCACTCCTCTATGCCTATTCACCTGATAAAAATCAGTAATACTTTATGACCCTAGCTTTCATTTCACGCCATTTCTTAGACTAAACAACTAAGTTAATCGATTCATTTTTATCACACGCCAATCTTATATGAACACCGATAACTTTGAACGCACGCGCGTATTGCGACTATCAAACACAGTGTTTATTAGTGGTACGTTAGGTACGAGTGGATAAAGTATTTGATGTTGTCATCATGGTTTTATTCGTTGGTGCAAACACGATTAAACACCTCGATAAAGTGTTTTAGATTTCAAAGTTGTTTCTGGTAAAGCGGTCAAACCAAAAAATCATTATTATGTACAGCCCGACTTACCCATACGTAAGGTTCAAGCATCATCGCTGCCCATATGTCGCTTATTCTATAACCATTTACATTAATTCAGAATACTCAAAACTTTCCTGAGTAGTCAATGATCGAATTATTGGCGCGCGTTGGCAATGGAAAGACCTACGTACAACAGTAGACCACTATGCGCTGATGATGGTGACGATTTTAAGGGAAGGTTAAAGATAAAATGTAAATATTATCTCACTCACACATCGTCATCAGCAGTGATGTAGAAGGCGGAGCACTGTGACGACGCGTGTTGTCGAACGCACACACGCAGGCGAGGCCTACTCCCGCGCAACTTCTGCAGTAGCCATAGCAACATGCTGTCGGGGAGACCTGCGAAAGAAGCGGAGGTTAATCATCACATCTTAAGGCCTACTTAACGCAATAGTAATAGTGAAATCAGTAGGAATCAACGTGATGCCCGAGACGCGACGCGACGGGACGTGAGAAACATAGTTAAATATCCAGCAGATTTTATTGAATGTGTGTACAAAAACCATGTGCGTGGACGATAATGCACTCCGTCGCAAGACGCATTGTGGTGTAACCCGCCTAAATGAACTCAAGAAGTTGTTGAAAGCTTTCTTCAAATACAAAACGGTCTAACTGCTGATTTAGGTCAGATGGCGAACAAAAGTCATTGTGCGTGTGTGATCTCGGATAATTCGCCTCTAGAAAACCCTACATATAAAGAGTGCTCTCCTGAGACTACTTGGGATAACGAACTGAATCTTGGGAGTGGCAAAATCTTCGCTCTATCGATTTTGCTAGGCTTGGACACTGAATATGATTGGATAAAGCCTAGTATATGGCCATCTCTTATCCTTGTTTCATCGGATTACTACTTCATATCCTCTATAAAAATACGACGTAAATTCGCAAACTATTTTCTCAGAAACATTTGGACGTGCTCATACCAAATCTTTATTGTTTGTCTTTTTGCCAGTTTCCCCTTTACACAAACGAGAGGGTTGATCGCTCATTAACAAGTTCATGAACAGTTCCTTCAACTGAAAATCAGATTTCCTTACAAGGAAAACGCAATACGTTTTCGTAAGTCAGAGTCTTGTAAATCGGCTTTGGCTATCAGCCAGGACCTATATATCTACGGAGTAGAAATTACAGTAATTGTGATATAAAGCAATCAAGAGTTATTCGTAAGTAGGACATTGTCTTTTGATCAGACAGTAGCCAAAAATTAACACCATAAAACATTTTAATGGATTTCTTGTCAACGCCTAATGGTCGAAAATGAGCGTATAGTGGTAGGCCATAACATCGGCTGCCGGCAGAAGTTACCACCCACCAGAAAAAGTCTTGCCGCCAAGCGATTCGTCTTGTTCCGGCATGATGTCTGGTGAAGCCGTACGGAGGACGAGTCTGAGCAGTTGTGTTGCGATATGTGGTGGGTACGCTGCGCCAAATGTTGTTGTGTCGGGAGTTTGGTCGTGGAGAGTCTCCAGATCAATCTCCCTTTAGAGCAGCTTCGTTTGGTCGTGTTGGTCTTGGGTTTAACATTGCATCAATGCATCATATTCCTTAGTTTTTTAGTGAATAGGCTTAATAAACTAGTACGCATTACCATCAACGATTGCATCACTGCTTACCATCAGGCGGGATTGCAGTCAAGCACTAGTTTATAATTATTTGAAAAAAAAAAAAACGTTAGCCGTATGCACAATGATCGCTGGGAAAATAACCAACCCGGTACGGACATCCGAGTATGCCACTGCAGCCACCACAGGAAAAGGTGGCGAGACGATTTAGATACGTACACAAGGTGGCCTGGAAGAATTTGGCGGAGGCAACTGCTCAGAAGTGGGACATTACTGAAAAGGACATTACAGTCATATGCTGTCACAAATTAAAAACTTTTAGAGTGGGAGCAGGCCGTGTTAAATAAACCATTAACGCCTTTAATAAAGACGACCTCTCGACCTTACATTCTAAAGCCCTGACGTGAAAATTGTATGTACGCAGTTAACTTTCTAAGCGAATAAAACGGTAGCGTTAGCACGAACATTCGTGCCCCACAGAATGGACTTCGGTAAATGCTCAAAACTCCAGTGGCATTGCCAAAAGAAATAACACGCTAATGAATTGTTGTCGCGAAACATCATAAATATATTTCTGTTGCATTTATAGAATACGCATCATGGTCCTGCATCCCAATTGCGTAAAACGCAACTATTACTCTATCAATATGATTTATTTTGAAGCGTATTGCTAAACCATTTCTCTATACATATTATATTTGCATACGCCTTACCGCTAGATCCTCCTGACTCATATCATAACATCAAAATAATGAACTACAATCGCTTGTTAACGACAATGATACATATGTATGTATATTTTAATCTAGAAAGACTTAAGTCAAATTAACGTCAAGCTATGGTTAATGGCTATGTGATATTGCCTGTCGACTTTTGATCGTCATTGCAACACAGCCAAAATGTAAAGGCTGCTGAATACGAAGTCTGGCTTTAAGCCAACATTTTATACTGAAAAGAAGAAAGATATTCCAGCCAACTTGATATGTAAGCTAGCATTTGTTTCAAAGATGAGATGAAGGCATTTCTGGACGCGTTTCAACGCAAACAACGCGTACAGGAAATGGTTATAAAGTTATTGAACTAACTAAAAATTTTCCGCTTCTAGGTATTCTGAAGACGCTTTACTTTTCATCACGCCGTATGACCGGTAGAGTAATTGCATAACACATTATCAGTTGCGATCGGACTAGGTATGCTAAGTGGTTCATTCTTGTCCATTTGCATTTACGAATAAAAACGAGCAAAACATTAATTTCACATTTTACTTCTCGCCTCCACAATACGTTCAGAAGTTTATCTGTTTAATATTAATACATTCATAGAAGTACCGCGTAGAACCTATACAATATGTAAGGAAAAGCCTGTCCGATCCGTGAAGGTATTGTTAGGTATCGATAACTGATTCTACTAATGCCTACAAAGCCGGGCTAAACTTTTAAAAAAAAAACCCCTAAAAAAATAAATATTACTTCGCAAAAAGAGGTAACTTAAAATGTGTGCGGTAGGCCATACAGGCGCGGGCGAAGAGGGGCAGGGCACGCGGCACGCGGCCGCATTGCTATTCGCTCAGAATTATACCGTCAAAAATAATGTTGTCACTTTTTAAAAACTATCAAGTTTTGGGGAAGTTGGAATTAATTCGCGGGAAAAAAAGATTATTTCAAAATTCACTAGTATTGAAGTTACTATGTTGATTATGTAAGATTTCATATTTTATTAGGTCATGTGTTTACCTAACCTTTATTATCCTTACGGGTCGGACAGGGTTTTTTATTTTTTATTATTTTTTTACTTTATTAACTGTTCCGTGGGGTTTACTTAACATATTGTATATTACCATATCAATTCCTTACCATACCTTAGACTTGGTACGACTTTGTCTAGATTTCATTACTTTTTAGAGATAAACAAGCAGCTTGAGCGAGATTTGGCAAGTTTTAAACAAAATGTTTTTGGTGGGATATTTAATTAAGGAAAAAAGATAAATATCAGTTTAATCTTGTCAAATTAGTCAGCCTGGCGTAAATTGACGTATTTATAGTCAGTCGCCATGTTTTTTTAACACGTCTAGAAAATCTATGGAGCATCTTAATTTGACAGGACTAAATTTATATTATTTCTTTTGACCTTTTCTTAATTAAATAGAATGAGAAGGATGCACTGTGATGTTTTTAGTGTTGCCAACTCATTGGGTGACAAGTGACAACGGAACCTAAGACTAAGTCTCATCTGTCTAAGATTAGAAGAACAACACGTCTTGGCCAATAAGCGATTTTTAACAGGCAATCTAACCTGTGAACTCTAAATTCAAACCAATTTTACTTGTTTGTGACTAAGTAAGCTAAGTGACTCATTCATGTTCATTTACATACAAGAATAAAAACGAGCAAAATATTAACTTCACATTTTGCCCCTCGCCTCCACAATACGTTTCGAAGTTAAATATTTGCTTATACATTCCCAGAATCACAGAAGTACGGCGCAGAACCTATTACCGTGTCAATTCGTACAGCTGGAGAACCAATTCGACGTAGTTTATCATAAATGGTATAATGTTTATGTATAAATGGAGCCGTAGATAAAGACTGTTTTATAATTTTGTCACGCAATATACAATGTATGTATGCATATCTGCTACGTGTACAAATTATATTTGGGGGTTTACTTTACGTGTTTCTTTCCAGTTTTTCTATAGATTTGGTGGCTGTTATTTATGAGAAAAAAGAAACTTTATTTCGGACCCATCCGTGTAGCCCACTTAATTAGTATACACACGACTTAGAAACTAGCGTTAGAACTTATATCTCTTCAGAAAAACCAACACTAACTATTCCTTACTACTGTACCATTAGGGGAACCCAATACTTCAGTATGGGGTTCTCCCATCTATCAGCCATAATAAAATTGAAAATAGTAGGTATGTCTATAATGTCGGCCAAATTCGATAAAGAATAGAGGTAAGCAAACCGTTGCTAGGCAACGAGTAGTTTACGCCTAAAAGACAGATGTTAACAACCTTTTCTAGATAGATGATTTTCATAAAAGTAATAATTCTACTTCCTACAAACAGTTAAACAGTTAGTAAGTAAACAGTTTATTTGTTTACATATTTATGATTTGCATAGAACGCTTAATCGATTTGAATGAAATATGACACACATGTAAGCTAATTTCTTAATAGGTTAAATTTTTTGATACATATATATTATAATTAGTCCATACTTGAAAGTATTATAAGGTCTGAAACTCAACGTGGCGAAGACCGTATACTTGGCCAGCAACACGACAGACCCCATGTCTGTGCGCATAGGCGGAGACATGGTCGAGTGCACGGACCAGTTTAAATACTTGGGGTCTGTGCTTCACGCGTCCGGCGACATTGATTGCGACGTCAAGGCACGTATTTCCGCAGCTTGGGCGAAATGGCGTGAGGTGACAGGTGTCATTTGTGACCCCAAAATGCCGGTTAAGCTTAAGGGGCAGGTCTATAAAACCATCATTAGACCTGTTCTCCTGTATGGCAGTGAGACGTGGCCTGTGCTTGAGCGACACAAGAAGGAGCTGCGTGTCACGGAGATGAATATGCTGCGGTGGATGTGTGGAGTTACGCGGAAAGACCGCATCAGGAACTCCCGCATCCGGGGCAGCCTTCGTGTCCGTGACATTGCAGACAAACTGCAGGAGGGTCGCCTACGCTGGTACGGCCACGTCTTACGCAAACCGGCAGGTTACGTGGGTAACAAATGTCTTGCCATGGCGCCTCCGCCGGGCCGGAACAAGCGGGGTAGACCAAAGAAATGCTGGCTTGACGTTGTAAGAGATGACATGCGTGCCAACAAGCTCTTACCACAGGATGCTAAAGATCGTGCGAAATGGAGGAGAATGTGCAGGAAAGCGGACCCCGGGCTCCAACGCGAAAGCCGCGGATGCAACCGGGATAAACGCTGAAATTATGATGATGATGACTTGAAAGTATTATAATGCATATGTTATGCAGTTGATTTGAAAGTAATTCATTAGTTGAATTCCACAAAATGTGTTTAATACCTGGATTTCATCCATCTTTCTTTTTTTGTAAGGCTATCACGTAAAATTAATGTCGACTATTTAATGGTTTATCGAAATACCAAGCATGTTATTTTAGTGATTCTGTTGAAATATGCTGCAATAGGAATTGTTAATAAATAGTTAGGTGGTGAAGCCGTACGGAGGACGGGTCTGAGCAGTTGTGTTGCGATGTGTGCCGGGTACGATGTGCCTAATGTTGTTGTGTCGGGAGTTTGGTCGTGAAGGGGCTCCAGATCATCCTCTGGCGCAGCATCTTTGGTCGTGTTGTTGGGTTAAACATTGCATCACCTCGCTTAACTGCCGTCTTCCTTCCTATTCACTCAGTTTTTTGAGTGAATAGGCTTAATAAGTTAGTGCGCTTTATAATTGCATCACTGCTTACCATCAGGCGGGATTGCAGTCAAGCACTAGTTTATAACTAATAAATAAAAAAAAATTGTTTGTTTACCTCTATTCTTTATGGAGCCTGGCGAGAATATAGGTGTTTTGATCATGTTGAGAGAATGACTAAAAGTCTACTAACACAAGGCAGATATGAGTGGAAACACCGGAGGACACACACGCACACTTCCTAGGACGCCGTATTATTGGATGGAATTTGGTCATGGAGGTTCTCCACATCAATCTGTCTATGGCGCAGCATCGTTGGTAGTGTTGTTGGGTTTATCACAGTACATCCAAATAGACTTAATAAACTAGCGCGCTTTACCATCAACGATTGCATCACTGCTTACCATCGGGCGGGATTGCAGTCAAGCACTCGTCTATAATTAAATATAAAAAAAAAAACTGGTGAGCACAATCATTGGTAGACGTTTGATATCAATATAGCAAAGGAGAAAGGCTTTTCTTAACGAAAAGAGGGATGGCGCAACGGCTGGAATTTGAAAGCTTTTTAAGAATGGCACTGACAGATATCGGGATTATATTTCGTGAAGTGCCAAAGTTAAGTGCAGCGGGAGACGTCTAGAATGGCTCAAAGTGGTCCTTTTCAGGATAATCGAGACCCACTTAGCAGCTGTCAATTCTCAAAGAAAGTACTTATTACTTCAATTCCATCGAACCATTCGAAGGTACCAATTTGCATTTTTCTTTATTTTCTTTTTAATCGTTTTGAAGCCTGACTTCAATCGACCTGTGCTTGGCCTTTCATTATAAGCGGGCAAGTCGGCTAGAGTGAATAGGTTCTTAATAAACTAGCGCGCTTTACCATCAATGATCGCATCACTGCTTACCATCAGGCGGGATTGCGGTCAAGCGCTTGTTTATAACTTATAAAAAAAAAAAAAAAAAAAAAAAAAAAAATCGATGAAAAAACAAAGAAAAAGTTATTTCTTTTGCCGAGTGGGTCAAACGGGTCGAGTAAAACCTGTTTGATTAACTTTATCGCGCTATAAAACCACCTTATCTCATTCAGAAATAAATACGCAGGTATTATGAAAATAGGTCAGGAATTCAGGATTAATCAAATATATTTAGAAATTGTTGCAGTGTGGTTACCGAGCGCGCCACGCAGCTTATGGTAGATCGTAGACCTTGTCACGTACGCACGCCCGCGCAACAGCTGACGCCAGAGGTCAACGAATCGCTCGCCCGCCTGAGCGGAGCGTTGACCATAATTTTGTTGGGACAACCAAGTAAGATAAAAAGTTCATAACGTTGTGGTTTTTCATGACATCTTTTTTTATTTTGTACATAGATTCTTTAAGTGTTTCGAGTGGCTCATAAACAAAACGTAATGCTGTATAGTTTGGCAGGTGTTAATCATGTCTTAACTTTTAAAGCAACCGTTAAGGTATTCTTACTCCCTTGTCTACATTATATTTAGACAAGGACTAAGCATATTGTAAAGGAAATATATTTTATTTTACATAGCGACACATGCTTTACTAAGTAAAGCATGTGCACTTGGTTATCACAAGTAAAGTCTTTACTTGTGATAACCAAGTGCACAAACATTCTGTGAATGTGTTAGTGAAGACTTCGCTATTATCTCAGACGACTTCGTTCGCGTGGAATTAATTATGCTCCGCTCCTATTGGTCGCAGCGTGATGTTATATAGCCTATAGCCATCCTGGATTAATGGGCTATCCAACCCAAAAAGAATTTTTCAAATCGAACCAGTAGTTCCTGAGATTAGCGCGCACAAACAAACAAACACTCTTCAGCTTTATATATTAGTAGTATATACATAGATATGGATGGAAATAAAAATTCTCTAAGTACCTACTAGCGATTAAGGAGTTTCTCATACTGCACTGCATCACGCAGTGTAGCACGGGTGTGTGTGTTCTTACATTGTGTGCAAGTATCTTTGTTTGGCCTCAAATAGATGTCAGTACATCGTGACGGAGTCCACGAAGACCGATGCCTGCCAAGGTTGCGCATCATTCGAAAGAGATACCTTGGCTCCTGACGCACAGGCAAGTGAAGGAACACGGGTGGGTTTTAGCTAGTAAAAGTCTGACACTCCCTTCCGCTCCGCCCAGAGCGGGAGAGGTCATTTGATGATTTCACAACCGAAATTAAAAAAAAAGTATCTGTGTTTGTATAGAAAGTACGCGTAGTGCAATAAACAGAAAACACGCATTCTGGCGCGCACGCGTGGCTTCGTCTGTCGCCACGGACTCCGCAGCTCAGCGCGAGGCAGTATGTTTCGCCTTAAGGCTGTTATACCTAAGGCAATGTGAGG
This sequence comes from Sesamia nonagrioides, assembly GCA_017933935.1. NCBI lineage: Eukaryota > Metazoa > Arthropoda > Insecta > Lepidoptera > Noctuidae > Sesamia > Sesamia nonagrioides. The sequence continues at coordinate 809,010 of JADWQK010002064.1, forward strand.
TTAACATGTTTAGTTCACAGTATTCTGTTTAGATTCCCTAATCGAAGAGTTTAGGCATGTGCAAAAGCTATTGAAGAACGGATTTCAAGGTCAAGGCCGCGCCATATGTTTCGAAGATCGATGATCGGCCTTAGAAATGACGGGAAGTATCGTCATTAATCTATTACTTCGAAATGTCGTGGTCATAGTGTCATTGGTTATATTTATTTATTACTAGCTTTCCGCCCGCGGCTTCGCCCGCATGGAGTTCGGTTATATCGCGCTTTTTAGATTTCCCTCGGGAATATCAAAATTTTCCGGGATAAAAAGTAGCCTATGTTCTTTCTCAGGGTCTAAATTTCATCAAAATCGGTTGAGAGGTTTAAGCGGGAAAGCGTAACAGACAGATAGACAGAATTACTTTCGCATTTATAATATTAGTATGGATTATTTATTACATTTATTTATTTTTATTATTGTATACTCGTTTTTGCCACCCATTTATGCTATTAGTTTTATTTTTTAAATATTTTTTTCTAATAAAAACTTTCATTTTTTTATTCACTTTGTAGTGGTTTTTGGAAGTCAGATGTTTTTTTGTAAAAAAGTTTTTATTTTACACTTTTTAGTTGTTAAAAGTACTATGTATTCAGTTGCATCCGGTCAGACTGGAAGCTGATGCAAATATAGTTGGGAAACGACGTAATTTTGTTTACTTTTATTTTTCTAATATTTTTTTTTTTAATAAAATTTCGAAGTCGGTGTCAAAAAACGAATATACAAAACCAAAGACACCAACTTCCGAAATTAGTTATTTTCATTTTGTAGTGGTTTTTGGAAGTCGGTTGTTTTTTTTTTTTGTAAAAAAGTTTTTATTTTACACTTTTTAGTTGTTAAAAGTACTATGTATTCAGTTGCATCCGGTCAGACTGGAAGCTGACGCAAATATAGTTGGGAAACGACGTAATTTTGTTTAATTTAATTTTTCTAATAATTTTTTTTTTAATAAAAATTTTGGAAGTCGGTGACAAAAAGCGAATACCTATACGAAACCAAAGACACCGACTTCCGAAATTAGTTATTTTTCACTTTGTAGTGGTTTTTGGAAGTCGGTTGCTTTTTTGTAAAAAAGTTTTTTTTTTTGTTGTGAAAAGTAGTGTTCAGCTGCCGGTCAGCCTGAACTGAACAAACATAAAAAATCATATAATATGTATACGGCCGAATTGACTAACTCCTCCTTTTTGGAGTCGATTAAAAAGACGGAACAAACCGATTGGCGTGCTTTCCGTGGCACAGAGGCAACTCAGTATGTTAAGGTCACCCATCTACAAACTGACTGCGGCAAGCATAACTTAATCTGCCCCCTAATCCCTGAACACATTTTTGTCAAATGATTGCGACTAGTTGGGATCGTTTGGACCGAACGGACCAATGGGCGGTCGGAACGATCCCAACTGATGCCAACTAGTCGCAATCATTTGTCAAAAATGTGTTCGCCGATTAGGGGGCTGATCTAATGACACTTATGGCTGTTATTACTTAGCAATGAAGACGAATTGAACTTCATAAAGTAGACATACATCGCTCACACCTAATATAATTCACAAGGAACTGTCTGAACGTACAAAAATATTTACTCTTAAAGAAAAAATACGCCTCATTTCCTGAAATAACTTCCTATCCTTCTTAGAAACATATAAGCCATATTTTCTTCGGCGAAATGAAGGTGTAGGATAATAAATCTGACGCTTACCCTTATCTATTCCCTAAATGTATTCCCTAAAGAGAATCTGGATGAGACCCTTACTGAAATATTAAGTATCACAATGTAAATATTACTTCACAGAAACAGTATGGATCTATATTAGACTTGCCTATGCATTCCACTAGTTTTTACGATAAATCCTTTACTGCACAAGCATTTCGGCTATGGAATGACTTGCCCAACTCTGTCAACTTTTAAAACCATGACAAAAAAGCACTTCCTGTTTCTTTAAATCATCATCATCTCAGCGTTAATCCCAGTCGCATCCGTAGCTTTTCAGCTTTGGAGTCTGGGGTCTTTACCAGTCTAACTGCTGATTTTTGGCTAAACTTCGACATTTTCCATGAAGCGACTGCCGTCTGACCTCCACAACCCGAAGGCGATATCGAAGCAATGCAGTTAGACCAATTGTTAGACTTTTGAGGGCTCCAACAACCCGTAACGACTGCCACTTGATGTTCGTATGGCAACCGGGACCAACGGCTTTACCTGCTTTCCGAGGCACGACCCGACCAGTGCAAATATCATATTCATGCATACAAATATTTGCACTGTGCGGGGATCGAACCCGCGCCTCCTTGCGCAATGGCCGCGTTCGCTACCGCTACACCACGGAGGCTGTCGCTTCCTGTTTCTATAAATGTCATTATAATTTATTTGCTCTTGTATGATGTTTATTAATTAGATGAATATGTTTATTAGACTAGAATGATACACTTAACGTATACATTTATTAAATAATCTATGTAAATAGTACACTGTAGACTACCTACATTATTTCTCTCTCCTTCCCCTTAGTATTCTACCCAAAGGTTGTCTGTAAAAGATCGCTCTTAGCGATAAGACCGCCCATTGTGTCACCCTTTGTAAAATCTTTGTTTATGTTACTGTAAACTACATGGTGTGCATAATAAAAAGTGATCTATTCTATTCTGTTTCTGTACTCTACCTAAGTTATATCGTTACTCTATCAAATGTCACTTCACAGAAACAGTATAGTCTAGCCAAGTTACAACGTTACTCTATCAAAGAGATTCATTAATAAATGTCAGCAGCACTTGACTGATTTGGATTTTAGTGGTCAAAGTAACAGACAGAATCCATTTACAGAACCGGCTCACCCAAGTTTCATTTTATTAGATTCAGTTTATTTTGATTTCGATCAACCTAAATATTCGCAGATTAGCGCAAAAGTCGCTAAAAGCGTTCTTCTTGCCTTTTGTCAAGCGGAAGAGACAGATGAGCCTTTTCTAGTGATGAAACGCAGTATGTACGGACGACAGCAGGTCAAGCTACCCGAAACTATCAAGTATTCACACTCAACCTTGAGCCTTAATGCATAAGCCATAAATTTGAAAAAGTAAAAAAGATTTGACAAATTATAGTAGCTTAATATCTTAAAAACTATCGTCTGTGCCCTGGTCTGTGTGGAACTTCAAACTACTCATATACGACTATGTATTTTCTCAGGGGCTTTCGGCAGGGTCAATCTGTGGCCCTGACGAAAGCTGGAGTTAATTAACGGCACCAAGCACAAAATATGAAGCTTTCGTTTGTAAGTTCCGGAGAAATCAGCTCTGTCCAGTAGGTCCAGAGTATCGTGTTCAGTGGAAATGAAATGAAATCGTTTATTAAGCAAGTAGGATCACTGATCACTTTTACACGTCATATGCTTATTTTTTTTTAACTAGTAAAGCCGGCATTTCCTAACTGACTACCTCTGAGAAGAAATATCCAAAACAAACTCAGGGATCATCGTTTTTTTTTCAAGTCCAGACATTAACAATGAAAATGTTTACAAAAATTTACCTTATAATTACGCATATTGCTTAATAACAATGCTTAAGACGCTGTGAATAGCAAACTTTTAGGTATTTGAGGGGGTGAAGCAGACGAAGTGGGACACGACTAGCCCCGCCCACTGCGGGGCGCGGGGCGCTCCGCGCGAGTACATCGATGCGTGAGGTGAGGCGTCGTGCATCGAGAAATACGCACGTTCTATTAAATCTATACCAACCATTCTCTTCCATCTACATTTAGAAGCGTAATTTCACAACCCAACCGCGACGTATGGTTGGCTCTGTTCGTTACAGTCCCGGTTCGCATTAGACGAGCAGCAGGTTCGAATCCCACATCCGTTCACTTTACCTTGCGATTTTCGAAAATGTGTATTTTATACATATTTTCATTTTTTATTATTTTTTTTGTTTTCTTTTTTATTTTTATAATGCGCTTTGTCCGTTCTGCTTAAATTTTTTGTGTTATGTCCTATTTTCATGAAACTGTTAGAAATATATCATTTCTAGAAATTACTATTTATAAACAGCTGTTTAGAGTAACTGTTAAAAAAAAATGCATTTTCGGATATTTAAAAAAATAAAAGATTTCTTCTTCAAAACTGCAACTCTTATCGAAATCGGGTTTGTACGAGTGAAATAGATGGAGGCACTTGGAGGAGGCCTTTCTGAAAGGGGCCATGAAATGGCCATGAATAATGCAACAAAATGAAATCTAAATTTACTGTTTTGAACTATTATCAAATCAACTGTTATTTTTATTGTTTTTCTTTTCTATTCCATCTACATTTAGAAGGGTTATTTCACAACCCAACCCCGAAGCATGGTTGGCTCTGTTCGTCACAGTCCCGGTTCGCATTAGACGAGCACCAGGATCGAATCCGACTTTACCTTGCGATTTTCGAAAATGTGTATTTTATACATATTTTCATTTTTTATTATTTTTTTTGTTTTCTTTTTTATTTTTATAATGCGCTTTGTCCGTTCTGCTTAAATTTTTTGTGTTATGTCCTTTTTTCATGAAACTGTTAGAAATATATCATTTCTAGAAATTACTATTTATAAACAGCTGTTTAGAGTAACTGTTAAAAAAAATGCATTTTCGGATATTTAAAAAAATAAAAGATTTCTTCTTCAAAACTGCAACTCTTATCGAAATCGGGTTTGTACGAGTGAAATATTATAATACAAATCAACTGTTATTTTTATTGTTTCTCTTTTCTATTCCATCTACATTTAGAAGGGTTATTTCACAACCCAACCCCGAAACATGGTTGGCTCTGTTCGTCACAGTCCCGGTTCGCATTAGACGAGCACCAGGATCGAATCCGACTTTACCTTGCGATTTTCGAAAATGTGTATTTTATACATATTTTCATTTTTTATTATTTTTTTTGTTTTCTTTTTTATTTTTATAATGCGCTTTGTCCGTTCTGCTTAAATTTTTTTGTGTTATGTCCTTTTTTCATGAAACTGTTAGAAATATATCATTTCTAGAAATTACTATTTATAAACAGCTGTTTAGAGTAACTGTTAAAAAAAATGCATTTTTGGATATTTAAAAAAATAAAAGATTTCTTCTTCAAAACTGCAACTCTTATCGAAATCTGGTTTGTACGAGTGAAATATTATAATACAAATTAACTGTTATTTTTATTGTTTTTCTTTTTTTAAATTATATTATGAACTAAGAAATTCATGGTTAAATAAAGGCTTATTATTATTATTTATTATTAATTTCTAGAAATTTGTAGAAAGAAAATTATAACGAATTGATTTTAAATATTAGTTTGCATTATAATTGTTACAAAAAGAATATATTTAAAAAGATGGAACAATTACTACAAAAAATACAGAAAATCGGATAAATTAATAATAATTAAAAAAAAAACAATTGCAAATAAGAAATCCAACAAAAAGCATACAACGTAAAGCTGGGGTTTGAACCCGAACACATACAGGTGAAGAAAAATGTGCCGGGAAAAAGTAAAAAGAATAATTACAGAAAAAAATCAAATAAAATATCGGCAAAAATACAACAGTAAATTAAAAAGTATTTATTTCAATTAAAATCTACAAAAAGCATATAATGTAAACCTGGGGTTTGAACCCGGGCAAAAACGAAATATGATTATTCATCAACAAACAGACACGTAAATATAATTATTTTCTGTGCGGGGTAAAGCAAAAAGTGACATAGGTCCGACAAGCACAGCGCCTCAGCGGTCACTGTCGCTAAGCATAGAAGTGAAAGAGAAGGCAATGGACGCCGCGATGGAGCGACGTTTCGTTCACGTTATTTATCATTAAATACATTATTTATTTTAGAATATCTTAGTTAAATCGATAAACAAAAACAATGGTTTCATTTACTATTATATTTTACATCGCTCTTCTCAATTTTATCAAGATTTGATGATTAATAATACAGTTACAACTGTTATAAATTCAATTTTAGGGGTTACTTTAGGATTTTTTTCTATCGAGAAAATTAATTCAAAACGTGTTTTGAAAACAATGGTTTCCTGCTACATATAATCAAGATTAACATATAAATTTTTGGCTGCTCTGAAATGTATACATTTGGCTAAAAAATTGTTTTAAGAAGCCTATTTTTACTGAACACAGCGCCTTAACCGAGCGAGCATCTCAGTCCCCAGCTTTTTTGTCTTTTAATAATCTGTGATTATAAAATACCCCTTTTTACAAACTTTGGCCTTTATATAGTTTTTAAATCGTTTAATGGGTAAGTTTTGAATGTCCATGGGAAGCTTGTTGTAAAAGTGTATACATTGGCCCATGAACGAGTTGCCTACTCTGTGGAGACGAGTGTGATGTAGGTACAGCAAGATTGTGTTTGTTCCTGGTATTTATATGTATTATGAATATCGCTTATTTTCTTAAAATCCGATATATTTTTATGTACATGCATGGAAGCCTTTTTGTCACAGTCAAGGAGTAGGTACATCTGTGAGGCTACCAAGAGTTTTGGTGAGCTACGCAGACTCGATCATCGATATCGACCGCGTTTGGCTCATCGATTGGCCCGCTTCAAGGTTGTAAGAACTATTAACCAATGAAAGCGCCAAACGCCGTCGATGCGTATGATCGAGTCTCGTAATGAAAAGTTATGGTAGCCACACTGTAGACTATTTTGTTTTACTAGAGAAATATGCAGGAATAAGTCTTGTTGTGCCGACCCCAACTAAAATGGGAGAATGCCAGGAGAACGATGATTTTAATTATCTTTGTGTGTAAACGTGTTTCTGTGATAAATATTTTTATTTTTTTTTTATAATTATGAACTAGAGCTTGACTGCAATCCCGCTTAATGCTAAGCAATGACGCAATCGTTGATGGTAAAGCGCGCTAGTTTATTAAGAGCCTACTCAGTCTAGCCTTGAAGACAATTAAATTGTAGTCAGACGGAAACACTGCCGCTGGCAAATTGCTCCAGTCCCTCGATGTACGCGGTATAAAAGACGAGGCGAAACGCTTTGTCCGGATCGTAGGCAATCGTAGCGGTGTCAACTACGGAAAGATAGTCACCGTTCGACGCCGTACATTCTTCAAATCAGACCTTATTCCAGTTCTTGCATCACTATTAGGCATTAATTTAATTTCAGATAAAGTACGAGCTATCCAAACCAATCCAAAATAAAAACAGAAGTTAAGTTAATGGCCTCAGCAACTGTTCAATGTATTGGCAACTTCCCAACATGCTAATGTAGAGACCATGTATCAAATAACAATGCCAGTTATGTATGTGTACGTAAGGGTCGGTCCAGCCAGTCATCGCAGTACATTAGGTCGGGTTAATGCACACTTGGGTGGGTTCATATTAGCATTTTTACTGTAATTTTATTATCAGGAAAACGTCTGTTGTTTTTACTTGTAGAAATAGCTAGTTTTTTTAATATAAATTACTAGCGTTCCGCCCGCGGCTTCGCCCGTATGGAATTCGGATATACGAGCTTTTTCGAATGCCCTCGGGAATATCAAATTTTTCAATAAAAGGTAGCCTATCTCCTTTTTCGGGATCTAAAGATTGTCTGTCTGTCTGTCTGTTACGCTTTCCCGCTTAAACCTCTTAACCGATTTTGATGAAATTTGGCACAGACAATCTTTAAAAAGAAATCCCCGAGGCAAATCTAAAAAGCGCGATATAACCGAACTCCACGCGGGCTAACCCGCGGGCGGAAAGCTAGTTTATAATATGTGTTAGTATGGATTAACTAGCGCTTTACCGCAATCCCGCCTGATAGTAAGCAGTGGTACGATCATTGATGGTAAAGCGCGCTAGTTTATTAAGAGTCCATTCACTCCAGCCTTGAAGACACTCAAATTGTAGGGTGACGGAAATACTGCCGCTGGCAAATTGTTCCAGTCCCTCGGTGTACGCGGTATAAAAGAGGAAGCGAAACGCTTCGTTCGGTTCGTAGTGGTGTTAACAACGTAAGGGTGAAAAGTCGCGTACGACGAGTCGTCCGATGGTGGATGGAACGGAGATGGGGGAATTCAATCATGCAATTCCCTTGCACACTCACCAGAATGCGTTCTATAGAAGACCGAAAGGCTGGCTACCCTACGCCTGTGCTCCAGGCTTTGGAGACCTTTTAGTGTTAAATCTGGGTCGCCAATCAGCCTCTTCGCACGCCTCTCCACTGAATTCAAAGTAGCCAGGTAACATTTCGCAGCACCAGCCCAAATGTGACTGCAGTGCTCGACACACGAGCGGACCTGTGCTTTGTACAAAATTAGAAGCTGCCTTGGTGTGAAGTACCGCCGGACTTTTGCGATGACGCCAAGTTTTCTGGCAGCCACCTTGAACTTGGACTCAATGAACAGCCCAAAGTTTAGGTTCAAGGAAATCTCACCTCCCAAAAGCTGAAGGCGGTCGGTGCACTCCAAGGATACATTCTGAAAAGTAGGAGCCAAGGTGAACGGGACTTTTGGCGGTGAAAAGACACGCCTGTGTTTTGACGGCATTGAATGCTATAAGATTGGCTATGCCACATTCGGAGACTGCCTGTAGTGCAGCAGTCCTACGCTCTACCATAGCCTCTCTTTTGGACCGGATTGATTCCTTACTAGCCCGAGCTTCGGGAAGGTATCTGTCCACAACTGTGCTGTCATCTGCATACCCATAGATACCGGGCATCAGCAGATCTTAATATGGAGCAGGAACAGAGTTGCAGAGAGAACAGACCCCTGAGGAACACTGGCATTGGCTGACATGGGCTCCCTTGAGCATCCGTCGACAACAACTCGGAGGGGCCGTTCAGTCAGAAAGTCTTTTACCCAACCAGTCAGGCCAGCGGAAATGCCGTACGCTGGAAGCTTACTCAAAAGGCCAGCGTGCCATACCCGGTCGAAGGCCTTCGAGAAATCAAGGGAGACGGCAATCGCTTCCCCATTTTTCTCGAGGGCCTCGCCCCACAAGTGAGTGGCGTACATTAGTAGGTCCCTAGTTGACCGATGGCGTCGAAACGATCAAGGCATACGACATCCCGGTAGTAAATTCCCGTGGGATAAAATCGTGACCACCACGCGGACAAACCCGCTGAAAAAAAATTATATATAAGCAAGACTTTGTATATTGTGACTTTCCTAATTAATTATTGTTGTTAGGCAAACAAAGGGACCTCAAAGTACATTAAAAATGATAAATGACTTATTTTCTGACAAGTAGGTTTGTAAAAACATTTTTTCACAAGAATTATATTTTGACTACTCTGAAAAGATAAGCTGATACAAACTCAGAGATCACGGTCTCTATTAAAGTCCTGACATAATCTTGGTGACACCATGTGAAATAGATTGGTGTATTGAATGGTCTTTTGAGTAAAGAACACAGATTGAGTGGTCGTGATCAGTCAGTGTAAGTTCACATTTGTAAAAAATACTATAGGTGCTAATATTATAAAGATCTTCGCAACTACCAGTTGAATTTGAATATATGTTTTTGCACTTGATAGCCCAATCCTTAAGAAAGGTTAAGGCTTAAGTTTAACACCACGCTACGACCCTCAGGAGCAGAGCAAAAGGAGAAAAGTCAGAAAAAATTGATAAGCACATACGATGTAGTAGAACGAGAGCAGTGGGATGCGATGCGATGAATTTATGCGGACGAAGTTGCGAACAGAAGCTAGTTAGTTTATTATACTTAAATATGTATGGAAGAAAAAGACACCAAATGATTTGGGATATAGGCTTAAGAAAGATGACAATACGTTTTATTTTTATAATTATAAAGTGTTTGACCGCAATCTCGCCTGATGGTAAGCAGTGATACAATCGTCGATGGTAAGGCGCGCTAGTTTAATAAAAGCCTATTCACTCAAAAACACTTGTAAAATATTTTTATTTACGTTCTGTAATCTATATGGTGTACATAATAAAGAGTATGCTAGCGACGACTGGCAACCCCACCTCAAACTCACTATAAAAGGCGTTGCCTACCCGCTCGTGTCGCTCTTTCGACAACGGACACTCGGACTGGTAACTTCGTGCAAACTCAGTAAGACCTATATTTTCTATATTAATATTAAGAGCTGCTGGCTATTGCTTGACATATTGTTGTGTGCTCAGTGATTCTTATTGTATTCCTATCTTATTAAATAAGTTCTGGTTGTAAATGTAATTCAAATGTATAATACACGAACATTGGAATGTCCTGACTTGTTTTTTTAATAAATACCACCTCTGATAGCTAACATCAGAGTGGGATAAAGAACTACATCGCTCACATTCTCGTTATAAATCAAGGAACAGAATAACAGTCACTTACAGCCATTATTATTATTGTACTTATGTGTGGGTACCTGTGTGATTACTTGTGTGGATTGTCGTTAATTTGTTGTTTAGATCACAAAACGTAGACGTGATTGTAGTCGCAGTCATAACGGCAGTCGCGGTAATAACATACGTGGTGAATCGCGATTCGCTTCGCAATAGTCAGGGACGACGAAATAGTAAGTACAGTGAACGATCTCTGAATGAAAACTACACTATACCAGTGATGCATTATACCCTCAAAAGATTAATTATGCTCAAATGCTTCATGAGGTCATAAGGATGTATTCATAAACGATGATTGAAGTTAAGTGACATTTAAAAGTGAAAAATCCTAATCACTAGTTTAGTTTAAGTAACGTTTATGAATAAAGGGGATTAACAGTACGCGTAGTATGAGTGTCGTGCAGTACTTACGAGTTACGATGAGTTACATACGATAAAAGTAACCAGATAATTGTGTATAAATAATATTTGCATTGAGTTCGTGATCTTTAATAATTCGCAGGGCTCTGAAATGATAAATAATAAAAACTACTCAGACATGAGAGAAAATAGGCATTGTAGGGATAAGTGCCCCGGAAGGCGAGATGTTACTGACGATAAAAGTAACCATATAATTATGTATATTTGCATTGAGTTTGTGAAGTTGATAGACAATAAAAATTGACCACAGTGTAACTATTGTAAAGACATGCTTCAGAAGCGGGGAAAATAATAACGTCGTAGTAAAAACGACGGAAACGAAAGTTAACAAGTATTGAATAAAACTAATAAAAAAGTTAATAATAACGTCGTAGTAAAAACGACGGAAACGAAAGTTAACAAGTATTGAATAAAACTAATAAAAAGTTAATAATAACGTCGTAGTAAAAACGACGGAAACGGAAGTTAACAAGTATTAAATAAAACTAATAAAAACTAATAATAACGTCGTAGTAAAAACGACGGAAACGGAAGTTAACAAGTATTGAATAAAACTAATAAAAAGTTAATAATAACGTCGTAGTAAAAACGACCGAAACTGAAGTTAATAAGTATTGAATAAAACTAATAATAACGTCGTAGTAAAAATGACGGAAACTGAAGTTAACAAGTGTTGAATAAAACTAATAAAAGCTAATAATAACGTCGTAGAAAAAATGACGGAAACTGAAGTTAACAAGTATTGAATAAAACTAATAAAAGGCTAATAATAACGCTAGTAATTGTCAATAATTGTGTACAGATATTTGGATTAACCTAAAATATCGAAAGTGATTTGTATTTCTTTGAATAATGCTTGATTTAATAAATAAATATCCGATGGGCGGGAAGAGTAATACTCAGTACGATTTTTAAAGAGTTGGCGGTAATCGGAAGTTGCATCAATTTACATAAAGTAACTATGTCGGGAGATTGTATCAATCACGCACTGGAAGGCTAAAGTGATAGAGGAAAAACACTACCCAGGCATGAGAGGAATGCGCTGATACAGTCACTGCCTAAGACTAAAGGAGTAAACACTGGAACAGGCATTTGTTGGGCTCAAGGTGGTGTAAGAAACATAAATCACACAGCTATAAAGGAAATGCGGTGCGTGATTGTGATAATCTGTTGCCTACGGAGTTCTTAAGCTATCTAAGTCTAAAGGTATCTTGAGAACTTCTGTAAATAGCGAGATAAAAGATAAATAATGGATGTCATGATAGGATAAACCATGGATAAGTAAAGACCTTAACTGATTTAGCCTAATCGAAAACTTTGAAACAGGTTCGTCAGCAAGGATCCCAAAGCACTAGGAAGCCGAGCCAGCTGGTACTTCGAGGGTGCCCGCCGCCACTCCAGACGAGGTTGGCGAGCGGCCGTTCGACGTGCTTCGGATAAGGATGCTGCTGGCTGCATGGAGAAGGCACAACTACGGGTCAAGCGGGATCATCTTCTGGATCTGACGAGGACGTCAGAGTGTCAGGAGAGGCCGTGCTAGCGACGACTGGCAACCCCACCTCAAACTCACTATAAAAGGCGTTGCCTACCCGCTCGTGTCGCTCTTTCGACAACGGACACTCGGACTGGTAACTTCGTGCAAACTCAGTAAGACCTATATTTTCTATATTAATATTAAGAGCTGCTGGCTATTGCTTGACATATTGTTGTGTGCTCAGTGATTCTTATTGTATTCCTATCTTATTAAATAAGTTCTGGTTGTAAATGTAATTCAAATGTATAATACACGAACATTGGAATGTCCTGACTTGTTTTTTTAATAAATACCACCTCTGATAGCTAACAAGTATTCTATTATATTCTAAACACTGAGTGAATGGGAAGGAAAGCGGCAGTTGAGCGAGGTGTTGCAATGTTAAACCCAACAATACGACCAACGATGTTGCGTCAAAGGGAGATTGATCTGGAGACCGTCCACGTTCAAACTCCCGACATAACAACATTTGGCGCATCGTACCCGCCACACATAGCAACACATCTACTTAGAACCGTCCTCCGTACGGCTTCACCAGAGATCATGCCGGAACACTACGAATCGCTTGGCGGCAAGACTTTTTCTAATGAGTGGTAACTTCTGCCGGCAGCCGATGTTATGTCCTACCACCGAGAAATGTGCTTGTGCATTCATGTAACAATTAGGGTTTCTTGTATAACCCAGTAAATGAGTTGTAGAGGTCAGATAAGTCGCTCCATATAATTGCAGCGGTCGGAAAGCTACGCTACATCTTCTCGTCGTCAAAGATATCACAGGGTCTCAAGACCAAAGTTTTTGACCAGTGCGTGTTACTTACCAGTGATGACTTATGGAACTGAAACGTCATCATCATGAACTTTTTTATCGTCTCACTACTGGAAACAGGTCTCCTCTCATACAGAAAAGGGTTGAAACTGGTTGGTCTGAAACTGATTGGATTGAACTGAAACGTGGTCGCTCACAATGCGCCTCATATCACACAAAGGGCGATGGAAAGAGCTATGCTCGGAGTTTCTCTGCGCGATTGAATCAGAAATGAGGAGATCGGCAGAAGACCCAAAGTCACCGACATAACAATTCGAGTCGCTAAAATTAAGTGGCAGTGGGCGAGGCACATTCCTCGTAGAACCGATGGCCAATGGAGCAGTAAGGTTCTGGAGTGGCGGCCAGGTAACGGAAGACACAGTAGGGAGGCCGCAACAAGCCGTACTGAGGACCTGGTGAATGTCGCAGGAAGCCGATGGCTGCGGGCAACACAAAACCGGTCACCGTGGAGAGCCTTGGAGGAGGCCTTTGTCCATCAGTGGACCTCTATAGGCTGAAGAAGGAAGAAGAAGATTCCATCGCACCCGGTTATATTGTAATCCGATCCCAACATATTTAAGAAGAGGCTAGTTAATAATCAATTCATCTAGCTAATGAGCAAAACCTGTTTCGTTATTGTATTTTCTCCTTTTATGTTTAATGCATGCCTTGGCAGCCTATAGGTAATTAAGGCTACGCAATGAAATGTAGAAAAATATGAAATCATTAGCATGTATTGTAATGGTAATCAAATTATTCAAATTTCCAGCATACTAAGTAGGGGTGGCGTGTATAAATTTTCTATTTTTTATTATTTTTAAATTAGGTACTTTAGAAATTCTTACCTTTACGTCTGAACTAAGTGTTAAAAAAAAAAAACAAAAGTAAGCTGTTGTTACAGAATCGTAAACTACACTTCTACCCTACTTTATGTTATACCTACATGAGCTGACGTAATATGGAGTCAATTGGATCAATTATCATGTCAGACATGCACAGAGTGAACTTTTATTAACCTAAAAATGTTTATTTTTTTTTTTTAATTGAGCAATGAGACTCGCATTAAATATACCTATACAGATAAATAAACAATATGTAAAGAAAACCCTTTCCGATCCATGAAGGTATTCTTAGAAATCCATAACTGATTCTACTAATGCCCACAAAGACAGGCTAAACTTAAAAAAAAAATCCCCCTAAAAAAATAAATATTATTTCGCAAAAAAAGGTAACTTAATACATGTGCGATAAGCAACCCCTTCCGCGAGCGGCGGGGGGCAGGGCACGCGGCACCTGTGACGTGGTCGCGTCGCTATTCGCTTATAATAATACCGCTGTTGTCACTTTTTAAAAAATTACCAAATTTCGGGGAAATTGGAATTAATTCTCGGGAAAAAAGGATTATTTCAAAATTCATTAGTATTGTTACTATGATGATTATGTAAAATTTTATATTATATTTGGTCAAGTGTTTACCTAAAGTTTATTATCCTTATGGGTCTGACAGGGTTTTCTTTACATATTGAATATGTGAGTGTTAGTAATGTAACTAAATGCATAAGAAAGTATAGATGACAGTAGATCAAGCTACTCGAAACTGAATATTTCCCAATTAACTCTGAACCTTAATACTTTAATGATAAAGTTGAAGATCTATTACAAAAATATTTTCAGATAGTAGATAATAGATAATAAAATGTGAATATTCAAGGGCCATCAGTATAAACAACAATATAAGTTAGTTTATATTATGTTAGTTAATTAATTGAGATAGTAAACACGTCCAAATAATAGCTCATGAAGTTACAAAAAGTTAAACAACTCAAATTAAATGGTTACTAATTTTCAAGTTTGAGTAGAAATTAAAAACTCTATGCTTCTTAAAATTCAAAGTGTGAGTCCATAACATACATAATTAACCTATAATGTTCCCACAGGCCTGCTCTTGATGAGAGGGAGTGGGCTTTAATCTACCATGCTGGCCCAGTGTACATGCCAGTTTCCTCACAATGTTTTCTTCACCATTGTGAGAGCAGTGGTGATGAAGTAATTTACATAAAGTAAAGCTCCTGATGGGGTTCGAACCTATGACTTGTAAGGCACGACCGATATCACTAGGCCACCGCAGTCCTTAAAGCAAAAGTGTGAGTGTTGCAAGGTAAATAAGAGAGAATAAAATTATTGCAACAGGTAAATCTAATTTTGAAACACTTCTAACTGACTCAGCTATGGTACTATAAAGCAGGTTTGTTAATATAAATACAACACAAACTTTTATAAAATCCATAAATTTAATAACAATGCAGAATTAAATGCTAAGTATGTTACCTTTTGGGAATATCAACACAACATCAGTGTGCTGTGTTGGTGTGGAATGCAGCAGCAACCGCCGAGGATGCATCAGATGAGCACCAAGCTGTCCTGCCATAGGGAGACGTCGCCGAAGCTCCCGACCAGCTATTAAACATAAACATAACTTAAAAATAAATAAAATAGGTAATTCTATATTATCTATTTTAAGGTTGCCTAAATGAGTCTGCAATAAACTATTGCGTACACTGCCTGTTGTAATTTATTTTTAGTACCTATGTAATTTTTTGATTTTTAATAAAGCTGCCATTCCTTATAAATAATAGAAAATCAAATTCATTGAATGATTAAGTATGTATTATAAATAAATATGTAATTCATGAAAATATATTTGTCACTATTCAACTGTGAGTTCTTTTCAATTTGGGCAACATTTAAATTATTTATGAAACACATATTTTTAATTTTATTAAAACTTTACTTTTGTACAGACACTAGTAGGTCAAGTTACCCGAAACTGTAAAATTTTCCCAACCTTGAACTTTAGCAAAGTAGAAAATGAATTTTAAAAAAATCGGCCCATGTACTTAGTAGCTTTGTGCTGATGTCTATACATTATACAAGAATAAGTATAAAAAATGACTGAATTAACACTTGATTGATGTAATATTTTAAAACGCGTAAAATCAAAAATTTTATCCTACCTACATCACCACATATTATTTACCTAGATATTTTCAATACATAAAATAGATTTTCAAGAAAATAAACGTCTGGGAATTCTCCAATATTATTCTTGAATATGATTTATAGTTTACGGAAAGAAAAAACACAAAAATAAAGCTGTTTACAAATCCGCAAAAGAGAAATACGCACCACTATCCAGCTTGTCTTTAGCAAACTCGGCGAAAGACCTGTGTTCTTGTGGAGTTGAATGAGAACTGCTCTCATAATCTTCTTTTTCGGGATTCCCCACACTCCCATCGTCACCTTCCATGGCGAAAACTCTTGAAACAGTCTTCGTGACAATAACAATAAAACGATACACTCACAAACTCACAAGATCAGCGGGACCTTCAGTTTCTTACATCATCGACTATTATAGTAATTACGCTCTTATGTTGAAACTATTGCATCTAACTACACGGAGAAAATGTTACGCCTCATTTAGCGGACAAGGACGACTAACATTTTCAGTTGTTATCGTCAAGAACGCGCTTTATTTACTTGATAAATAATTTATTTTGTGACAAAAGTGCGACCGCGGCTGTCACAATTCAAAATTGATTTTTGGCCGCCATTTTTTAGATTTGGTGTTGCCAAATAACAAACTTGTTCAATCTAAGCAAATGATTCAATGGTATTTAAGAAAAGCCTCATTATAAAAATATATAATAAAATGAGACCAAGTAATTATGTACTTTATAGTGATACTATAAAAGGCTACTCCAATAATTAACTCTGCGATCTCTTACTTTAACCAGCAACATCGTTAAGTAGACATCAAACAAGCTGTCATTAAATCCATTCGGATATCCGTAGTAATAAAAAAAGTTTATTTTACTTTGCCGTATAAATAACAAATTATACATGATATACTTTTGACTGTGGAATAATAGTATAGCTAGGAGTTTTCATTAAGCTTTGAATATATTAGCTTATTTTTATACACTTTCAGGCCTTTTCATGAACGAAATGAAAGCACATACGAATGAGGAAGTCTGTAGACACCGTTATGAAAATCCGAACTAGTTAAAATATTCGCCTTTTCTGTCACTTCATTTGTAAACGTTCGCTAATTTGCGCGATAATACAAGTTACAATGGACGTGTAAACGAACTTAACGTCGCGACTTTCTCTTAATTGTAATAAAAGTGTTATAAACGACAATATTCGTGCAACGGAGAAGGAGAAATAATCTCAAGCCTGATAGAAAGCTTGTAAAAAATACAAGGTACGTAAACCTGTATTCAATATGACCTTTCTTTGTACCCATGTAATCGTCGCAATTTTCTAAAATTACATTTCTGCATTGATTTTCTGGTGAGAAAATGCACATCTGTGCTTTGAAGTGTCTGCTGACACGAATTAAATGGATTATTATTGCTTTCTAAGGTCTATTTATTGTTTTTGTGATAACCCACTTTCACAAAAAAAAAACAGCTGTTAAGTCGTCACGCCTAAATATTTAACAGCTGAGCTGTGTCATCATAAATTAAACCCGAATCCTTCTTGAAATATTTTAATAATAATTAGTTTATTGCTTAATAATAAAGATTACAATTTATTTAATTCCTTTTTAAGAAGGTAAGCTTCTTTTTTAAATCCTCAAGTAAAAAGGTACCTTCCTATTTACAATTAGAGCAAGACTTTCAATTATTTCATTTCAATTTTATTTTGCATGCACTGTACTCTATTCAACTAATACTAATAAAATAATTTGCTTTATTTTCTCCAATAAATAATCAACATATTTCTGCAGGACTAAATATTCATTACTATTTTTATTCAAGAACTCCTTCAACTAAGTAATAATCAAGTAGTGTTTAAGATAACATTATTATCAAAGTTATTTTGTAATGTAGTTTTCCATTGTTTTATTTATTTCTCCTTTTTTTTTTTAAACAAATTAAAGAATAAGACAAACTGCAATTCAGCCCTGGCTTTTCTACAATTAGTTCCTGTATACAGGGCCAGAAATAAGACGATAAGACAACAAACATCTGCCAACAAGAGAGAGTTTGTGTCATATTGAGTGTGTTGTATGGTTATCTTTCTTATTGTAACGACCATCATTGGGTAACCTATTGGATCTAATAAAAGAATTCCACATCTTCAACTCAGGATTGCATATCTTGATATTTTTGTGATATATAGTATGCCACATCAACTAAGCCTGTTACATAAGGTAGTCTTTTTATTGTGATATTGAGTTGGGCTTAAAAGCAAACATTGGTTTGTATATCATGGAAGAATTTATTGGTATAATGTCATCAACTAATCTTGTTAGCTAAGGTGACCTCATTATCCTGATATTATATTGAGCTTATTATAATCAAACAAAATTCAATATAAGGTAGAAGAATTTTTTGGTATAATGTCACATCAACTAATCCATTTACCAAGGTCATCCTGATATGCTTTAGCATGTCACATCTTTAGACAATCAAAGCATCTCCTCACGAGTTCTGAATAACTAGCACAGCCAGCACATTGGGCTGTAGAAAACTGCTGTGTTATAATGCCACCTCAGCAAATCCTGTTACATAATTTACCTTGACTTTATGATTGCTTATCTCATGAGTATCTGTGTCCACACAGCACACTCCAGAGTTTTATAACTTATTGTTTGATATGTGACACTTTATGCAATATGCATCATATTGTGTTTTTAAATTATATTTATAAACATGTATGATGGTATTAGAGCATGACACATAAAAAGGTGTTTGTCACCAACAATTTGTTTGATTATACTTGTAGATCCGTCAGTTACCTTATATGCATCCTATTACCATGGATTCAATACATAATTCTGATTTTTCCAAACATCGGTTTGTTGCTAAGAAATTCTAGTGCGTAAAACCAAATAACATCTTGTCCGGATTAGGAATCAAACCCAGCCCGCAGGCCGCTCTGCTCAGCTGTAGAGATACCATCGAGGCAGTCAAATTTTAAAATAAAGTTATTAAATTATCATCCTCATAATAAGAAAAACAATGAAAAACTTTAAAGATTCTGGAGAAACTCAAAGCAGATACCAGAAAAAATGCATAAACCTATTGTAGGCAAAAGCATGGTATCATATTAGAAATAATAATATTATTATTTTACTGTTGTTGGTTTTGTTGTGTGATTTGATGTATACTGTAAGGGCAGCAAACAATTTTATATTAATAAACTAGCATATGCCTGCGACTTTATTTACATTTGTTCTTTCTGACTTTCTTTGATTTCACTCTGCTTCTGAGGGTCGTAGTGTGTTGTTATGTAGCCCGTAACCTTCCTCAATAATCATTATCATCATCATCTCAGCGTTCGCGTTGGACCTCGGGGTCCGCTTTCCTGCACATTCTCCTCCATTTCGCACGATTTTTAGCATACTGTGGTAAGAGCTTGTTGGCACGCATGTCATCTCTTACAAGTCAAGCCAGCATTTCTTTGGTCTACCCCGCTTGTTCCGGCCCGGTGGAGGCGCCATGGCAAGACATTTGTTACCCACGTAACATGCCGTGCGTAAGACGTGGCCGTTCCAGCGTAGGCGACCCTCCTGCAGTTTGTCTACAATGTCACGGACACGAAGACTGCCCCGGATGCGGGAGTTCCTGATGCGGGTTTTCCGCTTAACTCCACACATCCACCTCAGCATATTCATCTCCGTGACACGCAGCTCCTGCTTGTGTCACTCAAGCACAGGGCACGCCTCACTGCCATACAGGAGAACAGGTCTAATAATGGTTTTATAGACCTGCCCCTTAAGCTTAACCGGCATTTTGGGGTCACAAATGACACCTGTCACCTCACGCCATTTTGTCCATGCGGCGGAAATACGTGCCCAGACGTCGCAATCAATGTCGCCGGACGCGTGGAGCATCATTATCTCAGCGTTAATCCCAGTCCCATCCGAAGCTTTTCAGCTTTGGAGTCCAGACTCCAAAGCTCGCCCCCAGGGTCCGCTTTACCAGTGTAACTGCTGATTATCGCTAAACTTCGATATTTTCCGTGAGGCGACTGCCGTCTGAACTCCACAACCCGAAGGTGATATCGAAGCTGCAATGCTTCGATGTCGCCTTTGGGTCGATGTCGAAGCATTGCAGTCAGACCAATTGTTGGACTTTTGGGGCTCCAAAAACCCATAACGACTTTCATTAGATGTTCGTATGGCAACCGGGACCAACGGCTTTAAAGTGCTTTCCGAGGCATGACCAGACCAGTGCAAATATTCGTATTAATGCATATAAATATTTGCACTACGCGGGGAACCTTCCTCAAGAACAAGGCTATCTAATTCAACAAGTTTTCTTTAAATCTGTACGTTCTTGATATTATCCCTTACATCCATATTAACAAACAAACAAAATTACTTCTATATAATATAAAGATACCTCTTTATATGATAAATAAATATCAGCTAAGGATGGGATTCAGAGAGGGAAAAGGCAGATCAAAGGGAGGCATTTACACATCAGTGGAGCAATAGAGGCTGATTATTATATAATTATGTATTCATCTTTAACAGATGAGCGATTGGAGCACCTTGCCGCTTCTTCCCCTGACGTGTATTCTGGAGCACCTCAGTTCCGAAGATGCGGTTAAGGCGATGTCAACGTGTAGACACTGGCGGAATGCTATTCTACTATACGAAGGACGCAGGTGAGTGGAGGTTTCCTAAGAAAACGGTGCCGTCATATAGCGGACGAAAAAATACGGCCGTTATAGTAAAAAGAGACTCTTCATTGAGACCGCAAATTGAAAAACTAGTGTTCTGTTGTTTATATTAACTCCACGCTTCGTATTAAAACTCTAGTTTGTTATTATCTTGTGCTTATACCATAATACATTTATAATTTTCTTTGTAAAGTTTACATCTGTCTGTACTACAAAACTCTTAAGCCACAATATTGTAACGGAAAATCCTTCATCATCAGCCCAAAAAGGACCACTGCTGGGCATATGCCTCTCCAGTGGCAAGCCAGTTATGTCGATTCTAGACAACTCTAAAAGTCACAGCCCACTTACACGACTTTACTCCCACCCGACAAAAAGAATATAATTTAAATGTGGACTTTAAATATTGCTCTTTAGATAAATTTTACATTAGCATCATATATTAGCGGACAGCTCGCTGTCAGCGAGCTTAGCGCCGTCAGACTACTCTGTAGCTGACGCCTCGCTGGCCGCACGTTGTAGACGAGCAGTTAGTGCGGTGTCCGCGCGCTCAATGTTAGCAGTCGCCACGCCGTCGCCGCTCAGTCGTTTGCTCTCCAAAATCTTCATCTGTTATTTCTTTGCGTTGCCCTCTTCATACTCAAGTGCAATAGCAATAATTGCAATCGCGCGTTGTGAGTCGGGAACTGTGTCTATCGCGAAAAGCGAGAGCTGTAGACGGTTGGTAAGCTGGCCGTTTGCTAGCTGTCGCCGCGTGGACTTTTGGGTGCCTGCTAGCTGTCACCGCGTGGACTGCGAGCAGTTGTCTTAGTTAGTAGTAGGGCGGTGTTGGGTGGGAATGACGTTGTACCAGAGTCGTTTAAGTGTACTATGACCTTAATCCAGCTCTTACCAGCCATACTGCGATAATCGTATTGTCCAATATTTTCTACAATTTAACAATTTAGTAGAGTTTTGTGGCTTAAGTCCCTATTTGTCAAAAATTTCATTGGAGCCTAGGCAAAAATATGGTCTACGCATGAGGTAGATACTAGATACTACTACATGTTTACTACTAGATATCCGCCCGCGGCTTCACCCGCGTGGAATTCGGTTATATCGCGCTTTTTAGATTGGGAATAACATTTTTTTTTGTCAAAAAACAGGTAGCTAAGGTAAAAAGGACCTTTCTCGGGGTCTAAAGATTGTCTGTGCCAAATTTCAACATCATTTAAACGGGAAAGCGTAACAGACAGACAGACAGAGTTACTTTCGCATTTATAATATTAGTACGGATGGAGGGGAAACATCCGCACTGGGCCCGCGTAATGGATTACAATGAACTCCCTCTCTCAACGATAATAAAAAGTTAAAAAACTAAAACCCAACTACGACAAAAAACGACGCTGAAAAAGTATAAAACAAGATTTTCAGAATACTGAACTGAACAAAGTTGCTAATATAGATAAATTTTCATGTTTGGAAAACCGCAGTCACACGTTATGAAAGTGCTACGGTAGGTATATGTAACGTGTGACTACGCCCTTCCAAACATGAAAATTTATCTCTAAATAGTGAATATTGCATACTTCAGAATAGTATCGTAAGACATTATTGTCAATTTACAACGAAGGCATCTTGGTAGAGTCTACTGTGTCCATTTACTTGTAACTATATTAGCAACTTTGTTCAGTTCAGTATTCTGAAAATCTTGTTTTATACTTTTTCAGCGTCGTTTTTTGTCGTAGTTGGGTTTTAGTTTTTTAACTTTTTATTATTTGTACTATTTTGGTGTTAAAGTGTATTTGTGGCGCATAATATTAATGAAAGTTAAATTGACGAACTAAAAACTAGGTAGTTAACATACGACATCTCTTTTGACTTATGTATCGGCGTATAGTAATATGTAGAGATGTCCTATTTTACTATTTCGTAGCGCTTGGAGCGTAGCGCGTATAGCAACGGTTTTCCCGCATGAAGCTCCCGGTTTTCCGTAGTAGCGACGCACATTTGCGTCGATGGCACCGAATGGGTCATGAATTAGTGGATGAGGCCGTTAGTATAAATAGATTGGATGTTTTTCTAACGGTGGTAGGCAACAACATCAGCCGCCCGCATAAGTTACCACCCACCAGACAAAGTCTTGCCGCCAAGCGATTCGTCATGTTCCAGCATGATGTCTGGTGAAGCCGTACAGAGGACGCCTCTGAGCACTTTGTGTTGCGTTGTGTGGCGAGTACGATGCGCCAAATGTTGTTGTGTCGGGAGTTTGGTCGTGGAGAGTCTCCAGATCAATCTTCCTCTGGCGCAGCATGGTTGGTCGTGTTGGTCTTGGATTTAACATTGCATCCCCTGGCTCAACTGCCGTCATCCTGGCTATTCCTAAGTTTTTTAAGTGAATAGGCTTAATAAACTAGTGCGCAGGCATCAAGGATTGCGTCACTGCTTACCATCAGGCGGGATTGCAGTCAAGCGCTAGTTTATAATTATTAAAAAAAAAAAACTTATATTACGAGGACCTGGGAAGATTTCTTAATCTATCTAATTCTGCTAACGATCGACTGTCATGTGGATTTTTAAGTAATTTATAGGACATTTATAGGAGCACTAAAAGAAATAAATAAATTTTTTGAAGCATCAAAATCAGATATTATAGATTTCACAACTGAAAATGCAATAGAATTTAAATTTATTCCTCCGTACTCGCCTCATTTTGGTGGTTTGTGGGAGGCAGGGGTCAAGTCCTGCAAGTTTCATTTATGTCGCATTGTAGGCAATGCACATTTTACGTACGAGGAGTTGAGTAGTACGATATTGGCACAAATTGAATCTGTCCTCAACTCCCGTCCCATGTACCCGATGTCCACAGACCCGAATGACCTGCTTCCTTTAAGTCCTGCTCATTTCCTGATTGGCCGACCGCTCACTGCACCAGCCAGCCGGGACCTCACTGCAACAGCTACGCAGCGTCTACCACGATACGATCGTGTGGAACAGATGAGACAGAACTTCTGGAACCGCTGGTCCACCGAATACATCTCTGAACTCCAGAAGAGAACTAAGTGGCAACTGAATCAGGACACACTCACCCCTGACACCCTTGTCATAATTAAAGACGATAACTTACCGCCTTTGAAGTGGCGCCTCGGACGAGTGCTGAAAGTATTCACCGGCAACGATGGTATATCACGCGTCGCAACCATCAAAACATCTACGGGCGACATTCGGCGATCATTCTCGAAAATCTGCCCACTCCTATATCCAGATGATATCCCCGCAAAAAGCAGCTCAGCCTCATTGAAACCTGGTGCTTCCAAGGCCGGGGGCATGTTCACGACCACAGCGCCATCTAGGAACGGCGAGACGAGTCATCGGGAGTGAATCGACGAAGCGTCAATTGACAGCTCGGTCGCGCTGTCAAAGCGACATCTTCGCGCGCGATTCGAATGGGACGATTGGTGCGGGTACTATGTGACGCGACGTCGACCGTTAACCATCATTTACTGTACCTACCTAAGTTCAAAATATTAATTTACGCAAACATTGTAAAAAGTATAATTAAATCGATAGTACGAGCAGTCTTGGGTTTCACTCAACATCCAGACGACCTGACGCAGAATCCCCAACATAATGTGTCCAAGGCACTTATAAATAATCCCTCTATGGTTTTAACTCTACTGAGAGCGACATAGGCCTGTCCTTTAGCAAACAATGACTTTCCTAGATCTGTAACATTTTTATCTAGAGTACAACCTTCTAATTTATGTACAGTACAACCCCAAGAAAGAATCAGCGGGAGCATTTTACGCTGAATTTGCCCAGAACCCCTCAAGCCGTCAAATTCAGTGAGGCAAGGCTCGATTTTGATAAGTCCGTTAGTATCTGCTTTTATGGATGCGTCGTCAAATTGTTTGAGAACAGCGCTTGGCTGTTCTCCTGTTCCAACTGATCGCGCCGAAGAGCAGGCCATTCGAAGGCCTTCACCACTCCCATCGCTCCGTTTACCAAATCCTGGTTTACATTCAAATTTCTACGAAGCATTACTAGGGATTATGTCCAAACATAAAGTACTCGTGAAGCTCTTTTAGATGACACCAAATACGGTATATTTATTTTAATTTTGTATTAACATAGAACTTTTTGTCCGCTAGAGGGCGTAATACTAAATTTGGTGACAAGCTCTAAAGCTCATAAACAACAGAATATCAAGGCCCTTCTAATGGTTCTGCAGTGGTCTTATTTTGATAAGTAGTAAAGAAGCTATCTATGAACGAAAAGATGTGAATTATATGCAATCAGCCGATGAATACAGGTAAAGTCACAAGCAAATGCTAGTAATGTATATATATTCAAAATGTACAAGTTAAGCCCTTTCAAATGATACCAAACACGGCATATTTATCTTAACTTTTTTTTTTTACTCTGTATATTTTGTCCGCTAGAGGGCGCCACGTTAGATTTTGTGAAACTCCATATAGCCTATAACCAGCAGATAATTAAGACGCTTCTAATGATATGTCATTTATCGAATTCGAATAAGTAGTTTAGAAGTTACGAGGGAACAGATGAACATACATACATACATACATACATACATACATACATACATAGCCTGTCAAAATCATAACCCTCCTTTTGCTTTGCCGTAGTCGGGTAAAAATAATTGCGTCCCATCATTGAATATATTATGTTAAGCTAATTATAGTTATGCTTATGCAAACAGCAAGGTAATTGCGTAACATAGATTAGTAATAATAATATATTATATAATAATAATATATTACAATAGATTTCATATTGACAGTTCTACAATATTCATTGCGTTATTTTCTTTGTTGAGCAAACGCATTTTTCGTGCATATGGAGCAATGTACATATTAGCAATATGCTTCAAAATTATACAAATGAAAGTGTATTAAGAAATTAGGGTTCAGATTAAGAAATGGCTTTCATTGCATAATACACATAATCAGCTATATCTCATCAGAAATTTTGCACTCCTGGTCTCCTCCCTTTGCGAGAAGTGGGCTGTAATCCGCCACGCGGGCTCATTGCGAATGTTTCCTCTCCATAGTAAATAGTGGTAGCTACTTCATGCGTTGGCCATTTTTAGGGTTCCGTACCTCGAAAGGAAAAAACGGAACCCTTATAGGATCACTTTGTTGTCCGTCTGTCTGTCTGTCTGTCTGTCTGTCACCACCCTTTATCTCAAGAACGCGTGGACGTATCAATCTGAAATTCACATGAAATACTCGGGTCTATTGTCCCTTTAAGCTGTAAAAATATCAAACTTCTAAGCCAAGCCAATCAAAAGATACAGCTGATTATGTCGATATTTTCAACAAATTTTCGACACTCGCAAAGGAATCAAAACCTACAGGATACTTCCTGTAAACTCAGAATCTTGAAAATTGGCATGAAGCATTGTCATATAATGCAAATATAGGAAAAATTGCGAAAATCACATTTTTTAAGTTATATAATATAATAAACATATTTTAATAAAATGGAACTTACTACCTTATTTCTCACGAACGAATGAAGTTATCACATTGAAATTTATACCAAACGCCTGGGTCTATTGTCCCTTTAAGCCGTGAAAATATCAAACTTCTAAGCCAAGCCAATCAAAAGATACAGCCGATCTGTCGATATTTTCAACAAATTTTCGACACTCGCAAAGGAATCAAAACCTACAGGATACTTCCCGTAAACTCAGAATCTTGAAATTTAGCATGAAGGATTGTCATATAATGCAAATATACGAAAAATTGCGAAAATCACATTTTTTCAGTTATATAATATAATAATCATATTTTAATAAAATGGAACTTACTACCTTATTTCTCACGAACGAATAAAGTTATCAAATTGAAATTTAAACCAAATACCTAGGTCTATTGTCCCTTTAAGCTGTGAAAATATCAAACTTCTAAGCCAAGCCAATCAAAAGATACAGCCGATATGTCGATATTTTCAACAAATTCTCGACACTCGCAAAGGAATCAAAACCTACAGGATACTTCCCGTAAACTCAGAATCTTGAAATTTGGCATGAAGGATTGTCATATAATGCAAATATAGGAAAAATTGCGAAAATCACATTTTTTTTAGTTATATAATATAATAAATATATTTTAATAAAATGAAACTTACTACCTTATTTCTCACGAACTAATAAAGGTATCAAATTGAAATTTATACCAAATACCTAAGTCTATTGTCCCTTTAAGCAGTGAAAAAATCAAACTTCTAAGTTAAAGCGATCAAAAGATACAGCAGTTTATACTGACACCTTAGACGAATTTCCGTCACACGCTAGGGAATCAAAACCTACAAGCAAAGACATTAAAATTATATTTACAATAGACAGGACATCACGAACAAAATTTTATCGACTTGGTTAAAAGTCGCTCAGTCTAGTCTGCGCGTCAGGACGTAATTTGTGTCCACTAAGAATAAACATTTTCTAAGGAAATATGCCATGTTGCGCTTTGTGTTACTGTACATCTCGTTATAGTAAAACGACTGGACCTAACTTCGGAATGTTTTTCTATGAATTATTTATATTTCGTCTGCAATACAAATTTAAAAAACATCTTAGATCTAGAAAATTTTCCATTATTGTAATAAGCGCCCTCTATTGTTGAGTAGTTTTACTATTTTCTTGTAGAGATGTAGTAATGTTGTTTATCGATTTAGTTATCGATAATACTTATTAAGATGAATACATTTTGTTGTATTTAATTGACATTTAAAATATAGCTAAATAAACTTAAAATATTACTATATTTCAAGTTTATTTATTATTAACTCTATTTAAACATAATCATATCATATTAATAAACAAAATTGAATGAACAATTACTATTCATTTATCTAGGTTTTTGTTATTTTTGGTTTCCGAATAAAATAATGTCGTAGGGAAAAAGTGGATACGATTTGTCCAGATAGACCGTAGAGAAGAAAATTGGCTTCCGTCTCATTCGTAAAATTATGCTCAATGCATTTTAAAAGAGAAGTTATCTACTTTGGAAAGACTTGTCGATCAAATTTAACGACGTACGTACAATGATTGCGAGCTACTTTGTGATTTTGAGGATTCCGTACCTAAAAAGTAAAACGAACCCTATTCATGAGACTTCTCTGTTCGTCTGTCCGTCTGTCACCAGGCTGTATCTCATAAACCTCATAAACCGTAATAGCGAGACAGTTGTAATTTCCAGAGATTGTGTTAGTATTTCTGTTGCCGCTATAACAACAAGTACTAAGAATAAAAATAATAAAATATTTAAGGGGGCTCCAATACAACAAACGTGAATTTTTGCCGTTTTTTGCTCCATATTAATAACGGAAACAGATAGACGCTTAAAATGTTCACAGAATATTTGGTTATATATTCAAATTACAAATAAATAATTAAAATAAAATAAATCCTGAAGGCGGGCTTCGGCGGATAATGGCGTAAGAATCTTGTAAAGGTCTTGCTCCAGCAGACTACCATTTTTGTCGTGATTTGGACAATTATCTACGTGACAAGAAGTTTTCTTCCCAGGAGGCAGTTCTGCTTTCACACAGTTTGAGCAGTCTAGATCCTCAGAGTTCTATCACAAAGGCATAAACGACCTTCCTATATATTGATTATAAATGAATTATTTAAAAATTAAAAAATAAGCAATTATTTACATTTTCAGTACTAATCGGCAATTTTAAACTTTAACGCCTATTATATTAAAAGAATTATATAAATAAGAAACTTGTAAACTTGAAATTACCCATAATTATTCTGCTTCCTAATTTTTTGTTTCAAGCTATCATAATGCGAAAAACATCGTCGTAGTAACTTCTTTGAATATTATCGATAACTTTATATCGAAATGATACAAACTCTACCACAGTTTTTTGCATTGCCATTTAAAAATATTTGCAAACAAACGTGTAAAAAGAATAATTTTGCTAAAAACGAAATGCAAACGAAAATTGCAAAACAAAATGCGCTTTATGGCCTAAAAGGTCTATTACACTCAAAATCGCAATAAACTGAGCGTTAAAATAATTCGTAAGCATAAAACATCTAAAATGCCAATAGACGGTGTCACGGTAAATGAATAGTAGCGAATAAAATTCTAAAACAGTTTTTGTTTGTATAAGACAAGTTTCACTTAATTTGTTTACTTTTCAATATTTATTTACCCGATTTGAACTATACTAGGGTATTAAATCGGATGTGGCAACATAGACCACACTGGCCACCTACTGGGCAATAGCTGAATATATTTTATATAAACTTATTTCATTTTTACTATTTGATGTCTCCAATTGTCGATCTAATTTTGCTATATTGTACTAGATGGCGGAACTGAACCATGGGATCACAGTTTTTCTATGCCATTTTGACACATGCCCTCTCTATATATCTTAAATCTCTTTGCCTACAAGGTACTTCCCGTGAACTCAAAATCTTGAAATTCGGCACGAAGCAACGTTATATTATAGTACAGACAGATAAAGGAAAAATTGTGAAATGATAAATTTGAAGTTACATAAAATATTAAAATATTATTTTTGCTTACATGACATAAAATATTTTTTTAATAATTATAAACTTACTACCTACCCTTTTTCACATGAACGCGTAGAGATATTAAAGTTGAAATTCATATCAAACACTTCTGAAATCTAATTGCCTCTAAACTGTGAAAAATTCTAAATGAATGCTAGTATTATAAATGCGAAAATAACTCTGTCTGTTACGCTTTCCCGCCTAAACCTCTCAACCGATTTTGATGAAGTTTGGCACAGACAATCTTTAGACCCTGAGAAAGAACATAGGCTACCTTTTATCCCGGAAAAATTTGATGTTCCCGAGGGGAATTTAAACAGCGCCATATAACCGAACTTTACGCGGGCGAAGCCGCTGGCGGAAAGCTAGTACGTCATAAATTGTTAACCGCTACGTTTGTACGGCGGAACCCTCGGTGTGCGAGTCCGACTCGCATTTGGCCGGTTTTTTTGCCTAGGCTCCAATGACATTTTTTACAAATAGGGACATAAGCCACAAAATTCTACTAAATTGTTAAATTGTAGAAAATATTCAAAAACACGATCTTTGTAGAGTGGCCGGTAAAAAATGTCTGTAAATATCATGTAACATGTCTTCTTCTAGAACTTTTCGTTCTAGGTTCCTGAGGATGTTTCCCTTCAGTGTTTTGAGAGCAATGGTGATGAAATGATTTACACAAAGTAAAGCACCTATCAGGGTTCTGGTTATGCAGGGTACTGCCTAGTCTTACTTTCAACTCTATTGATAAATTATTACATAGAATAGAATACTTTTATTATGCGCACCATATAAATTACAGAAATAAAATGAAAATTTTACAAAGGGTGTCACAATGGGCGGTCGTCATCATCGTCAACCTTTTTACCCGACTACGGCAAAGCAAAAGGAGGGTTATGATTTTCACAGGCTATGTATGTATGTTCATCTGTTCCCTCGTAACTTCTAAACTACTTATCCGAATTCGACAAATGACATATCATTAGAAGCGTCTTAATTGTCCGCTGGTTATAGGCTATATGGGGTTTCACAAAATCTAATGTGGCGCCCTCTAGCGGACAAAACATACAGAGTAAAAAAATAAAGTTAAGATAAATGTACCGTGTTTGGTATCATTTGAAAGCGCTTTACTTGTACATTTTGAAAATATATATATTGCTAGCATTTGCTTGTGACTTTACCTGAATTCATGAGATGGTTGCATATAATTCACATCTTTTCGTTCATAGCTTCTTTACTACAGTTCAGAATAAGACCACTACAGTACCATTAGAAGGGCCTTAATATTCTGTTAGTTATGAGCTATAAAGCTTGTCACCAAATTTCGTATTGCGCCCTCTAGCGGACAAAATGTTAATATAAAATTAAAATACATATACCATTTTTGGTATCACGTGAAACAGCTTCACGGGTACTTTATGCTTGTACATAATTACAAGAATGCTTTAATTATGTTAAATATGAGCGATAAGAGTAAAGCGCGGATACCGGGAACTGTGAATCGCTTTATGCAATGTAGAGCAGTGTGAACATTAATAGAATTGTAATGCACTAATGAAAACGACATAAGCTGGGAGTAACTCCACGCGGTGAAGGCGGAAACAGTTTGATAACTGGCTAAAACTCCCATAAAAATGTCCTCTGCACTATATGCCTTCGGGCTTATGTTGTTATATGTGCGTGTAGATGTAATATATGTCAAGTACCTAGTTTTTAGTTCATCAATTAAACTTTTGTTCATATTATGCGCCACAAATACACTTTAACACCAAAATAGTACAAATAATAAAAGTAAAAAAACTAAAACCCAACTACGACAAAAACGACGCTGAAAAAGTATAAAACAAGATTTTCAGAATACTGAACTGAACAAAGTTGCTAATGTAGTTGCAACCATGTAGAGATAAATTTTCATGTTTGGAAAGGCGTAGTCACACGTTACATATACCTACCTACCGTAGCACCTTGACAACGTGTGACTACGCCTTTCCAAACATGAAAATTTATCTCTACATGGTGAATATTGCATACTTCAGAATAGTATTGTATGACATTATTGTCAATTTACAACGAAGGCATCTTGGTAGAGTCTACTATGACCATTTACTTGCAACTACATTAGCAACTTTGTTCAGTTCAGTATTCTGAAAATCTTGTTTTAAACTTTTTCAGCGTCGTTTTTTGTCGTAGTTGGGTTTTAGTTTTTTTACTTTTTATTATTATCGTCCCGCTCTGGGCACAGGTCTCTTCTCATACAGAGGAGGATTGAGCGTAATTACCACGCTTGCTCAGGCGATTTCAGACTTAAAGTCCAGGTTTCCTCAAGATGTTTTCGGCGGTCGATAAGAGCCATCTATTACAGACAACTTTTGGCTTTTTTCCGTTGCTTATAGATGTTTTTAGTCTGGACTGTTAGCTCAACTAAAACATGTTACAATATTATGAGTGCTGCTTGCACACATTACTAGTACCTAAATAGTGGTATAAGTATGTAATTTCTAACAAAGTATTATTTAAAACTTTTAATTCATATCTACATAAAACAGTATATTTTTTTTATGGCTGCCTCTTATAAATACACCGCAATTGAAATTATTTACTTCCTAAGAGTAATGGTGGACATTTCAAATGATCATTATAACTTGGTTTATCTTGCACTAGCGACCCGCCCCGGCTTCGCACGTGGACAAATGATATAGTGCCGCCCATCAGCCAATATCTGACTCTGCAAGATACATCGACCTTATTGTCCATGGATAGCCAGTTCCACCACCTTCAAATAGAATGAAAGCCTACCGGGGTAGCAAGTTTGTTCGAAATAATGGTCCCCCGCTCCGGCCCACTCACTCTGCGGTTTAGGCAGAGAAACACTCAAGTAGCATGCGGCCGGCAGGGGCGCGAGCGGCACGCGGATTTTTTTCTGGTGTTTAGTTTTGAATAAATCGTGATATCTCCTGAATGAAACAACCAATTCCAATAATTCAAAAAGAGATCTGCTGCTACTGAAATAACGTTTGATATGATGTAATTTATTTGGATAAGTATTAATAATAAGGAACAAATAGTGGTCTCTGATTTCGACTGGCATTTTAATTAACTTTTCAAACATAAAAAGGAGTCATAATGAAGCAACTATAATAGGTAGACATATGGTGTTATGTAGTGATATTGTTTGTAAAAGGAGATACTATGAACAGTTGCCATTTTTATTGTTTATTGCAACTCAATATTATGTTTTCATTGTGCACAATAATAATGATCCATAAACGTAATACTTATAAGCAATTGTCATTTTTCTGTTTCATTCTATCAAGTTAGTGTTTATGTTCTTTTCGATAAAATAAAGCAATGGGCATAGTGCTATGGTAACTGTCAAGTTAGGTCGTGATTTCGAACCCAGACGACGATTTTCATTATGTAAACCATTTCATCACCAGTCCTCTCAAAACGGTGAAGAATAACTACTTTAGGATTGCTGTATGTCCTAGAATGAATAGACCTATAGGTCCATAAGATTGATAGTCAATTGGTAGGATACCTAAGAATTTTGCCGGTTCGGTATTAATATTATTCTACAAGTTTAATATGGCAAATCGATCCTACTTCAACACTATCGGCTTTCCCATACTAAGACTTAAATCTATAATATAAAAATGAATCGCAAAATGTGTTGGTAAGCGCATAACTCAACAACGCCTGGACCAATTTGGCCAAATCTTTTTTTTAAATGTTCGTTGAAGTTCAAGGATGGTTTTTACGGCGAGAAAAATTAGAATTATTGCTGGAAAAACCCTAAAAATAGCCCTTTTCTTTTTCCCATACAAATGATTTGTAACTAAAACGTAGTCAATTTGAGCTTTATGGCTATGGTATAAAGTTCATATTAAATTACAAGCACTCACTGTTGTCTAAGCAATGTAGGTGTGTTCTTAACGTCAAAGATCATATCTATCAAAACAATGTGCGTGTGTGCGTTGGAGCACAGATTATATAGTTGGAGGAGTTTAATGTCGCGTTCCGAAACTCACGTTTCTTTTGTATTAGTTTCGGCACGCGAGATAAAATGCATCAGTTTCCACGTCATTACATCAGTCAAACAAAAATCGCGTTACCAACAGTGTTTTATTATTTTTAATATCCAAATTTTAAATAAATAAAACAATTCGTACGGCTTAAAAGGATTTGACTTCAAGTCATATCAAATTAAAAAAAAAAAGTTGTCTGTTACATAATCTACTGAGTTTGCTTTTGTCAACTGATACACGTGATACACGAAACAAATTCGTATATCGTGTTTTGTGCAGAGTGTTTAGTTAGTTAGTGTTTGTTTAGTTCGTGATTAGTGAAAAAATAATTTATATTTGATATGCCTCCTATAAGACGAAGCAATTTAGGTAGAAGAACCAGAAATGCTACAAACCAAGCTAATTACCGCTCTAATCGTACTGCACAAGAACGTGACGACGGAAATGAACGTGAAAGAATTCGGATATCACAAACGCGTGAAGCGCGAGCGCGACATTCAACTAATAATCGCGCAAGTTTGAATCGAGCTGCTTTCAGTTACGATGTGTCAATTGACTACAGTAACTACCAATGTGTTGTTATTGGTTCTATGAACTCGGTTTGCTCACACTGTAAAGCATTAAAATACAAAAACGAAGCCAATGGATTGTGTTGCGCAAATGGTAAAGTGAAATTGATACCATTGGATCCACCACCAGAACCATTGTACTCATTGGTTTCAGGAATAGGAAGAGATTCTATACACTTTTTGACACATATCCAACAATATAACAATTGCTTTCAAATGACTTCATTTGGGGCAACAAATGTAGTTCGGGAAAATTTTATGCCAACTTTCAAGGTATGTATTATAGCAGTTACTCATAATTATTTTAGCGAACAAAATTTTCTGTCACCAAAGTTAAGATGTGTCACTAATTTTCAATTTCTTAATCACTTATATATCACTTAGTCATCATATTATATGGTGATTCAGTTTCAGTGACACTTTTATTATATTTTATATTTGATAGATATTAGTTAAAACTAAATATATACTTTTTAAGATCAAATATTATTTAAGTTTGATCACTGACAATCCATTAATTTATACCACACCATAATATTTTTTTTTTATTTACAGATACAAGGGCAAATATATCACAGAGCAGGTTTACTGTTACCAGTGTCAGATAGCGACAACAAATTCCTGCAAATTTATTTTATGGGCAATTCACCACAAGAAATTGATCTGCGTTGTGCACATAACAATTTAGTAAAGAGGTCTATTGTAGAACAATTACAAACTTTATTTCATCAACACAATCAATTGATTATATTGTTTAAAACTGCCCTGGATCTAATGCCATCCGATAATCACAAAATTGTAATCAGAGCTGATAAAACACCTGCAGGTCAACATACAAGACATTTTAATGCACCAACTATTGATGAAGTTGCTATCGTTGTAGTTGGAGAAAACTTGGAATCCCGTGATATTGTTTTACATCGTCGGAATGATCAATTACAACGTATAAAGGAAACACACCGCTCATATGATGCACTGCAATATCCCATTATATTTTGGCAAGGTGAAG
Source organism: Sesamia nonagrioides (assembly GCA_017933935.1). Lineage (NCBI taxonomy): Eukaryota > Metazoa > Arthropoda > Insecta > Lepidoptera > Noctuidae > Sesamia > Sesamia nonagrioides. Next base: position 843,949 of record JADWQK010002064.1, read on the forward strand.
ATGGCTACGATTTCTCAATAAAAATGATAAATCCCATTACAGGTAACTAAAATATTAGTTTAGCTATGGCGATAATATCTCAGTCATTATATTATGTATTTTAATTTTATATTTGAATGTTATTAAAACAAAATCTATTTACAGGTTCTGAAACCAACAAAAAGTCAGTTCAATGAACTATTATTCATACCGCCTAATGATTCGGGAAAATGAAGATAATCACATATTGAAATGTCGGCGATTATATCACAAATATGTTGTTGACATGTATGTTAAAATTGAAACGGAGAGATTAACATTCATCAGGTTGAATCAAACCAAACTCCGATCTGAAGAGTATATTCACCTTCGAGATGCGATTAATACTGATGGAAATGCACAGAATGTCGGTCGGATGACTATTCTTCCAGCAACATACATCGGAAGCCCTCGGCATATGCACGAATATGCTCAAGATGCCATGTCGTATGTTCGTCATTATGGTACAGCAGATTTGTTCATCACATTTACATGCAATCCGCAATGGATAGAAATCAAGCAGGAGTTATTCCCTGGGCAATCACCCATTGATCGTCATGATATTACAGCCAGAGAAAAGTTGAAACGATTTGATTTCAACTTTTGTCCTTTAGACAAAAGTTGAAATCTTTAATGGATTTCATCGTAAAACATAATGTGTTTGGTGAGACACGCTGCTGGATGTATTCTGTGGAGTGGCAGAAACGAGGATTGCCACATGCACACATTTTGATTTGGTTGGTTGAAAAGATAAGGCCAAATGAAGTTGATGCAGTGATATCAGCTGAAATCACTAATGTACAAGTAGATCCTGGATTGCATGAGGTAGTTATCAAAAACATGATACATGGTCCCTGTGGAACTCTTAATCAAAATTCACCGTGTATGATGGATGGTAAATGTTCAAAACGATATCCACGGACATTAATATCGGAAACAATTACTGGTAATGACGGTTATCCATTGTATCGTCGCAGATCGACAGTAGACAATGGAAAATCAACAATTGTCAAATTAAATCAACAAGATATTGAAATAGATAATCGTTGGATTGTTCCATATTCACCCATTTTATCAAAGACATTCAAAGCACACATCAACGTTGAATCTTGCCATTCAGTGAAATCTATTAAATACATTTGCAAATATGTAACCAAAGGGAGTGATATGGCTGTGATTGGAACTGAAACATTGCTATATTCTGAAATGCCAAAATATTATACCTGGAATCAATCCTCAAGGAGATTTATACGACGGAAACAAGGAAAACCAGTTCCAGGATATACAGATGTATATTCCACTGATGCGATTGGCCGGATTTATTCAGTACATCCAAGCAATGATGAATGTTTTTATTTACGACTGCTATTAGTCAATGTACGTGGCCCAACATCATTCCAACAGTTACGAACTGTTGATGGTGAATTGTGTGGATCCTACAGAGAAGCCTGTCAACGTTTGCAATTGCTTGAAAATGACGCTCATTGGGATCAAACTCTCAATGATGCTGTAATATCATCACACGCTCATCAAATACGAACATTGTTTTCTATAATCATATCTACATGCTTCCCATCAAACCCAATTGATTTGTGGATCAAGTACAAAGATTATATGTGTGATGATATTTTGTATCAAATACGGAATAGAATGGGAAATCCAAATATACAAATCAGTGAAGAAATTTACAATGAAGCATTGATTTCAATTGAGGACATGTGCTTGATAATGTCAAACAAACTATTAATTCAATTAGGCCTGACCGCGCCCAATCGTCCAATGCATGACGCCTTTAACCAAGAGTTGCATCGAGAAAAACTGTATGATCTCAACGCTTTGAAAGAATTAATTCAAACAAATCTTCCACTGTTAAATGAACAACAGAAGTATGTATTTGAAACTCTTATAAAAGTAACAAATGATGAAACTGGAGGGATTTACTTCTTAGATGCACCTGGTGGTACAGGAAAAACTTTTTTGATTTCATTAATATTAGCAACAATTCGCTCACAAAATAAAATTGCACTTGCACTCGCTTCGTCGGGAATCGCAGCAACTTTGCTTGAAGGTGGTCGAACAGCTCATTCAGCACTAAAATTGCCATTAAATATGCAATGCAATGAAACTCCAACCTGCAACGTTTCGAAGAACTCTGCAATGGCAAAGGTTTTGCAGCAATGTAAATTGATTGTTTGGGATGAATGCACGATGGCACATAAAAAATCTTTGGAGGCTTTAGACAGAACCTTAAAAGATCTACGGAGCAATAATAACCGATTTGGTGGTGCAATGATTTTATTAGCAGGAGATTTTCGTCAAACATTGCCAGTGATTCCACGATCAACGCCAGCTGATGAACTCAATGCATGTCTAAAGTCCTCCAATTTGTGGAAACATGTCAAAGTACTTCATTTAAGCAAGAATATGCGTGTCGAGTTGCAAAATGACCAATCTGGAAACATATTCTCTAAACAACTCATTGACATTGGTAATGGCAAATTTCCTATAGACATGTTGACTGGCTGCATTAACATTCCTCAAAGTTTTTGTCAGTTAACTCGATCAAAAGATGAACTTATTCAGAAGGTGTTTCCAGATGTTTCTCAAAATTACAGAAACCATGATTGGTTGAGTGAACGAGCTATACTGGCTGCAAAAAACATAGATGTAAATGAATTAAATTTCAAAATTCAAGAACAAATTACAGGCGAATTGAGGATATATAAATCAGTTGATTCGGCTACTAATCAAGATGATGTAGTCAACTATCCACCGGAATTTTTAAACTCGCTGGATTTGCCAGGATTGCCACCTCACAATCTTCAATTAAAGGTTGGATCGGTGGTTATAATGTTGCGAAATATCAACCAACCGCGTCTTTGCAACGGTACAAGGTTAGCGATAAAAAAATTACTAAACAATGTGATAGAAGCAACTATACTCAAAGGAAAGTATAAAGGAGAAGATGTTCTCATACCGCGCATCCCAATGATTCCGACTAATGTGCCATTTGAGTTTAAACGACTACAGTTTCCAGTGCGGCTTGCTTTTGCTATGACTATAAACAAATCCCAGGGGCAATCATTAAGTGTTTGTGGTATTAATCTAGAAAACCCATGTTTCTCACATGGTCAATTGTATGTTGCCTGTTCCCGTGTTGGAAAACCATTAGATTTGTTTATCTATGCGCCAGGTAATCAAACAAAAAACATCGTATACCACAAAGCACTACAATGATAATAATAATAATTATGATTCACATGATTAACAATAAAGCGATTACTTACTTTCAAATCCTTATATATGTTTTATTTAATTATTTTTTATTCACAACGCACTATCACCAGGGTGACGGTTCTGTTCAGGAGAATTTTTTAAAATACGTAGGCACAAAAACTGCCACATTACAAATCTTTTTGACAGGACGAAGTCTGTCGGGTCAGCTAGTATTATTTTATATTACTATCCGAACCCTCTCTTACCACTTGACTGAAATCTGTGCTTTCTCATACTATTCCTTTAACCTTTTATGTGATGGGGATCACACACTCATGAATCTTCTGATATTAGTAAAACACACCTTCCAATATAGAAGAATAAGCCTTTTGGTCTTCTATAGGATGCATTCTGGTGAATGTGCAAGGGAATTGCATTATTTAATTCCCCCATCTCCTTTCCACCATCGGGTGACCCGTCGTATGGCGACTTTCCACCCTCACGTTGTTAACACCACTACGATCCGGACGAAGCGTTTTGCTTCCTCTTTTATTCCGCGTACATCGAGGGACTGGAACAATTTGCCAGCGGCGGTGTTTCCGTCACACTACAATTTGAGTGTCTTCAAGGCTAGAGTGAATAGGCTCTTAATAAACTAGCGCGCTTTACCATCAACGATCGCATCACTGCTTAGCATCAGGCGGGATTGCGGTCAAGCGAGAGTTTATAATTAAGAAATAAAAAAAAACACCTTTTCTTTGGTGTACCCTTTTGACCATAACAAATAATGAATTATTATCTATAACGCGACTACTTACGCCATCTACCTGATTATGTGCACAACACTATGCCATCTGAGTAAAACACAACAGACTACTAGCGACAATTATCATGCAACGTGTGAAGATGATACTCACAACTAGAGATGGGCAGAGGGTTTAAACCCAATGGGTGGAAATGGGTTTAAACGGGTTTAAACCCGAATAAAAACCCAAGAAGCGGGTCTTTATTTATTACTATCACTAATATCTTCGATTGTGGAACTAACACGACTTAGGTACTTCTAGTGTTTTTTGGAGTATAAATATCACTAATAGTGGTGCACTTAAGATCACAGCAAGTTTGACCACTTAATCTTCGAACGTGATATTTCAACTGTATTATTTATACAAGTATTTCATCACAGTCAATTCATTGTATGATCAAGCCTATTTTAAAATAATAGTTACAGTAGTTTAAGACATACACTTTACTGCTGATTTAAGAGTGCATCCTATGAATTAACATTCTTCACTACATCTTTCAAGGGTATCCAAAGAAATATACAGTACTCGGAATATAACTTGAACCAAAATGGCGGCCGTTTCAGTTTTTGCGTTCCAGTTTTCTCATTAACCATTGCAGTTCCGTAAATATACAACGTGTAACAAAAAGGGTATATACATACCAAGGGTATGGCATCTTTAGATGATATCAAACGATATCGGAAGGGTTTCAACTCAAAATAAAATACTCAAAAAATTGGTACCAAATTTTCGGTTTCGTGTGTTTCTTAAAATCAAATCATAACAAACGTGGCACCACACTACATACGTTAATAACTAGTCGTTACCCGTCACGTTACTTGCCAAAATCCGACAAATGTCTTCAATATCTCTGTGCGACTATTATGATAGTAGCCTATCACAGGCGGTGTTTTTCCTCATAACTTCCTAACATAAAGAGATAGGATTAAAAAACCCTTCCAATATCGTTTGATATCATGTAAAGATACCGTGCCTTTGTTATGTATATACCCTTTATGTTACACGTTGTATAATGTTACTCGAAGTTATGTGGTTTTACGCACAGTCCTGCACGCCGTATTCTCGCATCACATTTCGATTTAAGACTGCGTCGCGTACTGTATAGTGAGGTGGAGGTTATATATGAAGCCGTCAGTAGACACACATATACCTCTTAAACCCACTACACTGTTGTCATGGGGGACTTTAACGCAAAAGTGGGCATGCGAAAGGCGGACGAGATGAAAGTGGGGCAATTTAGAGTTGGAAATCGGAATCCCCGAGGTCAGATGCTAATGGACTTCATGGAAAAGAAAGGAGTCTTTGTGATGAATTCTTTTTTCAAGAAACCATTGTACCTCAAGTGGAGCTGGATTAGCACCGATGGTGAGACCAAAAACGAGATAGACTTCATAATATCAACGAAAAGGCAAATGTTCATCGATGTCTTCGTGCTCTATGCGGTTTAAACCGGGAATGATCACCGTACTGTTAGAGGCATTTTGAACCTCAACATTAGGTTCGAACGCTCTCGATTTATGAAGTCTACGCTCCGTCCAGCATCAACCCAGCTCCAAAACTCTAAAAGCTTTCACATCGAACTGCAAAATCGCTTTGAATGCCTCGGTGAATCCGTAGATGTGGACCACTATAACAACAGGTTTGTGGAAACTGCATACGGAAGGATCCAAGTTCTTCAAAACCCTCCCTTCAAAAGGACAGAAGAAGATCTCCTGTCCCACCCGTCGGCTAATGGAAGAAAGACGGGAGGTGGTCTTAAAATTCCCTGATGACGCTTCGCGTATCAAATGCCTTAACAGACAAATCTCAAAGTCTCTGACTCGCGATATACGCCAATTTAATACAAATTGTATTAAAGAGACTATCGAGCTGAACAAAGGTTCCAAAGTGTTCGCAAGAGATTTGTCTGTTCGACAGAGCCTACTTGTGCAGCTGAAGGATGGGGATGGTAGGATCGTGACTTCCACCCCCAGCTTTTTGGGTGAGATTGAGAAATTCTACGGAGAGTTATACACATCAACACGCGCGCCTGTTGTGAGCCTGGCTAATGATCCTAGAGCCAGAATAACCCGACACTACACCGACGATATCCCGGACGTCAGCCTGTACGAGATTAGTATGGCCCTGAAACAGCACAAGAACGATAAGGCGGCTGGAGATGATGGAATTACGGCTGAGCTTCTGAAAGCGGGTGGCAAACCGGTTCTTAAAGCGCTTCAGAAGCTATTTAATTCCGTCATTTTCAAAGGCGAAACGCCTTCGGCATGGCACATGAGAGTGGTGGTATTATTTTTCAAAAAAGGTGATAATACCTTACTGAAAAACTACAGACCGATATCCCTCCTGAGCCATGTCTATAAGCTGTTTTCTAGGGTCATCATGAATCGTCTCGCTCCGCAAAGGCTTTATATAGCAGGCTTCCAAAAAGGCTTTAGCATCATAGACCACATATAGGTATACGCTGCGGTAAGTTATACAGAAGTCCGAGGAGTATCATTTTTTTTTTTTATAAGTTATAACAAGCGCTTGACCGCAATCCCGCCTGATGGTAAGCAGTGATGCGATCATTGATGGTAAAGCGCGCTAGTTTATTAAGAACCTATTCACTCTAGCCTTGAAGACACTCAAATTGTAATGTGACGGAAACACCGTCGCTGGCAAATTGTTCCAGTCCCTCGATGTACGCGGTATAAAAGAGGAAGCGAAACGCTTCGTCCGGGTCGCAGTGGTATCAACAACGTAAGGGTGGAAACTCGCCGTACGACGGGTCGTCCGATGGTGGAACGGTGATGGGGGAATTAAATCATGCAATTCCCTTGCACACTCACCAGAATGCAACCTATAGAAGACCGAAAGGCTGGCTACTCTACGCCTGTGCTCCAGGCTTTGGAGACCGTTTCGAGTTAAGTCTGGGTCGCCAATCAGCCTCTTCGCACGCCTCTCCACTGAATCCAAAGTATCCAGGTGACATTTCGCAGCACCAGCCCAAATGTGGCTGCAGTACTCCACACACGAGCGGACCTGTGCTTTGTACAACATTAGAAGCTGCCCCGGTGTGAAGTACCGCCGGACCTTTGCGATAACGCCAAGTTTTCTAGCAGCCACCCTGGCCTTGGACTCAATGAACCGCCCAAAGTTAAGGTTCGAGGAAATCTCTACTCCCAAAAGCTGAAGGCGGTTGGTGCACTCCAAGGATACATTCTGAAAAGTAGGAGCCAAGGTGAACGGGCTCCTTTTGGCGGTGAAAAGACACGCCTGTGTTTTGGCGGCATTGAATGCTACAAGATTGGCTTTGCCCCATTCGGAGACTGCCTGTAGTGCAGCACTCGTACGCTCTACCATAGCCTCTCTTTCGGACCAGATTGCTTCCTTACTAGCCCGAGCTTCCGGCAGATATCTCTCCACAACTGTGCTGTCATCTGCATACCCATAGATACCGGGCATCAGCAGATCATTAATATGCAGCAGGAACAGAGTTGCAGAGAGAACAGACCCCTGAGGAACACCGGCATTGGTCGACATGGGCTCCGATGAGCATCCGTCGACAACAACTCGAAGGGACCGTTCAGTCAGGAAGTCTTTAACCCAGCCAGTCAGGCCAGCGGAAACGCCGTACGCTGGAAGCTTATTCAAAAGGCCAGCGTGCCATACCCGGTCGAAGGCCTTCGAGACATCAAGGGAGACGGCAATCGCTTCCCCATTTTTCTCGAGGGCCTCGCCCCACAAGTGAGTGGCATACACTAGTAGGTCCCCAGTTGACCGATTGCGCCGAAAACCGTACTGTCGGTCACTGAGGAGATCGTTACCTTCCAGGTAAGCCAAGAGGCGCGAATTCAATACACGCTCCATAATCTTGCAGAGTATGGAGGTTACCGAAATCGGCCGATAGTTGGTAGGATCGGCACGACTACCCTTTTGGGCACGGGCTGCACGTTGGCAAACTTCCAGGACTTGGGCACTATACCAGTCCCAAATGAGAGGCGATACAGGCGCGTCAATACAGGAGACAACTCGGGTGCACATGCCTTAAGAACAATCGCTGGTATACCATCTGGACCACTAGCCTTATTCACGTCCAGACGACACAGTGCTCTCAGGACCTCCTTGTTCCTAATGCGAACCTCCGGCATTGAAGCTCCGCAATGAGGTAAATTAGGTGGAGTAGCACTGCCAGTATCAAGACGTGAACTATGGGCAAAGAGAGATGCAAAGAGACCTGCTTTCTCTCTCGCCGTATGGGCCAGTGTTCCATCAGGCCTCACCAGCGGAGGCAGTGTGGTTCGACAGAAGTTCGCCTCGACCGATTTGGCAAGGGACCAAAAAGATCTGCTACCGGATGGCTGCGCAGATAGCTTGTTGCCAATATGGGTAATACGGTCGAAGCGAGCCCTCTTAAGCGCCTTTTTGTAGGACTTGGCAGCACGGTTAAAGGCTCTCTTCTTTGAGCTTAGATCCGGAGCTCTGCGGTCACGAGCGTCAACCCAGGTGAGAAATGCCGCGTGCTTATGCTTATTATCATCATCATCATCAGCCTTTACTCGTCCACTGCTGGACATAGGCCTCTTTCATGGTACGCCAACAAGCTCGATCCCGAGCAGTTCTCCGCCAGCCACTACCAGCCGAGGAGTATAACAAACCACTATGCTTAGCGTTTGTGGAATATGAGAAGGCCTTCGATTTGATCGAGACTTGGGCGGTGCTACAGTCTCTCCAGCGGTGCCAAATTGACTATCGACACATTGGGGTGAGTGTTTGTACAAAAACGCCACCATGTCAGTCCGTCTCCAGCATCAGAACTAGAAACCGATCCAACTGCAGCCTAGAGTGAGACAAGGAGATGGTCATATCTCCCAGTTCACTGCTGCGTTGGAAGATATCTTCAAGCTCCTGGACTGGAAAGGACTTATCATCAACATCAACCGCGAGTACATAATTAATCTCCGTTTTGCAGATGATACCGTGGTCATAGCGCAGACCCTGGGCGACTTGGGCAAAATGCACAATGACCTCAGCAGAGCTTCCTAAGTGGGTCTAAAGATGAACATGGATAAGACGAAGATCATGTCGAACTCTCATATCGCACCCACTTCAATTCTAGTTGGTTTCTCTGCACTGGAAGTTGTTAACGAGTATACATAATTATATATACCTGGGACAAACAGTCCAACTTCGAGAAAGAGGTGTCTCGTCGAGTCCAGCTCGGCTGGGCAGCGTTCGCGAAGCTACGCTACATCTCCGCGTCGTCCAAGATACCACAGTGTCTCAAGACTAAAGTCTTTGATCAGAGTATGTTTCTAGTGATGACTTACGGAACTGAAACATGGTCGCTCACAATGAGCCTCATACGAAGGCTAAGAGTTACACAAAAGGCGATGGAAAGACCTATGCTCGGAGTTTCTCGGCGCGATCGAATCAGAGATGAGGAGATCCGCAGAAGAACCAAAGTCACCGACATAGCCCTTCAAGTCGCTAAAATTAAGTGGCACATTGCTCGTAGAACCGATGGCCGACGGGGTAGTAAGTTTCTGAAGTAGCGGCCACGTACCGGAAGATGCAGCGTAAATAGGTACCCAACAAGGCGGACCGATGACCTGGTGAAAGTCGCGGGAAGCCGACGGATGTGGGCAGCACAAGACCGATCGTCGTAAAAAGCCTTGGGGGAGACCTTTGTTTAGCAGTGAACCTCTATAGGCTGAAGAAGAAGAAGTATAGTATATAATCTAATCTAAAAATAGCCTTTTTTTTTTCTTCAAAAAACGGACGACGACTCTTACTATTACAATACTATATTATACGGACTATAATATTCACAAATATTTACATTTACCGTGTTTAAATTATAATTAAAATAAAAACCCGAATAAAAACCCGGTGGGAGGGAATAAATGGGTTTTTATTGGGTTTTAACCCAGTAATAGGATTTAAACCCGGTTCTTTGCCCATCTCTACTCACAGCCACATACAAGCATTAGATGAAGAAGACACACACTACTGTCGTCAAACCGACTATATAATCGGTCACTCATGGAAGACCGAACGCACTCGCTACTTAGGAGGCGCAGTGGTCGATAGCCCCTCAGTCACCACTGTTGTCATAAGTCACGCTTGACCTGAGCGGAGGCCCCGTCGCCCTCAGGAATTGCCTAGCTAGGAGGTAAAGGGATAGGATAGCCCCGCAGTCCATCCCTAGAACCACAAATAGGTTTCGCCTCAGTGTAACTTTGTTTGCTAAAATCTGTCAAGTGTTTGAAGTAAAGTAAATAAACCCCTATCTGTCATCATCGTTGGTTTTATTCCACCGCCACCATCACATATCTATTTTTACAACTTTACAATAATTCACAGGGACCTACTAAAGCTGAACATGAAGAATCTTGAAAAATGCAAGTTCTTGACCCGTTTGTTCAAGAAGAACGTACGGAGACTGCATATTTACATAGACTGCAATGAACCAGAAATCGAAAAATTCATGAACCAGATTTTCTCACAGTGAGTATTTATTTCATTTATTTAGTTGTATAAATGTTGTTGGCCTAGTGGACCTCAGTAGGCAGAAAATAGGCTATTTGACAGTATTCAATTATTTGTGATTTTTTGCTTTAATTGCATAAAATGAGGGTTCTTTATATCATTTACAAGGGTTTTAATAAAAAATAATAACAATTATTATATCCAAAACACAAAAATATGTTTGGCTTTTTGTTTCTCGCGCCACACATTGTGAAACGATCCGGATTGGCTAATGTCGCGATGACGTCATACGCGCATCATCGCTTGTTTTCGGCAAACTTATAAACTGTTTTTCGGGGGTTTTTATCGATTTATTTGTACAACCCAGTACAGCACACCACTTGTAAACCATTTTATTAGATAACAACAGCAAATAATAACTAAAAACAAACACCACTGAGAACCGAAAACCGCTTGTGACGTCACTTACCAGGCGCAACGCCATATTGCTGATTATATCGTTTTCGCGGCTTATTTGAATTTTGAATTTTTATTTGCATATTTCTTACGAAATACGTATTTAAAATTAAAAAAAATACTATGGGTGAACTTCTTAACCGCAACCAAGTAATTCAAGATAAAAATTATAAATCTGTCAAATAGCCTATTGTCAATGAAGAGGCCATGCTTTTTTAGGGTCCTATACACCTAAAATGGGGAGAGATTTTTTTTTCTTTGCAGCCCTAACATGTGATGTACCTATTGTTGGATAGGTGTTTAAAAATGAAAAGGGGTTTGCTAAAATGTTTTTTTTTTTGGTAATGTTAAATTATTGAAAGTTAATGAAATATTCGCTTCAAAATTACAAAGAAATGCGTGTCAGATTTTTACTGACTAATGCCCACTCATGTTCCTTCGCTTGCCTATGCGCCAGGAACCACGGTATCTCTTTCGAACATACCGCGAACGTGGCAGAAAAGGACGATTGAACAAGAACATAAGATTCATCTTGTTCCAGGCTTTTCCCATCGGCCATCTGCTGTGCGAGCCCTGCCCATTGCCACTTCATTTTGGCAATTTTAGAGCTATATCGGTAATGGACAGATGGCCGATGGGGTGGAAAAGCCTGGAACAAGATGAATCTTATGTTCTTGTGAAGGTTGCAGGTATCCCCTGTATGCGAGGCACACAGGACCGGTCAATGTGGCGATGCTTTGCGACCTATTTTTTTTATGTTGTGGACTACTGCCTCACCGCAATCCTGCCTGATGGTAAGCAGTGATGCAATCGTTGATGGTAAAGCGCGCTAGTAGACGTCTAAAGGCCAAAATGATAAAGATGCAATATTAAATTGAAACGTTCACCAAACTAACTTTAACAAGACTAAAATACATTCGTGTTAAGCAAATATTGCGAATTTAACAAAGCTTAGGTACGATTGAAATGTATGAATAATGCATTACCTAGTAGGTTTTGTCCGTGGCTGCGCTCGTATGGAGACCGAAAATTAGCCAATGGAATGTACCTACTTATTATTGGATAAAAGGTTATTAATAGTAATAAATTCGTTTATTTTCTCTCACAATGGTTTTGTAGTATTTAACAATTTTGAAAAATATCATAAATTCACATTGTGAGAGCTTGTGCCTGAAGTAGATTTTACGAAAAACTTGTAGTTAATGTCACCAGGCTCCACTTAGTGGCATTATGCAAACAATCAGGCAGGTATCGTGTTGGTAGTCAGGCAGGTATGTGCAATGAGGATGAAGAACAAACGAGAAAAAAAAAAACCAACAATCCATACTAATATTATAAATGCGAAAGTCTCTGTATCTGTCTGTCTGTCTGTCTGTTACGCTTTCCCGCTTAAACCTCTCAACCGATTTTGATGAAATTTGGCACAGACAATCTTTAGATCCTGAGAAAGAACATAGGCTACCTTTTATCCCGGAAAAATTTGATGTTCCCGAGGGAAATCTAAAAAGCGCGATATAGATGAACTCCACGCGGGCGAAGCCGCGGGCGGAGAGCTAGTATAAACTTAATATAAAAATAGAAGCAGTCACAAAGTTGATGGTGAGTGAGTAGGTGAACGGTGGTGAATGTGAAGGTGAGTGGTGGCTGGTATGCATGTAAACGGTGAATGATAGCTATTTGAAGACAAAAATATTATTTAAGTGAATGAAAACTCTCAGTGTCCCCATAGGAAAGTGTTAGGTTATTCTATCCATCCGTAATGTAGCTGTGTGCCAAATGTCATCAAATCAAAGCATTTCTTTCAAATAAACCAGTTACAGGCACTTTTGAATTGTCAGAAGGTCGGTCAGTCAATAAGATGAAGCTAGTCGCCCACTCCAAAGAGTAGGTACCTATGGAAAAGAACGGGCAAGAAACTCCATGGACATGGACACTCTTTTAAATTTTCAAGCTATTGTTACAAATATTTGATTACATCATTCATGTTGAAATCAACCGTGTGAGAACGACGCAGAAATATATTGTACGCTGAGAGCGTCGATTATGGAAAACACACAAAAATCAATTCAGAAATTAAAATACGCCGTGGCAGCTAAGAGATGACCAGTCCCCTCTGACGGCGTCCGTTCACGAACATGACGTATGGATCAGCATCATTCAGCTTAACCATACTGAAGGGAACCCAATGACCACCATCAGCGAGACATTTGAGTGAGCATGACATACTCTCAACAGCTAGAGCACATCGAAATCTGTTTAGTCTTGAAAGACCCCGAGTGATAATTGCGTAACACACTAACAGTAGAAATTAGGAATGGGTTCCATTTTGACAGTTTAACAACACTCATTGCGTTACGTAACGTAAATTATGTTACGTAACGCAATTAGTGTTCTTGAGCAGACTTTTATTTTTCAACATAATTATGAAGCATGCTTTTATACCGCGTACATCGAGGAACTGGAACAATTTGCTAGTGGCGGTGTTTCCGTCGGACTACAATTTAAATAGGGTTGTAACGGGGGCTTGTTAGCGGAGGCGGTGGCAGATGCGGAGGCGACGAGCCTCACCTCCGCGGATGCGGAGGCGACGAGCCTCACCTCCGCGGATGCGGAGGTTAACGGAGACGGAGGCGGAGGTGAAAGTACATATAGAAAAAAATGAAATTTATGCTTAATTAAAACATTTTTTTTATTTTAAATACGTACATTAATAGTAGTATACTTAGTAAAAAAAATATTACCTTCTTGTAATGAAAAGTAAGGAGAAACAAATTGTGTTTGCCGCATTCCCGCCTCGCACTAGTTGATTCTTGACCATTTCGCGCTCAAACGCGGCCGGACGGTTGTCGAGCATCGCAGCTTGCGCGTTATTTATTTTATAAATACGTAAATAGATCTCCGTTATAAATCCGCATAGATTGTGCGGAGGCGGAGGCGGAAGTGAAGATACGATTTCTTGCGGAACTTCCGCAGTAACGGAAGCGGAGGCGAAGCTCCGTTACAACCCTAAATTTAAGTGTCTTTAAGGATAGTGTGTATAGGATCTTAATAAACTGGCGCGCCATCAGGCGGGATTGCGCTCAAGCACCAGTTTTTAATTTATTTAATAAAAAAATGGTACTTAGGTATGTGTAAAAATATGAGTGTTATGGGAGTGCTAAGTTAGTTTCGCACATGTAAAAATAAAGAAAATTGTGGCATTTTATTAGTAGGTATGTTTTATTACAAAGTTACAGCTAAATACTAAAATATTCGCTGTTTGGGTCAGCTTCCAGTCTTCCCACGGGATTAAACCTTATATTGGTAAAAACGCCAGGCATAGGTAGCGGACGACAACAGATCAAGCTACCGTAAACTGACAAATATTTTCAATGAACCTTGAACCTTAATGCTTTAGAGATGAAAGTTGAAAATCTAATATAGAAATCTGACAGAATGCAGTTGCTTGATGTGCTGTCGTCTGTATAATAAATGGAGTAGATTTCTGTAGATGCGTAATAACATGACGGTCCATTGTTAAAAAATGGGCTCGGCAGTAACGACTGTGAATTGAATGAACATTGAAATTATTGAATGGCGAACCTGCACCCTGATTGCGTAACACAGTATTACTATCAATAGGAATTATTTTGAAGCATACATAAGAACCGAAGTCACCGACATAGCTCTTCGAGTCGCTAAAATTAAGTGGCAGTGGGCAGGGCACATTGCTCGTAGAACCGATGGCCGATAGGGCAGTAAGGTTCTGGAATGGCGGCCAAGTACCGGAAGACGCAGCGTAGGGAGGCCCCCAACAAGGTGGACCGATGACCTGGTGAAGGTCGCGGAAAGCTGATGGATGCGGGCAGCACAAGACCGGTCATCGTGGAAAGCCTTGGGGGAGGCCTTTGTCCAGCAGTGGACATCTATAGGCTATAAAGAAGAAGAACAAGATCATCATCATCATCATCTCAGCGTTAATCCCAGCTTTCATAGCTTTTCAGCTTTGGAGTCTGGGGTCCGCTTTACCAGTCTAACTGCTGATTTTTGGCTAAACTTCGATATTTTTCATGAAGCGACTGCCATCTGACCTCCACAACCCGAAGGCGATATCGAAGCAATGCAGTTAGACCAATTGTTAGACTTTTGAGGCCGTAACGACTGCCACTAGATGTTCGTATGGCAACCGGGACCAACGGCTTAACGTCCTTTCCGAGGCACGACCAGACCAGTGCAAATATTCATATTCATGCATACAAATATTTGCACTGTGCGGGGATCGAACCCGCGCCTCCTAGCGCAACGGCCGCGTTCGCTACCGCTACGCCACGGAGGCTGTCAGAAGAAGAACAAGATACATATTGCTAATCCATTACCCCCATGTGTTCCAAAATGTGTCTGTTCAACTAACTAGATAACGCAAAATATGTTGTTGAACTATCTAAATAAAACCCATTGCAACTGAGAGTGAACGCTTATTACCCTGCAGAATTATTGTATAGTCGCTGATACTAACCCTGACCTTATAATGTAGGTCAATTAATTTGCTTAACCTTTTCCCAACTATATTGGTGCTTCCAATCTGATCGGAGGCAAGTTTTTTTTTTTTATAAACTAGTGCTTGACTGCAATCTCGCCTGATGGTAAGCAGTAATGCAATGGTTGATGGTGAAGCGCGCTAGTTTATTTAGCCTATTCAGTTAAAAAACTTAGTGAGTAGGAAGGAAGACGGCAGTTGAGCGAGGTGATGCAATGTTAAACCCAAAAACACGACCAACGATGCGGAAAGAGGGAGATTGATCTGAAGACCCTCCACGACCAAACTCCCTACACAACAGCATTTGGCGCATCGTACCCACACACATCGCAACACAACTACGTACGGCTTCACTAGACATCATGCCGGAACACAACGAATCGCTTGGCGGAAAGACTGTCTGGTAGGTGGTAACTTCTGCCGGCAGCCGATATTATGGCCTACCACCGAGAATGAATGCAAATTTTACGTGAATCGTCTTCTGGTCTAACTTCCGCACTGAACCATACTCTGATGTCATCTGATTGTCTGGAAGTCAAACCTTCGTGCTTTTCACTACCCGTAACATCTGTCTAAGACCTACAAAAGACAGCTAGGACAAACGGATTTTCAAGATATGAGGAGCTCAATAGGTATGGTCATTGGTCACCTATACACGTTCCAACCGCGGCAAGCGTAGCTTAACCTGTGTCCTTTTATCATCCCACTTTTTATTTTATACCTTTAGAGAGAGATCTTATTTATAGGTGCGCTCTCCAATAACATTACACGTGCCTGCAATATCGATCAGAGGTCTTGTCCGGGCTATAAATAGAGCCCGTTTATCCGAATGACACCCACGCGTCAAACGGATTGATCTCCAATTAATTCGCAGTATTTACTTGGGATTTCATAACTGTTATTGCAAATTTATTATACGAGTACATACCAAGGGCTGATTTTTTTTAACGCCAGATGATTATATCGGAATGTTGAATTTTTGCTAGTTCTTCCATACAAAAACTGTCAGTCAATATCCGCCCTAATCCCAAATCCGTTCGGTCATTTTGAAGTGGCTTAGTAATAAACATTTAAGCTTTTATATTTTTTTTTTATTATTTATAAACTAGTGCTTGACTGCAATCCCGCCAGATGGTAAGCAGTGATGCAATCGTTGATGGTAAGACCCACTAGCTTATTAAGCCTATTCACTCAAAAAAACTGAGTGAATAGGAAGGAAGACGGCAGTTGAGCGAGATGATGCAATGTTTGTGTGTGTTAACTCATTTGTAACATTATATGACAGCATTATACAACTAGCGACCCGTCCCTGCTTCGCACGTGTACAAATGATATAGGTGCCTAAGCCTTCCTTAAGATACGGTGGCTTTTCAATAATAACGTCTACTGTGCCGCCCATCAGCCAATATCTGACTCTGCAAGATACATCGACCTTATTGTCCATGGATAGCCAGTTCCACCACCTTCAAACAGAATGAAAGCCTACCGGGGTAGCAAGTTCGAAATAATGGTTCCCCGCTTCGGCCCACTTCCTCCGCGGTTTAGGCAGAGAAACACTCGAGTAGCAGGCGGCCGGCAAGGGCGCGAGCGGCACGCGGATTTTTTCTGGTGTTTAGTTTTGAATAGATAGTGATATCTCCTGAATGAAACAACCAATTCCAATAATTCAAAAAGAGATCTGCTGCTACTTAAATTACCTTTGATACGACTTAATTTATTTGGATAGCATTTACATTAATAATAAGCAACAAATAGTTGGCTCTGATTTCGACTGGCATATTAATTAACTTTTCAAACTTAAAAAAATAGCCATAATGAAGAAACATAATGAAGAAACTATAGTAGGTAGACATATGGTGTCGCAGACTTTTTTGTAGGCATTTTAAGATCTTTTATAAATATTTTTACTTTTATAAATATTTTAGCAAGTCCATTTATGTTAATGGGCATGGGCAGTTGAGCTTGTCTGTGAAAATTGCTGTTGATTTATTATGATGAGATTCATGGCTTCGTAGTCCAATTCCGTGGCAATGTGTATTTAGGGTACGATGGGACTGACATAGGTACCCATTGCGGTCAAAGTCCCTAATTAAATAAAGAATAAAAATCTTTTGCATAAAACTGGCTTTAACCAATTTGTGTTACCGGTGATGACATATGGAGCAGAAACGTGGTCCCTCACTATGTGCCTCATAAGAAAGCTCAAGGTCGCACAGAGAGCTGTGGAGAGGGCTATGCTAGGTGTTTCTCTACGTGATCGAATTAGGAATGAGGAGATCCGTAGAAGAACTAAAGTCGCCGACATAGCCCAGCGGATTAGCTCTCTGAAGTGGCAGTGGGCGGGGCACATAGCTCGTAGAGCCGATGGCCGATGGGGCAGAAAGGCTCTTGAATGGCGACCGCGTACCGGTAAGCGCAGCGTCTGATGCCCACCGAGTAGGTAGTCGGATGATTTGACCAAAATCGCAGGGAAGCGCTGGATGCAGGCCGCGTCCAACCATCCTTTTTGGAAATCCTTGGGGGAGGCCTATGTCCAACAGTAGACTGGCTGAGATGATTATGATGATAATAAAACTGGCTTCGTATGATAACGTAGGTATTTTTTTAAGATTCAAGACAGCTACGTACGAAACGGTTCTGCGGCCTCACCCATTAACAATAGCACTAGATTAAAAAGATTAGGAACTGTTCGGACCATTCCAACTCTTACTGCATGCATGTGTGTAGGGTAGGTATTTATTGTATTTGTGTAGTACTATCCTTTTAAAATGTGTATTAACGAGTAGCTAGTTAGGGAGTATCGAAATAAAGTCATAAAGCTGCTGCGGTTTATCCAAGGACCTTAAAAACAAAAATCGACAAACAACAGGAACAAAAACTCGTCGCTCAAGTGGCCGCGATTTCATATCCATACTAATATTATAAATGCGAAAGTAACTCTGTCTGTCTGTCTTTTACGCTTTCCCGCTTAAACCTCTCAACAGATTTTGATAAAATTTGGCACAGATAATCCTTAGACCCTGAGAAAGGACATAGGCTACCTTTTATCCCGGAAAAATATGATATTCCCGAGGGAAATCTAAAAAGCGCGATATAACCGAA
This sequence comes from Sesamia nonagrioides, assembly GCA_017933935.1. Classification (NCBI taxonomy): domain Eukaryota; kingdom Metazoa; phylum Arthropoda; class Insecta; order Lepidoptera; family Noctuidae; genus Sesamia; species Sesamia nonagrioides. Next base: position 862,534 of record JADWQK010002064.1, read on the forward strand.
ATCCACGCGGCCAAAGCCGCGGGCGTAAAGCTAGTAACTTCATAAACCTTGCATGCAAACATAAAGTTTATTATTGTTTGTAATATATTTACTTCTAAGTATTTATGAATTTTTATTTTATTTTCGTTTGCTTTTTTTTTGTGATTTATCCTTCCGTTTTTATGCGCTCATTGAAATTCTAATAGATACAGTCAGTAACAAAAGTCAATAACTACTTTAGTTTTCATAATGTTAATTACTGAGGGAAGTATTTTAATATAATATTTTAATAAAACAATCGAAGCCGTGGTCACATTTAATTAAAAAACAAGCCTCTGATTCTACCCCTCTCTCATCTTTAACTGTAAGCTTCTATCATAAAATGCCATGTACGTTAACGAATAATTTCGTGATTATCTACTGTACTTATCTACTATTGTTGAACGACGAACAGCATAACATGAATAATTTATCACTATTATATCATATTTCAGATATTATAGAACTTGTACATAACTGGGGAAGTTTGGTGGTGTACTGTAGAAAGCCCTCCCTTCGTGGAAAATACGCGTGATGTTGTTTTGATAATTTATCTGAAGGTAATCAAAATCTTCGTGCTTTGTCATTATCTCTATGAAAGTACCTACGCATTATCGACTAAACATCGTTAGGAGACCAGTCTGGTGTCCTAGTACCAAAAAAACAAAAAAATCCCTACCACCTACCAACCTACACTGGGCGCCGATGTTGAATTATAGCCTAGTTCCTCGCGAAGAGGAAAGTGAGTGGGAACATTAAAGACGGATTATATACACAACACAATACAGAATGGGGCTTAGGCTTTGACAGCCTCTGTGGCGTAGCGGTAGCGAATGCGGCCGTTGCGCTAGGAGGCGCGGGTTCGATCCCCGCACAGTGCAAATATTTGTATGCATGAATAATTTGCACTGGTCTGGTCGTGCCTCGGAAAGCACGTTAAGCCGTTGGTCCCGGTTGCCATACGAACATCTAGTGGCAGTCGTTACGGGTTGTTGGATCCCTCAAAAGTCTAACAATTGGTCTAACTGCAATACTTAGATATCGCCTTCGGGTTGTGGAGGTCAGACGGCAGTCGCTTCGCGGAAAATATCGAAGTTTAGCCAAAATCAGCAGTTAGACTGGTAAAGCAGACCCCAGGTTCCAAAGCTGAAAAGCTACGGATGCGACTGGGATAAACGCTGAGATGATGATGATGACAGAAAGGGGCTTATCTCACCATCTTGCAGCAAATGAACTCAAACATGACGTACACAGCCGTTCTATTACAACCGTTTACGTACAGCTAGACAGTCACCTCTAAAGTTGCACATCAATGAAGTCTTATATTAGAACGTGTTTAATCAATACGGTCGCGTAGCGCCGTCTTCTTGCGAGTGATGTAACAATGACACAACTACGTACAGCTTACAATATACCTTTATGAAACCGTCTCGTAATGTTGAGAATATCTAAACCAGTTCCAATTGATCGCACTTGACTTTCTCGTGTGATTCTTCGCACGAATGTGGTAGCATCAAAGCCGCGGAGTCAAGGAACAGGAACTCTGATCCCTTATCAGTCAGGAAATCTATAGTTGCGGCCGAAGTTACAAGTGGTTTATGTTCCGTATCAGCTACGGACTTAAGATTCCTCTGAGACCCAACCTAAGAATAAAGTAGTCTCTACTCCCAATGTGTCCGAAAAAAAAATGGTTAATGGGATGTATGGTTCACTTCAAAATGTCGAACAACTTTCCGATGGGCCTGTATCTTCATTAAAGGATTTGAAAGAAGGGTTTTACTATCATCATCATCGCCCTAGGCCTCTTCCATGGCGCGCCAACAAGCTCGATCCTGAGCAGTTCTCCGCCAGACACTACCAGCCACCTTTTTGTTGTCGTCGCTCCATCTCGCCCAAGTTTTACTATAAACACTTTAAAACTTGTTAATCTAAATCTGTTTTATGTCCAGGCCCTACAATTGTATGTTATTATTATTATTTTTTTTATTATATCCCAAATTATAAGATAACTAGCTTTCCGCCCGCGGCTTCGCCCGCGTGGAGTTCGGTTATATCGCGCTTTTAGATTTCCCTCGGGAACATCAAATTTTTCCGGGATTAAAGGTAGCCTATGTTCTTTCTCGGGGTCTAAAGATTGTCTCTGCCAAATTTCATCAAAATCGGTTGAGAGGTTTAAGCGGGAAAGCGTAACAGACAGACAGACAGAGTTACTTTCGCATTTATAATATTAAGTATGGATGGTTTTGTCGTTACATCCTGGATCCTCTCCTGTGTTAAAGATTTTTAAAGAGAAAGTAGATATTGCAGCAACATTTGGGACAGTACAAACTGCAATATGGTGAATGGTATTAAATTCTCTTGATCTTTCTATTCTGTTTAACGATTTTTCAGATTAAATGCTATGTAGATACTGACTAACTCAAACCTACCCAATAACTCGTAGTGTTACGACTGGTCCGCAACAGCTCGCTTTTAAAGAAACCTACGAAATTGTATAACGCCTAAAGACGTCAGAGCCTGTCTGAAGTAGTTAAAAATCATAAAAGTGGTGAAGACCGAGCAACATTTGTGTGACCTTTTAACTAATTTATCAACTACACAAAGGGTTTACGTTTTATTGTTATTTAATAATATAACAATGAACGCCGGCTACTGTGGAGGTCGGGCCAGAGACGCGTCTGCAAAGATCATTCTCTTGAAGTTTCAGCCTCGTCTCGTTCGATATAACGCGCCCTTGGTTTGCGAAGCGGGCGGGTCTTGTTGAATTGTTTAATGAGCAATTAATTATTTAACACCAAACTTGTGATCCCTAGAGACAGAGAGAGCTGAGACAACGATGATTTTAATAGGTAGTGTAAAGTTTCAGGCTCGAGTTCACGCCACAAGCCGTGAGCCGAATACAATTTCTCATAGATAAAAAAATTACAAAAAAAAAACGATTTTTGTTTCTCTAAGCAGGTTTGTAGAAATTAACACGTCAATCATTTTAAAACTAGATAAGGTCGGTGTTTCCTTTCTGTCCACACCGAGAATAATGATTGAAAGGAACTTATAAGATTACAGTCTCTTTTAAAGTTCAGATTCAGACATAATCTTGGTTAGGTCATAAAGCGAATTTCATGTCATCCTCAGTTAAAATTGAATACCAATTGTTGAAAATATGTACTAACAATTTCAAGGCTTAATTTTTTGCTGAATGTGTTTTTGATCGATTGATTAATTAGATAAATAAAAGCGGACGGATGTTTACGTTGTCATTAAGGCTGCATAGACAGTTTCCGAAACCTCATGTTTGGTAGAAATTCAAGCCGCTTCTGACCTACTCGAACGTTTTCTTTTATAAGTAGCCATTAAAATGTATTAGAAACAAGCAAAATACTTAGCGATGCAGCGTCATACGAAAACTTTCCAAATCTCGCTGTTCCTGTTATACTTACATAAATTGAATCTAATGTTGCAGTCATTCGAAGTGTTCTCTACGGTTTGTATACGGAGAATCGCCCCTTTTGTCTCAAGGTCATATGTGCAATTGCTGAGCGTGGTATCCTAGGTTTAATTCTCAGTTCGTGGTTCTTGGGGTTTTCCTTCAGTAACAGCTCAGAATTCAAAAAATAGCTGTGCAAAACCCGGTGCCTCAGAAAGCACGGTAAGCCGTTGGTCCTGCGCTTGATCACTCTCCGGGCGTGTCCGGGCCCATAGGACTATCTGCGCACACACTAATGCGTTATATTCCCCGCGTGGATGACTATACCCTCCCCTTTTTTTTTGTTTGAAATGGGAAATCATCAAATGACCTCTCCCGCTCTAAAGAAGCGAAAGGGCGTGTCAAACTTTTACTGACTAAAATCCAACCGTGATTCTTCACTTGCCCGTGCGCCATGGCCAGGGTTTCTTTTTAACCAACCCACAACCCTGACCCAGTAGCCATCGGTCTTCATGGATCCCGTCACGATGTGCTGACATCTCTTTGAGGCGCGCGTGAAACACAAAGCGCAGCTGCTCGCCGCCCGGTAAGGACTAGGCCCGTACCCTTTTAGTCAGTAAAAATCTGACAGTCATTTGATGATTTCCCATCCCAATAAAAAAAGGTTTTCCACAATGACCGCTCTTGTGCTGCCCGTATCCAACGGGAATGCAAGGTTGCATATAATGAAATATGCGCTTTATATGTTACAACTAGCGGACCCGGCAGACGTTGTCCTGCATATGATATTTCAAGCGATTAGGGTATTAAAAAGTATGAAAGGAAAGATCAATAATATAATTATTATTCTTTATTTTGAAATAACATCAATTTTTCGAAAACAATTCGTTAGAATCAATAATTGGACAAAAAACTGGTTAAGATGCGACCAATGTTTTACTATAACCGCTGAAACCTTCAAGTTTTGGATCAAATGCGGTCACAATTTGAGCCGAATAATACGAATTAGTAGGGCTAAGGAACAAAAAAATCGAGTGAAGCAACTACTTGTAAAACGGAAATACATCTCAACAATGTCACCATCATCTTCTGAGGGAATAACATTTCCAGAGCTTAATTTGACTGCCGAAGAACTAAACGATTTGAATGAGGTAGAAAAAAGTCAGGAGCGCAACATCGGCAATATTCTGTTTCAGCCAGACTTGTCCGAGTCACCGAGGCCTCCCGCCACGCCGTCAAGTTCGGCGAGCCAAGTCAAGACATCATCAGAAAGCCGGGTTCGCCTGTGATGTTTGATTAATTACTATATGTCGCCAGAGTGATTAATATAGTCTAGGTATAAAAAAAAAATAATAAATTGTATCAAATTTGAAAAAAAAATCGTTCAAATCGGTCCACCCGTTTAGTTGCAGTATAAATAAATAACCTAAGTACACCGACTACAGCGACATCTGCCGAATTGTTTTTTGTGAATGTAAATTTTCCAGGCCCACACTTAAATGCATAAACAAAAATTCTTTCAAATCGATCCAGCCGTAAGGGATAAATAACCCGGGCGTCACCCAAACGCAAAAAAAAATCATTCAAATCAGTCCAGCCGTTTAGTTGCAGTAGATATAGATGAACAACCTTGATACCGACTGCAGCGCCATCTGCCGGACTGATTTGTAAATGTACATTTGCTAGGCCCCCACTTGAATGTATAAACAAATATTTATTCAAATCAGTTCAGCTGTTTAGGATAAATAACCTAGACACCGACTGCAGCGCCATCTGCCGGGCTAATCTGTGCATCTAAACCATTCAGGGCGTCACCCAAACGCAAACAAAAAAAGTCATTCAAATCAGTCCAGCCGTTTAGGTGCAGTAGGTATTGCTAAATAACCTAGATACCAACTGCAGCGCCATCTGTCGGGCTGATTTGTGAATGTTAATTTTCCAGGCCTTCACTTGAACGTAAAAACAAAAATTCATTCAAATCAGTTCAGCCGTTAAGAATAAATAACCTATACACCGACTGCAGCGCCATCTGCCGGACTGATTTGTGAATCTAAACAATCCAGGGCGTCACCTAAACGCATAAAAAAATCATTCAAATCGGACCAGCACTTTAGGGGGACTTCAGTGGCGTACACACGTACAGCAGATTAAGGAAATATAACCACGGAAAGCATTGTCATCTACATTTTGTAACAAAGATATCACACCTCTCTCTACCCCTAGAGCTCTTGTTTCAGTCTCTTAAAGTTAAATAAAAAATTTAAAATATTTATTTATTTTTATTTTTTCCCCTTTCAGTTCTTATGTACAATTTTCTTTTTAAGTGACTCCAAAAACTAAAAAAAAACTATAAACTTGTCTAAAAACAAAAAAAAAATACTTGAGTCTGCCTGGGTTTGAACCCGGGAACACCAGGCATCGCGAGTAGAACCATACCACTATGCCACAGCCGCAATGTCAAGCTACGCGAAATTAGTGCCCATATTATGCGTGAAATATTGCGAAAGAGAAAATTCGAAAACATGCGCTTCCGCAGACATAAGACTGATCTAGATCGATTTCTCGTCGCCGAAAACCTCCATATATCAAATTTTAGCGAAATCGTTAGGCCCGTTTCCGAGATCACATCCTTTTTCAAGCAATCAGCGCCATCTGCCAGGCTGATTTGTGAATCTAAACAATCCAGAGCGCCACTCAAACGTATACAGAAAAAATCATTTAAATCGGTCAAGCCGTTTAGGAGGAGTTCAATGACATACACACGTACAGCAGAATTATATATATAAAGATGATAAAGGAATGCTGTTCTTTCTTCAACAAACAGGATAAAATCTTTCTTTGTTCTTCTATTAACATAGCTTTTATCGGGGGCTATGTTCGCGTTCGGCAACCTATCTTTACTACCCAATGCGTCGCGGCGCATTACCCAGCGTAAGCTATTTCTTCATTTTCGTCTAACGTTCTTTATGCTCGGCTCCTATAGGCCATGTTGAAAAAAAGAGGGTAGCAAATGCATTTTTTTTTCTTTTTCAAATTTGCGTGTAGATCGATACCCGTATCACAGAAAGGAACGAACAAACTCTTTAGCTGTCCTACTAATATTATAAATGCGAAAGTTTCTAAGGATATAATATAAAGGATGTATCTGACATCGACGCACAAACGAGTACCATGGATCCAGTACATGATTCTGAACCCCCCAGTGGTGGAATTTTTCGTCGGCTTTTTCATGATTTATAAAAAATTATATGAAGTTTTTTTCACTTTAGACCGTTCATAATTGCTATACTTTTATAACCCAATAACATTTTAAAGTAAAAATTAATTAATTCGCTAATTACACAGAAAAGCACAATGAAAACAAAACTCGAAAACTATCTTATCAGCTGATTTGATAGAGTTCACACCAGGGATCAACGTCATACCTACAAACCCGCACGGCGGCACGCTTGCAACGTTCAAATGCCGAACCGACACTTTTTTTTTAACCACTGTGAATTCTGTAACCGTTCATTAACGACATAAATGACTATCATAATTTTATTAGTGGCATGCGGTGTAGCCTATCCGCGAAGTTTGCGTTACGATGTCAGATACACCCTGTATATGGATGGTAGTTTGTTACTCTTTCACGCTAAAACTGCTTAATGGATTCGCAAACATATGGTTTCTCGGTGGGAGGCCATGTAGCAAACGCATTTTTTTTTTTTCAAATTTGCTTGTAGTTCGATACCCGTATCACGGAAAGGAACGAACAAACTCTTTAACTGTCCTACTATTACTATAAATGCGAAAGTTTCTAAGGATGTATGTATGGATGGTAGGTAGTTTGTTACTCTTTCACGCTAAAACTACTTAATGGATTTGAATAAAATTTCGCAAACAAATGGTTTCTCGGTGGTAGGCCATAACATCGGCTGCCGGCAGAAGTTACCCACCCACCAGGCAAAGTCTTGCCAGTTGCGCCAAGCGATTCGTCGTGTTCCGGCATGATGTCTGGTGAAGCCGTACGGAGGACGGGTCTTAGCAGTTGTGTTGCGATGTGTGTTAGGTACGATGCGTCACGTTGTGTCAGGAGGTTGGTCGCGGAGGTCTCCAGTTCAATCTCCTCTGGCGCAACATCGTTGGTCGTGTTATTGGGTTTCACATTGTATCACCTCGCTCAACTGCCGTCTTTCTTCCTTTTTTTTATTTATTATAAACTAGCGACCGCAATCCTGCCTGATGGTAAGCAGTGACGCAATCGTTGATGGTAAAGCGCACTAGTTTATTAAGAGCCTATTCACTCTAGCCTTGAAGACACTCAAATTGTAGTCCGACGGAAACACCGCCGCTGGCAAATTATTCCAGTCCCTCGATGTACGGGTATAAAGGAGGAGGCGAAACAACTTCGTCCGATCGTAGAGGTGTTAACAACGTAGGGTGGAAACCAGCCGTACGACGGGTCGTCCGCTGGTGGAACGGAGATGGGGAATTAAATCATGCAATTCCATCGCACACTCCCCGAAATGCATCCTATAGAACACCGAAAGGCTTCCTATTCACTCAGTTTTTTTTTTTAGTGAATAGGCTTAATAAACTTAGCGCGCTTTACTATCATCGATTGCATCACTGCTTACCGTCAGGCGGGACTGTGGTCAAGCACTAGTTTATAATTATTTAAAAAAAAAAAACGGGGATTGACATATTTATGTATATGATAGTTGTTAACCCGATATTCCCACGGAATCAATACTGCAGATCTTAACTGTTATTATATTATTAGCAGCCGCCAGCGACTTCGTTCGCGTGGAGTTAGTTATGCTCCGCTCCTATTGGTTGCAGCGTAATGTTATATAGCCTAAAGCCTTCCTGGATTAATGGGCTATCAATGCAAAAAAATTTTTCAAATCGGGACAGTAGTGCCTGAGATTAGCGCGTTCAAACAAATAAACTCTTCAGCTTTATTTATATATACTAGCGGCCGCCAGCGACTTCGTTCGCGTGGAATTAGTCATGCTCAACTCCTATTGGCAATATGTACGGCTGCGTTAGCTCCCGTTTTCGCAACATTTTTTGTTACTGCTCTGCTCCTATTGGTCATAGCGGGATTTTATATAGCCTAAAGCCTTCCTGGATTAATAGGCTATCCAACGCAAAAAGAATTTTTCAAATCGGACCAGTAGTTCCTGAGATTAGCGCGCACAAACAAACAAACTCTTCATATATATTAGTATAGATTAGTATAGATATAAGTATCGATCGATATACATTATGAATGAACATGATGAGCAGATGATGAACAGCATTTGTTATCTTTAATAAAAAATGCTATTCTACTATTCAATAAACACTTTTTTTTTATTTTACATCAGTTTGGTTCTCCTTTTAAATGAAGAGTTACGTGGTAATAAGTGCATTAAATGCGTGGCCTTCGGTGGAACGACAAATAAAAGAAAGGCGGCGAGGCCATGTAATCGATAGTGAATGAATAAAATATGTAGCAATTTTAAAGTAGAATATGTACGCCCTTTTCTTTCTGAGAAAATGCAGCAATGCTTATGTAAACATGTTTTTATTTGTTTCAGATATTTTAACTCGCGTCTACAAGAGTTATTATTCATTGGACCAAGCTACGTACAGCAAAGTAACCATGTGCCATTTATAATACTAAAGAGGTAAGGAAGTTATCTGTGACCAAAATTATTTATGACGTTTTAATATCGCCGAGATTGTAATCCAAAACAATGAATGAAATGTGCTACAGGGTTGACGTTTGTAGGACGCTTGACTGACATTGACAAGAGACCGGAGTTTGTTATTAGGTATTTTTGACATTTAAACAAAAAAAAATGGAAGCATTAGTTCCGATTTTAACCACGGCGCCACTAATTCCTTGTAGAACCATACACAGTAGCAATGTACTGAATTTATGGTTATAGATTACAAATCGATGTCCCTCCCACCGTTTGTACGGACGACAGTAGGTCAAATATTCCCAATCAACCTTGAGCCTTAATGCTTCAGTGATAAAGTTGAATGTCTAATAAAGAAATCTGACAGATAGTACATAGTATGATGTGCTGTCGTCTGTTCATGACCAGCAAATAGCATCATTTCTTTATCGAGGCTAACACCAGTTGTTCCAATAATGCCAGCCCGGGGCACTACATATCAAATAATTCACAAGTATAAAGATTTGCCCTCAAAGTCATCATTCCTCAAAACTTTCTAGGCTAATGTAAGAAGTATCCGCACTCCAGGAAAACTTGAAGAACTACATTGCATTCTAAAAGCAATTCCTTCTACAATACATTTACTTGGATAACATCCGAACAAGATGCTAAATTATACAAAATGAAAAACTTAAATGATCACCGGTCTCTGTGACTATAGGTTGTTGCACACATAAGCATATTTACACAATAATTTGCTCAAAAAGTAAATAATCAGTAAGTACATAAGAGGGTTACCTTGGTTTCAAATTGGCTAGCCGTATTAACTTGTTTTTAAATGTACTATGCAACTACCCACAATTTGGTTTCTTATTGTTTACCTATTATTATATTTGCAAGCTTCGTCACTAGACGAGAAATTTGTACATACGTTAAATGTTAAATCTCATGTAAGTGAACTATACAGGGTGTATCTGACATCGTAACGCAAACTTCGCGAAAAGGCTAGACCGCATGCCACTAATAAAATTATGATAGTCATTTATGTCGATAATGAACGGTTACAGAATACACAGTGTTTAAAATAAAGTGTCGGCTCGGCTTTTGAACGTTGCAAGCGTGCCGCCGTGCGAGTTTGTAGGTATGACGTTGATCCCTGATGTGAACTCTATTAAATCAGCTGATAAGATCGTTTTTCGGGTTTTGTTTTCATTGCGCTTTTTTATGTAATTAGCGAATTATTTAATTTTTACTTTAAAATCTTATTGGGTTATAAAAGTATAGCAATTATGAACGGTCTGAAGTGAAAAAAACTTCATATAATTTTTTATAAATCATGAAGTGTTCATTAATGAATGAAGATTCGGGGTTCAGAATCATGTACTGGAGCCATGGTACTCGTTTGTGCGTCGATGTCAGATACAGCCTTTATTACGTTCTTTTGAGAAATAATGATTCTTTAAAACCTAACTGTATTCATTATTCCTTTAGTAGTTCATCGTACGGCCTATTCACATTGTTTATGTGAATTATTTTCAATCCTTTCTCTTTTCTGAATTTTTGTGAGTTTTCCTTAGAGGATTAAAGACGAAAAAGGATAAGGGACCGAAGAAGAAGAAAAAAAAATATATTTAAAAACTCGTTCCGCCACTTTTTTGGCGCAATACTAGCAGTATTAAACATAACTTCTCGCAATAGCTACAGAATTACATTATATGTATTATGTAGTGATCTTTAGAAGCAGCACCAATAGTCCAAAGCTCAAACAATACTCAATGAAAGCAATATTTCTTCGAACTTTGGAACATGTGCAAAGTTTCTTTTAGAAGTGTATCTGTAGTATGTTCACATCCTTTGAAATATATACAATATGTAGAGAAAACCCTGTCCGACCCATAAGGATAATAAAGGTTAGGTAAACACATGACCAAATATAATATAAAAGTTTACGTAATCATAGTAACAATACTAATGAATTTTGAAATATTTTTTTTTCCCGCGAATTAATTCCAACTTTCATGAAATTTGGTAATTTTTAAAAAAGTGACAACACCATTCTGACGGTATCCCCGTCGCCCGCGGAAGGGTTGCCTACCGCACATGTATTAAGTTACCTCTTTTTGCGAAATGGTATTTATTTTTTTAGGGGGATCTTTTTTAAGGATAGCCCCCAGCTTTGTATCCATTAGTAGAATCAGTTATCGGACAGGGTTTTCTTTACATATTGTATAATTATATATTTTTTTTTTTATTTTCAGGATACCAATCGAGAGTTTGATATATAAGAACTCGTTAAGCATGGAGAAAGTAGGTTTTATGGGTTGCAGTTTGGGCACACCTAAAAATGAAGAAGAGATACAAGTAAGTATTACCTCATCCTCTGCTTCTCATGTGTTGGCGCGAGCTGAACAGTTTTAAGTAGAAGTATCTGCCCAAATGGTCCAATCCAATTTAAGTCATCTTCTCAGCGTTAATCCCAGTCGCATCCGAAGCTTTTTCAGCTTTGGAGTCTGGGCTCCGCTTTACCAGCCTAACTGCTGATATGGCTAAACTTCGACATTTTCCGTGAAGCGACTGCCGTCTGACCTCCACAAACCGAAGGCGACATCGAAGCATTGCAATTGTTGGACTTTTGAGGGCTCCAACAACCCGTAACGACTGCTACTAGATGTTCGTATGGCAACCGGGACCAACGACTTAACGTGCTTTCCGAGGCACGATGGTCCAATCCAATTTAAGTATTTAATACTAGCTTTCCGCCTGCGGCTTCGCCCGCGTGGAGTTCGGTTATATCGCGCTTTTTAGATTTCCCTCGGGAACATCAATTTTTTCCGGGATAAAAGGTAGCCTATGTTCTTTCTCAGGGTCTAAAGATTGTCTGTGCCAAATTTCATCAAAATCGGTTGAGAGGTTTAACCGGGAAAGCGTAACAGACAGACAGAGTTACTTTCGCATTTATAATATTAGTATGGATTATAAGATTACAATTTAAGTAACTTCAAGGCTAGAGTGAATAGACTCATAATTAACTAGTGCGCTTTATTATCAACGATTGTATCACTACTTAACATCAGGCGGGATCGCGGTTAAGTGCTAGTTTATAACATAAAAATAAAAAAAAAAATTAAATACGTATACAATAATGTAAAGAAAACCCTGTCCGATCCGTGAAGGTATTGTTAGGTGTCGTTAACTGATTCTAAAAATGCCTACAAAGCCGGGCTAAACTTAAAAAAAAATCCCCTAAAAAATAAATATTATTTCGAAAAAGCGAGGTAACGTAATGCATGTGCGGTAGACAACACATTAGGCATACATGCGCGGGTGAACGAGGGCAGGGCAGGCGGCACGTGGTCGCATCGCTATTCGCTCCGTCACAAATGGTGCTGTCACTTTTTTAAAAATTACCAAATTTTGGGGAAGTAGGTATTATTTCGCGGGAAAAAAAAAAAGATTATTTCAAAATTCATTAGTATTGTCACTATGATGATTACGTAAAATTTCATATTTTATTTGGTCATGTGTATTTGTGTAAGTATACCTAACCTTTATTATCCTTATGGGTTGGACAGGGTTTTCTTTACATATTGTATGTTTTATTCGACGTATTTTGCCTTGTGGTACGAAAGGAAACCCTTCTTGTGCGAAACAGACTTATAATTGGCTGCTTTTTGTTCTATGGGGTTTTGTATAACCTATTGGAAAGTGGACAACGTCTGTCAGCTAAGTAAATAAATATTCCGAACATCAACACAATTATGAATACTGAACATTCTAAACAATACCTTCACTTGATTGCAAAGAGGCTGACCTATAAAGGTCATATGTCGAACTCGGAAGAACTGTTTTTTTCCTCTTGCGTCACAGACTAAGTAGTTTCACCATTTAAACGTCGAACCTTCGTGTTCAATGTCGGAACCACTTGAACTTGTTCAGTGTTGTTGTGTAATTGAACTTGTTCTTCTAGGAAACACTTTATTGATAAGATCATGAAGTGGCGTAGTTCTAACTATGGAGTTGTTTTCGTAGCCCGGCTGTACAAGAACACGCGAGCTAATAAAGGGTGTATCTGACATCGACGCATAAACGAGTACCATTGATCCAGTACATGATTATGAATTCCCCAGTGGTGGAATTTTTCATCGGCTTTTTCATGATTAAAAAACAATGTATGTAGTTTTTTTCACTTTAGTATCTAACATATCATATCATAACTGCTATACTTTTATAACCCAATAAGATTTTAAAGTAAGTTTAATTAATTTGTTAATTACACAAAAAAGCACCATTAAAACAAAACTCGAAAAACTATCTTATCAGCTGATTTAATAGGTTTTACATCAGGGATCAACGTCATACCTACAAACCCGCACGGCGGCACGCTTGCAACGTTCAAAGGCCGAGCCGACACTTTTTTTAAACATTATGATTTCTGTAACCGCTCATTAACGACATAAATGACTATTATAATTTTATTAATGGCATGCGGTCTAGCCTTTTCGCGAAGTTTGCGTTAGGATGTCAGATACAACCTGTATAGTATAGCCGCATCTAAATCGTTTCATGTGCCACATGCTGACGTCACACAAAATCTTGCATCACAAGATCTCTGATCACGCCAGAGGGACACTGAGGAAATTCCGGAGTGGTTTTTAGCCGGTAAGAGTCCGGCACTGCCTCGACTGCCTAATACTTGAGACGTGAGACAGTCAAGGCGTCCATGAGGATTTCCCGCTCATGCCAAAAAAATAACAATTGCATCGAGCTAGCAGTTCATATTTTTGAAATTGTATATGAACGTCTGGTGGCCTAGTGGTTAAAACACCAGCCTCTCTAGTATGAGTGTGCGGGTTCGATACCAGGTCAGGCAAGTACCAATGTAACTTTTCTAAGTTATATGTACTTTCTAAGTATATCTTGGACACCAACGACTGATTAAAAGGTGAAGGAAAGACATCTTGAGGAAACCTGGGCTTTAAGTCTGAAATCGCCAACCCGCATTGAGCTAGCGTGATTACGCTCAGTCCTTCTCTGTATGAGAGGAGAACTGTGCCCAGGTTGATGATGATGATACGAACGTCTCAATCTGTCAAAAATACCAGTGAAATCCCAACATTTTTCCCCATGTTCCTGATTCTCTACGATAGGTATATGACAGGTAAATTACAAGAGGTAGTTAGCCTTTACTTTCGGTCAGACAGAATGTTGTTAGAAACTTCCGCCTCCGTTAGTTATTTTAGAAATCGAAGTACCTCGTTTAACTACTAATATGTACATTTTAATTTTAGAAATCGAAGTACCTCGTTTAACTACTAATATGTACATTTTAATTTTAGAAATCGAAGTACCTCGTTTAACTACTAATATGTACATTTTAATTTTAGAAATCGAAGTACCTCGTTTAACTACTAGTATGTACATTTTAATTTTAGAAATCGAAGTACCTCGTTTAACTACTATTATGTACATTTTAATTTTAGAAATCGAAGTACCTCGTTTAACTACTAATATGTTATTACAGCACCATTCCTTGGAACAATACACGCGAGAGCTGAAGTTTGACTGCATCTCGAGTCCAGCGGACCAAATATTGACAAGAGCTAACCTGTGTGCGATGCAGTACACGAAAATCCGCGTAAGTGTGTATAGTTATTATAGCCTTCACGAAGCAAAAGCAAAAGTTTGCAAAATTATGCCCACAACATGTTGTTCATACGTGGTGCATGTAACGCAGATCAGGATGGCATGGCGAGGGAAGCTGCTACGATTAAAATAAAATCGGGCTGGATACATCTACCTCATGTCATACAATGCAATGGGCCAAAGGAGAAGTTTCAGAAATATATGGAGCCGGGTCAGCACATTGTACACTTAATGCTATGTATACTTACGCTATACTTAACTGTTTTTAATGTTAATTTCCCATATTTTGGCTTAGTTTTTATACAGATTCAATTTAACTCGACCAAGGAGTGCAAGACAACTACTAATAAATGGTGGTCAGCAATAAGCGAAATAAGATTTTGACAGTGACATTTGATTGACGTGTCATGTATCTACTAAGGCTATCGTATCTATATTATCTACCATATGACTGCGAAAAAAAGAAAACATGAATTCCGAAAATACGGCCCATTAAATACACACAATCAACTCAAATCAACACTCGACACAAACACAACGGGAAAATAGAACCCTGAAAATCGCCAATCAAACGTCATAACCACTGTCATAGCTACCTTAATAAAGGGTTATCTCACTAAAAAACGTTTCAAATAATTAATTATATATACTTGTATTTTTATTCAAATTAATTTAGTAGTATTTTTATGAAAATCTTTTATTTTTTCCTTTTTATCTATATAGCGTACATAGTGGTGGCCCAAAATGAAACATCTCCTTTAAGACCCAGTAGGATCCGCTTAGTGACAAACGACAACGGCCCAGGCAGTATTGGCGGGATGAGTTGGTTTCTAAAAAAAATATTGATCTTTGACAGCTCTAGACCGAGGTACAGTGAGCTCCAGAGGAACCTCACCCTCTAAAAGCGACATCATTTGACAAGTGTTATTAGGGACGATGTTACGTGCGCGCCATCTCTGTGACATCAATGAAGTTAATTCATGTTGGTGTCGATTTTAAATAAAATAGATATTGAAGAACATTGAGGGTAGGCTTATAATTTTATTGAGTAAAACATGACATCGCAAAATAGAAAGTAAAGGTTACCCACTCCTTTATTATTATAGGTTTGACCCCACAAGTTAAGTTTTTTATAGTTATTTAATTGTTTTTTCTAAAGTTTTGAGAAATCTCGAGAGATGTAAATTGTTGTTCTATTTGTTTCAAATGTGGGTAACCTGTTGGTTCTCTTGAGATATCATCAAAACGAAATTATCATTTTTATCAGTAAATAAATATTTATTAATCTAAATTGGATTAATATATTAATTAATACCATAAGAATATTAAATAAAATATCCATACTAATATTGTAAATGCGAAAGTAACTCTGTCTGTCTGTTACGCTTTCCCGCCTAAAGCTCTCAACCGATTTTGATGAAATTTGGCATAGACAATCTTTAGACCCTGAGAAAGAACATAGGCTACCTTTTATCCTGGAAAAATTTGGTGTTACTGAGGGAAATCTACAAAGCGCGATATAACCGAACTCCACGCGGGCGAAGCCGCGGGCGGAAAGATAGTAAATATATAAAGCTGAAGAGTTTGTTTGTTTGTTTGTGCGCGCTAATCTCAGGAACTACTGATCCGATTTGAAAAATTCTTTTTGCGTTGGATAGCCTATTAATCCAGGAAGGCTTTAGGCTATATAACATCCCGCTGCGACTAATAGGAGCGGGGCATAACTAACTCCACGCGAACAAAATTGCTGGCGACCGCTAGTATTACGTAATACTAGGGTTGGTTAAGCAATTGAATGGCGCAGCGGCATAACAGTTTGGCTTGTGAGAATAAGGAACCAGGTTCGACGACTCTCTATGGTGAAACATTTCATAATATATGTAAATCTTTTGTGTAAATAAATGAAGTTACTCTGACTTCTAACCTAATGTAATACCTATTCTTGTTTACAGCATATCATAACAGACATCGAGCTGATAAACACGAGCGCACTAGAGACGCTATCCGGTCTCGGCAACCTACGATACCTGTCAATAAACATCACGAACGGAAAACTACCGGATCCGTACGATGCCATCGACTGGATCGGTCTGGAAGACTTCTACGCGACTCCGCTGAGAGTCGCTGTAAATATAGTAAGTACTAATATAATGCTACTAACTACTACTATACAATGGCTGTACTATACAATATGTTAAGAAAACCCTGTCCGACCCGTAAGGATAGTAAAGGTTAGGTAAACACATGACCAAATAACATATGAAATTTTACATAATCATCAAAGTAACAATACTAGTGAATTTTGAAATTATCTTTTTTTCCAGCGAATTAATTCCAACTTCCCCAAAATTTGGTATTTTTTATAAAGTGACAACATTATTTTTGACGGTATAATTCTGAGCGAATAGCAATGCGACCGCGTGCCGCGTGCCCTGCCCCTCTTCGCCCGCGCCTGGATGGCCTACCGCACATGTTTTAAGTTACCTCTTTTTGCGAAATAATATTTATTTTTTTAGGGGGATTTTTTTTAAGTTTAGCCCGGCTTTGTAGGCATTAGTAGAATCAGTTATCGATACCTAACAATACCTTCACGGATCGGACAGGGTTTTCTTTACATATTGACTAGACGTTACGGTGGAGGAACCAGAACTACTTGACTCAAACTGCTTACAAATAAAAATAGATAACACAACCATTATTCTAGCAATATATCGCTCACCAGCCCGCAGAGACATAAGCGGATTCTTAAATTAATTAAACAGTGTACTTGTCAAAATTCAAGATATAAGCCCCGCACGATGATATTGCGATTGGCGGCCATCTTGGTGACGTAGTCGAACTCGCTCCGTCGGTACCGTTAGCAAGTTCAGTCCGCGCTTATCCACTTACGCACATCGAATATTTTTGTTAGCTTTTTGTTTTTGTTATCCTGTTTTATTATTGTTCTTGAGTTTTGTTGTTTAGTTTTGTTAGCTGTTACTCGTTTAAATGAGTAAGAAATTAATTAACAGTCGTGCTCGTGAAATTATAATTTATTTATCCATTATTTTTATTAGTGTCCACTTTAGTGGACAATTATTTTGTTAAAGAGAAAAAGGACTGTAAGTTAGTTCTTGAAAGTATAAACCGTGCTTTAAAAAGTGCTTCGGACACTACTGAGGACATTTTAATACCGAAGCAACTGCTAATAGTTATTAAAAATATTTTGCAAAATTCTACCAAAGTCACGGAGCGTGTGGCATGTGCCACAGGCGTTGCAAGAAATACTGTGACAAAATTGACCGAGAGCATGAGTCAGAAACAGCCAGTGGCAGCAAAATGAGAACTCTTACTAAACGAAAAAGACAAAAGAAGGAATATTTCGGCATGTATACGAGAGCATGAGTCAGAAACAGCCAGTGGCAGCAAAATGAGAACTCTTACTAAACGAAAAAGACAAAAGAAGGAATATTTCGGCATGTATACGGTGAGGAGAGAAATACCCACAATGCGCAAAATATTGGCGGCATCAAAAGTAGACCTTAATTATACTGGTAGTGAAACTACATTAAGAAAAATAATTAAATGTGATTTAGGCTACCAAAAAAGACTGGCTCTAATTGAAAGACCACAAATTCAAGCGTGGAGGGCTAAATATTTACGACGTATGAAAGAAAATGACTCGCTTGGTACTAACAAAAGACCCGTTATTTATCTCGACGAAACGTGGATACACGCACACTTTACGGTAAAAAAATGTTGGCAAACAGCAACCGATGTCGGAGTGAGATGGAACGACAGCCCCGGCCGCGAATGGATAATAGTTCATGCGGGAAGTTAAAGCGGTTTTGTTTACAATGCCCTTTTAATGTTTAAAGCAGACACCAAAACGGGGGATTACCATGATCAAATGAATGCTGAGAATTTCATCAACTGGCTTACAGAAAAATTAGTACCCAACATACCACGCAACTCCATAATTGTGATGGACAACGCCCCTTATCACAGTAGGGAAGAGAATAGGCCACCAAGTATGAACAATAAAAAAACAGTTGATGGTTGAATGGCTACAAGCTCACGACATCGACTTTCCCAACGACAGTACAAAACCTGAACTGTATTTATTAATTAAACGGCACAGACCGGCGAAAATCATAAAATTGACAATTTATTAGCTGGCAGTGGCCATGAGGTCGTTAGATTACCACCCTACAACTGCGACCTCAACCCCATTGAGTACATCTGGAACCTGGTAAAGATGAGGGTGTCAGAAAAGAATGTGGAGCAGTTGGAAAGTCGCATTGAAGCTCTGACGTTGGAGGCGTTGGCGTCAATTACTCCAGGTGACTGGCGAAAGGAAGTTAATCATGTTAAACGGCTTGAAGAGGAATATTGGAATAAAGATCGAATAACTGACGAGTTATTTGTCATAAATACGGCAGACGACAGTGAATCATACGACAGACACAGAAAGCAGTTCTGATTTGGAAGACTATATGAGTGGAATTGAATAAATAGGGTAAGATTATATTGAATTACATATAAACATTTTTTTACATACTATCCTGGTTTTATTTATAAGCTGATAGATGTAGGTACTTAGTAATTAAAAC
This sequence comes from Sesamia nonagrioides, assembly GCA_017933935.1. Lineage (NCBI taxonomy): Eukaryota > Metazoa > Arthropoda > Insecta > Lepidoptera > Noctuidae > Sesamia > Sesamia nonagrioides. The sequence goes on from JADWQK010002064.1 coordinate 881,865, forward strand.
ATGACTGCTACACAGTGGACTCTGGTTCAATTCCCGCTCGCAAATTAACAGAAATGTAGTTAATAAAAATTAGTATACATGTAAGAAAAATATATGAATAAGTATATTTTTCTTACGTCTACAAGAATTATTTCCTTGAAATTTTTAATAATGAAACTTTATTTGTCAGAATATGGATGAGTAGGTATAAAGAGTGTATGTATAATAAAATTATAAAATACAAATAAACCCTTAACCCCAGTTTATTAATTTTGCATTTAACATTCTTTTGCTAGCTGTCCTTTTGCGTGACAGATGACGTCACAAAGCTGTTATTGTGACAAGGTTCCATCGCAATATCATCGTGCGGGGCTTATACAAAAAATATCATACTTACAGGAGATATTAACATAAATATTGGCGATGAATCACTGGACCCGAACAAAAATAACTACCTAACATTACTAGCAACTTTTGGGTCTACTCCCAGCTCATACGCTGTCTACCAGACAGGGAAATTGCTTGGATCACATAATACTCAAGACCAAATCTTCAGCTCATGCCCTAGTGGCGCATTCTGCTCTTACAGACCACGAAACAGTGATTCTCTTTTACGCAAAATAACACAAAAACCAAAGACCTCCAATACAACAACGCGAATAAATTACGATAATTAAAGTCCGATCTAAATACACTCGATTTACATACGATTTATGAAATGCAAGATCCTAACACGGCAGCGGAATTCCTTATACACTCTATTGCGCACATCATACGGCAAAACACCCAAACTGTCAAAATTCCTAACCGGAAAAAAATTTTAAAGCCATGGATTACACCAGGACTTCTACGCTGCATGACGCATAGAGATAATATGCACAAAATATAAAATTTTCTCCGGACGACACAACCCTTTTAGTATCGTACACTAGCTACAGAAACTTCTGTAATGCGCTACTAAAAAAAATTAAAAACAAACACGAACAAGACGAGATAAAAAACTCTAGTCGTAATAGTAAAGAACTATGGGAGGCAATCAATAAAATTACAAATAGGACTAAAGTTAAAGAACCCCCAACAAAGTTGCTCAAACTTTCACCCACCCCAGATCAATCAGTCGAATTAGTAAATAACTATTTTGTTACTATTGGCAGACGCCTAGCTGAGAAAATACAAGGTAGTCAACCAGGGACACAGAAAAGACAGAAAAGTCACACCAACGACTACTCATGCCCTCACTCAATGGTATTACTTCCTACAGACATGGATGAGGTTGAAAAACTGATAAGTGTCCCTGCGTGCAGGCTGTGTTGTGGGTTGGGATGGTATATCTGCTAGGATAATTAAAGAGCACAAGAATATTATGGTTCCACCCCGACACACATCTGCAATTTGGCCCTCGCAACCGGCAAATTTACAAAAGTTTAAAAAAAATCTGTAATTACTCCTGTCTTTAAGGGTGGAAATAGAGACCAAGTAACTAACTATAGACCCATTGCTATTCTGCCCACGTTTTCAAAAATCCTGGAGCGCATTATGAATAACAGATTAATATCTTACCTGGAAAGTAAAAAGCTCCTATCTCCAAACCAATATGGTTTTCGTGCCGGTAGATCAACTTCTGATGCAGTCCATGACTTAACAGATCACATTGTTAGGAACCTGGATGGTGGGCAGAAGGTTTTAGGTATTTTCATTGATCTGGCAAAAGCCTTTGATACCGTCTCTACTTCCATCCTTATAGAAAAGATGCAGAACATGGGTGTGAGAGGAATGCAACTGAGGCTTTTCGAAGACTACCTCAAAGACCGTACACCGACCGTTAAGATAAACAATCACATAAGTACCGAAAAAACCATCACACACGGAATTCCACAAGGTAGTGTGATCGCGCCTATTCTATTTTTAATTTATATCAACGACCTGTGTGCGCTTAATCTCGACAGAGGAACAATCTTTAGTTTTGCTGACGCCACGGCCCTTTTATTTAATTCCGATACCTGGCAAAGCGTTTACGAAAATGCACAATCTGGCCTGAATAAGGTTTCAAAATGGTTGCATGACAACATCCTTACCCTAAATGCAGACAAAACTAAATACATCAACTTTTCCATGCGAAAGGTTTCTCAGGGTCTGGCACCCCAATTATCTATCACCGCCCATAAATGCCCCTTCCCTTACGGCACGAATTGTACGTGCACTAGCTTAGAGAGAACAAACTCTATAAAATACCTTGGTGTGTTGCTGGATCCCTGTTTGGGCTTCTATTCGCACATCGACACCCTTACCTCCAGGATACGTAAACTAATTTATGTATTTAAGAACCTAAGACACGTGGCGGGTGAAAGCCTTAGGAAGACAGTCTACTACGCACTCTGTCAGTCTTTGTTAACCTATTGCATAATTGCATGGGGTGGCGCACCTAAATCGACTCTTCTTCAACTCGAAAGGGCCCAGAGGGCAATTCTAAAGGTATCATCTTTTCGGCCATTTCGCTACCCCACAACCGACTTGTACCGAGAAAGTGGAGTTCTTACGGTTCGTCAACTGTTCATTCTGCAGACTGTTATGAGATAACACGCACTTCTCTATTATAGTCCCTTACCTATGATCGGTAAAAGGCGCTACGACCCTGTCGCCCGGTCCGTTGACAGACTTTTAACTTGTTTTTCTGAACGGTTTTTTTGTTTTCTTGGAGGCTACCTCTATAATAGAATAAACAAAATTCACAACATCTTTCCACTCACGAAACACCTTTGTAAGAAAAAGCTCAATGGATGGCTAAAGACTCTTGACTACGATACTACCGAGAACCTACTATCTGTCTCAAAATAATCACAACACTGTCTTACCGTTTATCTATCCATATGTTACCACACGCACATACAACATGCAATATAACAAGCACCGATTTTCCATCACTCACACTTACACTCACACACCGCACACACTCACCCTCCCACACACTTACATATCCACACACTCCCCACAAAAACTCCTTCCTATAAGTAAATTTTAACTCACTGTTTTATTCTAGTATACGGGAAGCTATAATAAAAATGTATATCTGGGGTGGAGACCTGGTGGCCTGAAATACAGGCTTCGGCTTAGTTTAGGCACCAGTCTCCCACAATATTTTTGTATAAGCCTATGCCAGTTATGACTGGATAACATTCTTTTTTATTTTGTTATTGTATAATGGTGTCAGCAGGTAAATTTAATGTACCAAAAGTTAAAAATTATTTTGGCGACAGAACGCTGGACAGAAGAGTACCATACTGGCTCAACCAATTGCCTGCTGACATAAGAGGTCAGAAAACAAAAAAAAAAAAATTGCCAGATCACTTAAAATGTTCTTACTTAGTAGTCTGTAAGCGATTCTGTAAGACCTGCTATTGTTAATGTAACTTTTTTGCTAGTAATAATTAATTATTGCTGATGCACTGTTTGTTCCGTTCCCACAGACAAACCGTGAAAACGGTTTTGCGGGGCATAGCTTTTATCTCAATGTATTGTACATTAGATTAAGAAAATAAATAAATAATTATTAAAATATTCCAAACATAGCCATAGTAGAGCTGCACCTTGCGGTTTCACCCGGGTGAGTTTTGACCCCGTGGAAATATCGGGATAATCGTTCTCCTCATCCTGTGTTATTTATTCCTGGTTATAAACTATTGGTGTGCCAAATTTCATCCTGATCCATTGAGGAGGTGTTGCTTGCGTGATTGTAAACCTTGTTCCAAGAACGTTAAGGTCTTCGTTCTCCAAAAATTGGTATAACTAATTTAACAAACAACGTGGTTGCGAAGAAGTTCACCGAAAGTATTTTTTTTATTTTATTTTAAATACGTATTTCATAAGAAACATGAAAATAAGAATTTCGTGGTGGCCTGAATGTCGTGGTGGTCTAGTGGTTAAAACACCAGCCTCTCAAGTATGAGTGCGCGGGTCCGATTCCAGGTCAGGCAAGTACCAGTGTAACTTTTCTAAAGTTATATGTACTTTCTAAGTATATCTTGGACACCAATGACGGAAAGTGAAGGAAAACGTCTTGAGGAAACCTGGACTTTATAAGTCTGAAATCGCCAACCCGCATTGAGCAAGCGTGGTGACTACGCTCAATCCTTCTACGTATGAGAGGAGACCTGTGCCCAGCAGTGGGACGATAAAAAAAAGGTTGATGTTGAATGCATATACATACACATCCACATAAACATACATAATCCGTTGTGGTGCCCTACACCAGCCTCTGAAGTATGACTGTGCGGGTTCGATTCCCAGTCAGGCAAGTAGCAATGTAACTTTTCTGAGTTATATCTATTTTCTAAGTATATCTTGGACACCAATGACTGATTGAAAGGTGAAGGCAAACATCTTGGGGAAACCTTTAAGTCTGAAATCGCCAACCCGGTTTGAGCAAACGTGATGATTACGCTCAATCCTTCTCTGTATGAGAGGAGGCCTGTGCCCAGCAGTGGGACAATAAAAAGGTTGATGATGACGTGCGAGTTACGGAAGAGGTGGAGGTCGGTGCAGGAAAACATCGTTAGGTGACAAGCATTACGGGCACGCCACAATAGCGGCGGTAAGTTCACTCTTTGAGGAGTGGCTAGAGAGGCGCCACGGCGCCCTCACCTTGCGCCTGACGCAGGTCCTCACCGGACACGGCTGTTTCGGGAGGTTCCTGTTCCGGATAAGGCGGGAGGAAACGCCAGGGTGTCACCATTGTATGGATCGCCCTGAGGACACTGTGGAGGTCTGTCAAAGAGATGCCAGCACATCGTGACGGGGTCCACGAAGACCGATGCTTCCTGGGTCAGGGTTGCGGGTTGCTTAAAAAAGCAAGTGCCAGTAAAAGTCTGACACGCCCTTCCGCTCCGCCCAGAGCGGGAGAAGTCATTTGATGATTTCCCATACCAAAAAAAAAGATGAAGTGTGGCTAAGTAAGAACCAAAGTTATGAACTTGGTATTCTATTTGGTTGTCCGAAAAAAGTAACGGTCAAAAGTCTGCTCATGCGGGCGAGCGCGGGGCGTTGACCTCTAGCGTCAGCTGTGGCACGCGCGAGTACTATGATCTATCGTGAAGCTGCGTGCGCGCGCTTGGTAACCAAATAGCAACAATTTCTAAATGTATTCAGGTTTCGCATAATCAAAAAATAACGTTTTATGTTGTCTTGTTTCAGATTGGTGTACACTACAAGAGATTTGACGATATCATACACAAAATTCTAGTCGAAGGAATGACACTAATATCGCTGAAAGTTATGTTTTGTAAATCTGTAAGTAATATTGTACTTTATTTTTCGTAATTGCTCATGTACACGAGAGGCACGCTTAGATAGCAGAGGTAACACGGTTGAGGTTGCCTCTGCCGCTGACGAGAGTAGACGGCTGATAGGTGGTCGAGAGGCTGGAGCCGCGACACAATACGAATTTTGAAATTCGTATTGTTTTGATGTTCGTAGTCGTTCGTGGTGCGTGTTCCGACACGTCATTTCGAGAAGTTTCTCAAAGAAGAGTTCTGGCCGAAAGGTGTTGTGTATCGCCGGTTTCGTGACCAGCTACGTGACACCAGTTAGCGAAACACGACGTCGACACTTCGTGTAAATTAGTTGTAGTTAATAATATTATATGTATTTATAGTATTGTATATGTTTATATGGGCCTTGATGCTTGAAGTAAATGGGTGAATAAATAATAATACAGCTTTTTTTTTTTGGGTCTTCGACCGTTAGCAAAAAGTACATTATTTTTGAAGTTTATTGCTTGGCTCCTTAATAAACAACAATATACATAATGTCTTTTTTTTCTCACATTACGTGAGAAAAAGATACAATCTATTTTTTTTTTTAATTTAACTTCAAAGAAAATTATAGTAAGTAATAATAGGAAGTCTGAAAGTGGCACCGGTAGCTGAAAAGTTGTGTGGAAATCGGTTGTCATGGTACGGGCATGTGTTACGGATAAATGAGGAGAATGTCGTGAGGAGAGTTTTAATTATGAATGTTGATGGCTATAAGAGTAAGGGAAGACCAAAGAAACGATGGATGGAATGTGTGAAGGATGATATGGCTAAGAAGGGGGTGACTGCCGAGATGGCTTCTGATAGGGATATATGGAAGAAAATGACATGTTGCGCCGACCCCAAATAAATTGGGATAAGGACAGGAAAATGATGATGACAAAGAAAATTATTCTTTCCGGAGCCGTCTTTAATGCTAGCATTTCCAAATATACCTACGCATTATTTATTTTTTTAACGCAATAAATACCTACACAGTGAATTGTCTGCATACGATAAATACCGTCATAAAAATACACGTGTACATGTTTGTTACAGCTCTACTACCCTCTAATATCGCACGTGACGAACTGCTTCCAGAACACTTTCCAAGAGTTGGTGTGGGTAGACTGTCCCCACGACTCGGCCGACCCCAGCCGCCGCATCGTCAAACCTGTGCGAAACACTCAGGTAGCTATTTTGTTCGAAATAGAGATGGTGAAAGGGCTGCCCTAGCTTGGTTTAACGAATAGGAATTTCACAGTAACACGTAATCTATCCATACTAATATTATAAATGCGAAAGTAACTCTGCCTGTCTGTCTGTCTGTCTGTTACGCTTTCCCGCTCAAACCTCTCAACTAATTTTGATGAAATTTGGCACAGACAATCTATAGACCCTGAGAAAGAACATAGGCTACCTTTTATCCCGAAAAAAATTGATATTCCCGAGGGAAATCTAAAAAGCGCGAGATAACCGAACTCCACGCGGGCGAAGCCGCGGGCGGAAAGCTACTAGCTAGTACTAATATATAAAGCTGAAGAGTTTAATTGTTTGTTTGTTTGAACGCGCTAATCTCAGGGACTACTGGTCCGATTTTGAAAAATATTTTTGCGTTGGATAGCTTATTGATCCAGGAAGGCTTTAGCCTATATTACATCATGCTGCGACCAATAGGAGCGGGGCATATAAAATATACCTTCGAAACTTACGCGGGTGAAACCGCAAGGCGCAGCTAGTAATTATATACAAGCGGCCGCCCGTGACTTCGTTCGCGTGTAGTTAGTTATTATACTCCGCTCCGCAGCGTGATGTTATATATAACATCACGCTGCGACCAACAGGAGCAGCAGCTTTAGGCTATAGCCTAAAGCCTTCCTGGGTTAATGGGCTATCAAACGCAAAAAGAATTTTTCAATTCGGACTCTGGTTCCTGAGATTAGCGCGTTCAAACAAACTCTTCAGCTTTATATGTATATTAGTATAGATTCTTTCATAAACAGTTTAAGTAATTAAGTGTTTAACATTTTCTGATAACTTCCCTGAACTAATAAAAATAGAAAAGTTTCTCAATTTTGTTAAGCATTATTTTGGTTTGTCATGACAAGATCAGGGAGAATCATAAATCCGTTGTATCAAGTTCTTTTCTTGCAATTACCTCTTTGTGAATATTTGGGTACTCTAAGTACCTTAACCCAAAATCACCAGTACCCAAAATCACCAGTAATAACACAATTATCAGTAAAAATCGTAGCAGAAACCTCAAAACGCCTAGATAAAAGTTCATAGCAATGTTATTGTTTGAAGTTTATGTACCTTTGTCGTAGAAGTTAGGCGATATTATTTTCAGTATTGTGCAGATATAAAAAGTTCATTAAACCTTAATATAATAGAATAGAATACTCTTTATTATGTACACCATATAGATTACAGAACATAAATAATAGTAGTTTATGATACTAATACATAATACCTAATTATGTACAGTTTCATACACTATCTAATCTCAGGGCGTCTAACGCCAACGCAACGCAATTCCATTTATTCAGTTTCATAATTGTAATATGCAAAATGTTAACAATTCTGCACCCTGCATCAGTGCGCATGCGCCAAAGCGCGCGCAGCCACAGATAAAAAATGAAATAGTACTGTCTACATTGATATAATATTAAACAGATATGATATTTTGTACGCTTCAAGTTCAATGCGCTAGTGACTTATCTACCTTAGTTTAATAATAGATCAATGGCTGTCTATGGTTTGTACCGTAATGAAAAAAAATTTTATTATAACATTATTTTGTTAGAGAAATAATGTTATAATTTAATTTTTTAATTTCCTTTCGATATACTATTGGTAAAGTACGTCAATATAAACTCCTTTTTGGTTTTATATTTTTAATTTTTTGATATGAGAGTAAATAAAAATATTTTACAAAGGGTGACACAATGGGCGATAATACTAATTTTCAGCTATTCAGGATTATACAACGTGTAACATAAAGGGTATATACATACCAAGGGTGTTGCATCTTTAGATGATATCAAACGATATCGGAAGGGTTTCAACTCGAAACGGTCTCCAAAGCTTGTAGCACAGGCGTAGACTAGCCAGCCTTTCGGTTTTCTCTAGGATGCATTCTGGCGAGCGTGCAAGGGAATTGCATGATTTAATTCCCCCAAAAGGTTGATTTGCCTCAACCTGTGTTGATAACAATGCTAATTACTTATATTTTTTTCACAGGAGGATGTTTATCCCGAAGTAAATCCATTCGTGTTGATGTGTTGGAAGTGCACTAACCTACAGCGCCTCGTCATACATGGTGAGTTGGTCAAAGGTTCCACACTTAACAAGAATGCTTCATTCATCATCATCCTCCTTTAGACTACTGCTAGACATAGAACACGCTAATTAACTTGATTTTTGGAAATTGTGATCATTCAAAATCAAAAGTATTTTTTTTAATAATTATAAACTAGCGCTTGCTGCAATCCCGCCTGATGATAAGCAGTGATGCAATCGTTGATGGTAAAGCACGCTAGTTTATTAAGCCTATTCACTTAAAAAACTTTGTGAATAGGAAGGAAGACGGCAGTTGAGCGAGGTAGCGCAATGTTAAACCCAACAACACGACCGACGATGCTGCGCCAGAGGGAGATTGATGTGGAGACCCTCCACGACCAAACTCCCGACACAAAAACATTTGGCGCATAGTACCCGACACACAGCGCAACACAACTGTTCAGACCCGTCCTCCGCACGGCTTATTAATAAATAATAAGCTTATTAATTAATTAAATGAATAAGCTTATTATTTATTAATTTCCTAATTTATCCAAATTAGGCTGAGAATCAGCACTTTTTGAACGTCAATATTACATAAGACAGTCCCCCAAAACGCCCACCCATCGACACTTCCTAGTGCTTTCGCTGGGAAGAAGAAGTGGCGGAACAAACTCCCCAGCAACACAGCTGTCTGTTCACTAAAAAAAGACCCATGACTTTATACAATACTATGTATAGTGATGAACACAGGAAAATACAACTACAATGAAATTATTTACTATAAGCCAGCTACCACGCCAAAATACCAGAAAAACAATATATAATATATGTTGTTTTGCTGGTATTTTATATATAATACTAGCTTTCCGCCCGCGGCTTCGCCCGCGTAGAGTTCGGTTATATCGCGCTTTTTGGATTTCCCTCGGGAATATCAATTTTTTCCGGGATAAAAGGTAGTCTAAACCTTCCTTAAGAATCACTCTATCTATTAAAAAACCGCGTCAAAATCCGTTGCGTAGTTTTAAAGATCTAAGCATACATACGGACATACAGCGAAAGCGACTTTGTTTTATACTATGTATTGATACATATATTATATGTATATATTTAAATATAGAAAATATAAATAACTGTGTCGTATTCATTTTTTTTTTTTTATGAAAAAAGAAAAAATACGTGTCTAGTATTTTTTGGAAATCTGACTGACGGACTCATTAGTTTTTTTTAATCAACTACCGTATTGCCACTTTAGTTTGGTTATTCTGTGTGCTATGACGACAACTTTAGTATTAACAACCTCCCAATGTTTTATAAAAGACCTTTCTTGCAGATCTCGAGGGGGTTATGAACCAAAACCATCGACATGTACTAATGGACATGCTTTAGAGATGAGAATTGTGGAACTCCGAAAGAAAGAGAGGAAACGAAGTTTCGTCTGTCATTATCTTAAAATCATCTATGAGGAAAGAGATAGTGCTAGACTGAAAGCATAGGCCATCTCTTTCACTCTTTTCAAACCAAAAAAAATACTGCTGATTATACGTACGGCATATCTAAAAGTATATGTCTATGACCGACACTATGGGGTTAGACGCAAGAAAGAAAGATACATCTACACTTTGGGTATCAACAATTTTTTTTTTTTATTTTAGGTTTTATGAGCTCTTTGTTGACATGGTATGTTTTTAATAAGTCGAAAAAGTGAAAAATTACTTCTAAACGTGAACTACTAAACCCTAGGGTCCAGGGTTGCGGGTTAGTTAAAAAAGAAACCGTGGCCCTGGCGCACAGGTACGTGTAGGAGCACGGGTGGGTTTTAGTCAGTAAAAGTCGGACACACCCTTCCACTCCGCCCAAAGCGGGAGAGGTCATTTGATGATTTCCCATCCAAACCAAAAAAAAAAACCTAAAAACGGTGTGCAAACGGAAAACTGCGGTGTAAACTTGCTAGCGACAGCCGTTTTGCATGTTTTTTTTACGATATTTATATAATACCATTTTTGACGTTTACCGCAAATAAACGCTTTTTTCTTTCTTTTGAAACTGAAAGATCGTGGTCGAAAAAGAAATATTAATAGTTTAATTTGGAATATTTTTAATTGCAGGTTACTGGATATGGCAATACGACGTCCTTGGCTTCGTGCGCCTGCGCAAAGATCTGCGACACCTAGAAGTGTCAGCGATATACTACAGACAGGACAGATTCACGTTAAGCACGAGCGAAGAGACACCCATTCGGGTGATGACCAATGACTCGCCGCCACCCTATGACGCCGATCATATACATGTAAGTACTGCATATACTATACTATACAGGGTGTAACTGACATCGTAACGCAAACTTCGCGAAAAGGCTACACCACATGACACAAATAAAATTATGATAGTTATTTATGTCGTTAATGAACGGTTACAGAATTCACAGTGTTAAAATGAAATGAAATCGTTTATTAAGCAAGTAGGATCACTGATCACTTTTACACGTCATGTTTATTTTTTATTTTATTTTTTTAACTAGATGAAGCTCAGTCGCAAGCTTTTTTGCCTTCTAAATAATCTGTGATTTTATAATACCTCTTTTTGTAAAGTTTGGCCTTTATATGGTTCTTAAATCGTTTAATGGGTAAGTTTCGAATGTCCATGGGAAGCTTGTTGTAAAAGTGTATACATTGACCCATGAACGAGTTGCCTACTCTGTGGAGACGAGTGTGATGTACAGCAAGATTGTGTTTGTTCCTGGTATTTATATTATGAATATCGCTTATTTTCTTAAAATTCGAGATATTTTTATGAACATACATAAGATTTTCAAATATATATTGTGAAGCTACAGTCAGAATGTTCATCTCTTTGAACTTTTCTCTAAGAGAATCTCTAGGACCAAGGTTGTAAATGGCTCGAACAGCCCTCTTCTGTAAAACAAAGATGGTATTGATGTCCGCACAAGTTCCCCAGAGAAGAATCCCATAAGTCATAAGACTATGAAAATAACTAAAATAAACAATTCTGGCTGTATCCACATCACTTGTCTAATTTTTTTTTTTTTTAAAGTGTCGGCTCGGCCTTTGAAAGTTGCAAGCGCGCCGCCGTGCGGGTTTGTAACTTTGTAGGTATGACGTTGATCCCTGATGTGAACTCAATTAAATCAGCTGATAAGATAGTTTTTCAAGTTTTGTTTTCATTGCGCTTTTTTGTGTTATTGTCAATTATGTAATTAATTTTTACTTTAAAATCGTATTGGGTTATAAAAGTATAGCAATTATGAACGGTCGTAAAGTGGAAAAAACTACATATTTTTCTTTTTAAATCATGAAAAAGCCGACGAAAAATTCCACCACTGGGGGGTTCAGAATCATGTACTGGATCCATGGTACTCGTTTGTGCGTCGATGTCAGATACACCCTTTAGTATACAGATATGACATGTCAGAATATGCGAAGTGGATTTTCTGAAACAGGGCAGTAAGGTTTAGCGGTAAAAAATGGTTATTCTCTCCGTTTTGCAGGCCAAGCGAAATGAATGTATAAGCTGTTTTTTTTTTATAGAAAAAATGCAATCATTTTTACCCGACTACGGCAAAGCAAAAGGAGGGTTATGATTTTGACAGGCTATGTATGTATGTATGTATGTATGTATGTATGTATGTATGTATGTATGTTCATCTGTTCCCTCGTAACTTCTAAACTACTTATCAGAATTCGACGAATGATATATCATTAGAAGCGACTTAATTGTCCCCTGGTTATAGGCTATATGGGGTTTCACAAAATCTACAGTGGCGCCCTCTAGCGGACAAAACATACAGAGTAAAAAAATAAAGTTAAGATAAATATGCCGTGTTTGGTATCATTTGAAAGCGCTTTACTTGTACATTTTGAATATATATATATTGCTAGTATTTGCGTGTGACTTTACCTGTATTCATGGGCTGGTTGCATATAATTCACATCTTTTCGTTCATAGCTTCTTTACTACTTATCAGAATAAGACCACTGCAGTATCATTAGAAGGGCCTTGATATTCTGTTAGTTATGAGCTATAAAGCTTGTCACCAAATTTAGTATTGCGCCCTCTAGCGGAGAAAAAGTTCTATGTTAATATAAAATTAAAATAAATATACCGTGTTTGGTATCACGTGAAAGAGCTTCACGAGTGCTTTATGCTTGTACATAATTACAAGAATGCTTTAATGATGTTAATTATGAGCGATAAGAGTAAAGCGCGTATCACGGGAACTGTGAATCGCTTTATGCAATGTAGAACAGTGTGAACATTATTAGAATATGTAATGCACTAATGAAAATGACATAAGCTGGGAGTAACTCCACGCGGTGAAGGCGGAAACAGTTTGATAACTGGCTAAATCTCCCATAAAAAGGCCTCTGCACTATATGCCTTCGGGCTTATGTTGTTATATGTGCGTGTAGATGTAATATGTCAAGTACCTAGTTTTTAGTTCATCAGTTTAACTTTTGTTAATAATATGCGCCACAAATACATAAACACACAAATACACTTTAACACCAAAATAGTACAAATAAAAAAAGTCACACGTTATCAAAGTGCTACGGTAGGTAGGTATATGTAACGTGTGACTACGCCTTTCCAAACATGAAAATTTATCTCTACATAGTGAATATTGCATACTTCAGAATAGTATTGTATGACATTAATTACTACTGTGTCCATTTACTTGCAACTACATTAGCAACTTTGTTCAGTTCAGTATTCTGAAAATCTTGTTTTATACTTTTTCAGCGTCGTTTTTGTCGTAGTTGGGTTTTAGTTTTTGAACTTTTTTTTATTGTATGAAATAGTGTATTTTGTTTTGCTAACTGATGAATTTTTTGTACGCCAGAATTATATGCTCAATTTATAGTTACAGTTTGAGCGTCGATGTCCTTCCCGTCTGTATAGTAATAATAAAATGTTTAAGGCTACAGTGACCCGTAGATATACTATACGTAAAGAAAATCCCGTCCGACCTATGGGTCGGACGGGATTTTCTTGTATGGGTTGTTGTATGGGTCGGGGGTTTCTGGGGGAGGATAATAAAGGTTAGGTAAACACATAACAAAATATGAAATTTTACGTAATCATCATAGTAACAATAGTAATGAATTTTGAAATAAATTAATTTTTCCGCGAACTTTCCCAAAATTAGGTAATTTTGATAAAAGTGACTACACCATTTTTGACGGTATTATTATGAGCGAATAGCGATGCGACCGTGCCCTGCCACCCTTCGCCCGCACATGTATTGCCTACCGCACATGTATTAATTTACCTCCTTTTGCGAAATAATATTTATTTTTCTTGGGTTTTTTTTTTTAAATTTAGCTCTTCTTTGTAGGCATTAGTAGAATCAGTTATCGATACCTAACAATACTTTCTTATACAACGTTGTTATTACTTTAAACGAAACCTGAATATAGTTTGTCCAGAATAAGCAACCGAATCGATTCCAATCATTTTTACACCATGTTATATTTTTTCCCAAATACATTTAGAAATTGCTGCAGTGTTGTTACCGAGCGCGCCACCCTGCTTATGGTAGATCATAGTACAGCGCACGCCCGCGCAACAGCTGACGCCACAGGCAACGCAACGCCGAGCGGTGCGTTGACCATATTTTTTTGGGACAGACAAGTAGGATAACAAGCTCATAACTTTGTGGGTTTTCATGATATTTTTTTGAAATTTTGTACATTAGATTCTTTGCTTACACTCTCTACTCACTCAGTTTTTCTGAGTGAATAGGCTCATATTAAACTAGCGCGCTTTACCATCAACGTTTGCATCACTGCTTACCATCAGACGTGTTTGCGGTCAAGCACTAGTTTCCAATTATATAAAAAAAAAAAAAATTTATGACTTACCAGGTCACTCAGAAAGTATTGCGACAATAAGTTTTAATGTATGAGAAACTGGCCAGTTACAATTTATTTTAAAAAAATATGATTATGTTGGGGCGTTCTACGCTCTTTACTTAGCTATAGTTATGCATGTCTGTCTACACACATCTCCGGTCCAAGCGCTCCTCTGAGACATTTGCCACTAAGCCGTGTCGCACAAATCTGGGCCACTATGCTCCCTTAAACAGAATGTTGACCTCCTACAACAGAGCTTGTTCGATCGACAGAAGCATAGACATTTTCTTTGATAGCCTGCCAATATTCAAATCTAAAATTAAAAGAATTGTCCTGTAATCAGCTGCCTACATTAACTGCCACTTTAATAAAAAATTGTCCACCAACAAACATATAAGTACCAAAGCTGTAATTTTTAACATACCTATTATTTGATGTTATTTTAATTATAAATTGTTATTCAATGTCATTTAATTTTAATTTATCATTTAATTTTGAGTTTAATTGTAATATATATGTTCTATTGAATAGAATTCTTAATAGTTAAGATCTCTTATTGTGAATGTTGTGCATACCTATAAGTGATGTATTTACACAAAACTGAAGACCTGTGATTGCTTTTTATACCACTATTATTGTAAATATGTCGTTGGTGTGCCATAATAAATAAATAAATAAATGTCTTACTGTTATTTAAGGGCGAGTACATATTGGGCGCTCGGCGTTGCGTTGAGCGCGCGTTGATAGCGTACATACAGCGCGCTTAGTGCGGCGTTTAACGAGCGTCGATAAATAAGTCTGTATCGAAATGCTCGGTCTCAATTTTGGTGAATATTCATCCACTCTACACGAAAGCGCGCGTTCAAATGTACAACAAAATGGCGGCTCATGTATCTCGAAGCGCGCGGCTGACGCCTTCCCAACGCCCGTTTGAACGAAAATATCAAAACGCGCGTTCGACGCGCGCTTGATCCGAAACGCGCGCTTGCAAGTGTACACCTACATAGAACTACTGGTTCTCAAAACGCGCGTTAGCAAAGCGCGCGTTTCAAAACGCCCAATATGTACTCGCTCTAATACTCATTCAATTTGAACCTAAACCTAGTCGCACAATACAATTACAGTGGAACACACAACATAAATATCCCGTGCAAACGAAAACCAACCTTATTACCTTCACCAGATTATCTATAACTAATAAATAGGTACGTTCCCAATTCAAACCTTCCCTCCACATTTTATTGCTATCTAATTAAAATGATCGTGTCTCTTTGAAAAATGGATGTGCGTCGAGACCATTTTCGCGCTATGATTTTTTACGATTTCAAATGAAATGAAATGAAATGAAATCGTTTATTAAGCAAGTAGGATCACTGATCACTTTTACACGTCATGTTTATTTTTTATTTTATTTTTTTAACTAGATGAAGCCGGCATTTCCTAACTGACTACCTCTGAGAAGAAATGGCCGAAACAAACTCAGGGATCATCGTCTTTTTTCAAGTCCAGACATTAAAAATGAAAATGTTTACAATAATTTACCTTATAATTACGCATATTGCTTAATAACAATTAACAATGCTTAACAGAGCGAGCAGCTCAGTCCCAAGCTTTTTGTCTTCTAAATAATCTGTGATTTTATAATACCCCTTTTTGCAAAGTTTGGCCTTTATATGGTTCTTAAATCGTTTAATGGGTAAGTTTCGAACGTCCATGGGAAGCTTGTTGTAAAAGTGTATACATTGACCCATGAACGAGTTGCCTACTCTGTGGAGACGAGTGTGATGTACAGCAAGATTGTGTTTGTTCCTGGTATTTATATTATGAATATCGTTTATTTTCTTAAAATTCGAGATATTTTTATGAACATACGTAAGATTTTCAAATATATATTGTGAAGCTACAGTCAGAATGTTCACCACTTTGAACTTTTCTCTAAGAGATTCTCTAGGACCAGGGTTGTAAATGGCTCGAACAGCCCTCTTCTGTAAAACAAAGATGGTATTGATGTCCGCACAAGTTCCCCAGAGAAGAATCCCATAAGTCATAAGACTATGAAAATAACTAAAATAAACAATTCTGGCTGTATCCACATCAGTTATCTGTCTAATTTTCTTAACAGCAAAGGCGGCAGAACTGAGTCTACCCGACAGCTTCTCAATGTGAGGACCCCATTGTAACTTGGCGTCAATAGTTAATCCAAGAAAAACTGTCGACTCGACAGGGATCAACTCTACTCCATTCAGTTGAACATTGGTACTTAGCTGCCTGACATTTGGCGTAGAAAATTTAATGAGTTTAGTTTTTTTTCATTTAAAAGGAGGTTATTTACATTAAACCAATGGACAACTTTAGAGAGTGCATTGTTAACTTCGTCAAAATTTGTTAGCTGACGCTTGACTTTAAAAATAAGAGAACTGTCATCCGCGAACAATACTATGTTGTGATTATCCCTCACGTGATGAGGTAAGTCATTAATATAAATTAAAAACAAGAATGGACCTAGAATTGAGCCCTGCGGAACGCCCATGGTGACCACAGATCCCGCAGATCTCTTGCCATTAACATCAACCCTCTGAATTCGATTATTCAGATAAGAAGTCAGAAGGTCGAGAGCTCTGTCCCTCAAACCATAATGGTACAATTTCCTGATAAGAGTATCATGATGTACGCAATCAAAGGCCTTGGACAAATCACAAAAAATACCAAGAGCATCTTGCGATTCCTCCCAGGCCCCAAATATGTTCTTTAGCAACGCCACGCCCGCATCTGTAGTTGAACGACCCTTTGTAAAACCAAATTGTTTCACGTGCAATAAATTGTGTAAGTTAAAGTGCCTCAACAACTGTTTCAAAATTAATTTTTCAAAAATTTTGCTCAATGTTGGTAATATCGATATTGGCCGAAAATTCGTGGGATCAGTTGTACTACCAGATTTGAACAGTGGAATTACTTTGCTTAGTTTCATCAAATCAGGAAATACGCCAGATGTGACACAAGAATTAAAAACAATTGCTAAGAAAGGTGCGATAACATCTATTATTGAAGCTACAGTGTATACTGACAAACCCCAATGATCGGCAGTTTTTTTTACATCAAGATCCTTAAAAGATTCTATAATGTCTTTACTGGTCACAAATGCAAATTCAAAGTGATTGTCACAATCTGGAACACATTCTTTTAGTATGGCATAAGCAGAAGTGGAGGAAGAAGACAAAGTTTTTGTTGTCATTATTGGAATACTAGTAAAAAAATTCTCAAACTCAGTTGCTACCTCCAAGTCCGCCTTTATATCTTCATCGTTAATTTTAAGATGGAAATCGCGATTTTGTACTTTGGTTCTTCCAGTTTCAGAATTTATAATTCCCCAAGTTGTTCTGATTTTATTGCCAGAAGATTTTATTTTATTTTTAATGTGTATGGCTTTTGCCGAGGAACAGGCTCTTTTAAAAGTGTTTGAATAATTTTTAACAAATTCTCGAAAAGCTTCATCGTGGTTAAATGTTTTTTCTTGATACAATTCATACATTTTTTCCCTGCTTTTATAAATACCTGGGGTTGCCCAGTCACTAAATATGATACGGTCGCTAACAGGCAATGTTTTTTTTGTGAAAACTTTCATAAATACACAATTATTTAGGTTAAATAGTACACTATACGCATGATCCGGATTGGCGTGATAAGGCAAGTCCGGTAGCTTTTCAATTAAATTATTTTTAAATTTTCCTAAACGATTTTCATTTATAGGAACAAAACTCACAAGTTTTCTTTGAGCTCTGACTTCACTTTTCTGAGTAAAAGTAACTAACTGGCCACAGTGATCAGAGTCTAACTCGTTTATAATTAAATTGTCAGAAGGTCTTGAGTTAGTAAAGATGTTGTCTAAACAGGTGGCACTCGTGGCAGTTATTCTAGTCGGCTCAAAGAATCTTGCGTACAAGTTATAAGACTTAAATAATGACATAAATTTATTAACTGTAGCTGATTTCTCTAGAACATTAATGTTGAAGTCTCCACAAACAACAACTGTTTTGTTACTGTGACAAGTCTTTAATAAAACTTCCTCCATATATTTCTCAAAAATATCATAGGAAGCACATGGGGGCCTGTAGACACTTATTACAATGAACCGCTTAAGCTCGATGCAAGCAATTTCAATAACCCGCTCAACAGAGAGGCTTACAATATCAGTCCTTTCTTTAAATTTGAAATTGTTACGAACAATTATTAGGGAGCCACCCCTTATCATATTCACTCTGCTGAACGAGCTAGCAATCTGATGGTTATTAAAGCTGAACATGAACTGATGGGCTTTTAACCAATGTTCAGTAAGACAAACAATATCAATGTAATTACAGTTCATGAACAACTCCAATTCTAATTGTTTATTTATCACACCCTGTATATTTTGATGAACAATTTTAAGGTTATTATTATTCATTTTATTTTGAAAATTATTTGATGGGTGTGATATTATTATATCTTGGTTTACGGTTATGCTAGAGTTTAACTCTGTTGTCTCAATGTCCCTTGATAATGGGTACAAGTCTAACTTGGTATTTAAAATAGTGCTAGAGGTTGACTCTATTGTCTCAACCAAATGTCGCCTGAAACCAAACGAATCTTACGATAGATTTCAAATGGCATTCATGGATGAAGGCCCTTCTAAGGCAACCGTGTATCGGTGGTATAATGAATTTAAGCGCGGTTGATTAGCTTTGGGAGATGAAGATAGAAGTGGTCGTCCTTTGACGGCTGTTACAGAAGAAAATGTGCTAGCAGTGAAAAGTTTGATTCAAGACAATAGACCAGTTACATACCAAGAAATTTAGCATAAACTGCGGATTGGATCAGGAAGTCTACACAAGATTCTACACGTGCCTCTTCGGTTACGGAGGATCTGTGGTTTTCGTCAATTCATCTTCAACTATCTCTGAAACGTACATAAAAGTGGTCCTTCGAGCCAGAAATATAAGCAAATAATGCCTGTACGGAACCGTACAATAATAATGTTATTAGTAATTAATGGATAATCAAACAAAAGTACTTTTATCATTTGGTAACCTGTGTTTTTACAACAAATCATTCAACCAGGTACAAGTTTCGATTAATAGCGACAATAAAAACTTTTTTACAAAAAAAAAAAAAAACAACGGACTTTAAAAAAAAATCTACAAGTGAAAAAATACTAATTTCGGAAGTTGGTGGAAAAAAACGAATCTACAAAAACCAAAGACAACATGATCATGATGTGTATTCGTTTTTTTTTAATTCGGTTGATTTTTACTTTACAATTTTTAATTGTAAAGTAAAAATCAATTGTAAAATAAAAGTTTTTATTTTACAATTTTTAATTGTAAAAAGTACCGCTCAGCTGCATCCGGTCAGACTGGACGCTACCGCCAACGTAGTTGGGCTTGGGAATAGGCTAGCAAACAAACGACTCATTTTCTTTCCTTGAATTTTTACCCGTAATTTTGCTATAAATACTTACCAAACTACTGAACCGATTTTATAAAATTTCGTTTAGAACGGACTGAATCTATGATCAAATTGCTAGAGGTGACACCATTACGCGACCTAAATTCAGTCTTGTGATTTTTTTTGATTGTCGCATATGCATGGCGAGTAGCAGTGGCTAGTGGTTGTACTACGTTATACTTCAATGCTTTAAATTGTTGAGGAATTCCCTCGACTGTCTATGGTATTTATTATCAGATCTACTGCAGACTTTCATTATAACCCACATGGATGCAAACTTCTCATCAATATAAATGAATCGAGTCCAAACACATGGTAATTACTGTAAATTGTTGAGGAGTTCCCGACCTTTGTTTTCATCATCAGCTCCCTAATGACAATCACAACCCATCTAGACGTAAAGTTCTTATCAATACAAATTAATCAAGCACGAACATAATGTAGGTGCCGTGAATCGTTGAGAAGTTCCCTCGACTGTCTCTCGGCTCCGTCATCAGGTCTACTGCAGGCCTTCATTATAACCCATATGGATACAAAACTCATTAATATAAATGAATTGAGTCCAAACACAACGTAACTACTGTAAACTGTTGAGAAGTTCCCTGAACTAACCTTTGTCTTCATCATCAGCTCCCTAATGAATGTCACCACCCATCTAGGTGTACGGTTCTTATCAATACAAGTTATTCAAGCACAAACACAAGGTAGTTGCTGTGAATCGTTGAGGACTTCCCTCGCCTGTCTCCCGGCTCCATTATCAGAGATCTGATAGTGATTTAAGGGTCTGGAGTAGTACTCCAGACCCTTAAAAAGTGACAACACCGGTATTATTATGAGCGAATAGCGATGCGATCGCGTGCCGCGTGCCCTGCCCCCTTTCGCCCGCGCATGTATCGCCTACCGCACATGTATTAATTTACCTCCTTTTTAGTTTTTTTTAAGTTTAGCCTACCTTCACGGATCGGACAGGGTTTTCTTTACATATTATATATACGGTCCAATTGAGTAACCTCTTCCTTTTTGAAGTCGGTTAAAAAAATATTACGCATAAAATATCTCAAGTTATTACTTTGAAGTCGCCGAAAAAGGTCACCCGCGCGGCGGCGATTGGTCCGCGGCTAGACAGACTAACGTCGCCAAAGAATCAAACAAAGCATCAAAGAACAAGCCGACAATAATACCGTCGAAAATGGTGTCATAATTTTTCTTAAATTAACAAAATTTTGAGGAAGTAGTAAATTCGCAAAAAAAGAAGATTGTTTCAAAATTGATTAGTATTGTTACCATGATGATTATGTAAAATTTCAAAATTTTCTCATGTGATAACTTAACCTTTATTATCCTTATGGGTCGGACGGGGTTTTCTTTACATATTGTAGAACATTTTTTTATTAGGTATCAGTTGCCCAGCAATCTGGCGAGAAAAACGCATAGAATACTGTTTATCGATGACACTTTGGCAGTCTTTCTCAATGTCTTCGAGTGAGTGAGTTTTGTTATCACAAGTGGGTAGAATTAACAAAGCGCCTGTGGTGGTTGCAGGAGGTGAACGAGTACACCGAGTACCCGTGGCTGCCAACACGCTGGTCGGAGCTACCGCCGGCTTTGTGTGCGCGCGGCACGTGCGCCGACCGCGCGCGGTACGTGCTGGGGCAGGTGCGCGCGCCCGTCGGCATGTGTGAGGGCTCCCGTCAGTACATACACTACAACTAATATTTTATTATACATATAGTAATTACTCCTAATACACTAGCGCGTTACCATCAACGATTGCATCACTTCTTACCATCAAGCGGGATTACAGTCAAGCTCTAAAGTGGATTTCTAACAAATTTGCGATAAATGTCATTCAAACGCCCTGTACCAAAAAGTCCAGATAACTTACGATAGATATCGTTCGTCATACAAAACTGTCGTTAACATTACATCGGTCGAGTTTCATAATACCAAACCAAGCAAACAATCGAGTAATTAAAAAATAAGTAAATTTTGGGAATTAATTTAGTAGTTTTTTTTTTTTCTAGAATACACATTTAAATACGGAAATTATAAAATGCTATTGTTTACGGACTTAAAAAAAAAGAAAATATGTTGCCCTATTATTTTTCAAGATTACTGAGGTTTTTAATTTATATTTTAGTTCAAGAATATGTTATATTAGGCCTTGTTCAATTAAATTAACTTTAATTCATGAAAGTAAGCAACTAACAAAAACAAAAACTAAATTTTAACATCCTTACTAGTAAATAAGATATTTTGAGTTATGCCTTCTTACTTGGCCTCGAGTTTTCCGTCAGGGGCATACCACCTGTCCGCCATTTTGTAATAATATCCTTCCGTCATTCCGAATTTGAAATGCGCTTGGGATAGACGACTTGGAAAGTTTTCTCGCGTTTTTTTTATTATTTTGTTGAACTGTCTGACTAATGTTACTATTTATAATCAAATATTAGTACTAAAAGTGAACACCACACTTGAAACTTTGCTAAGTGAGAAAAACATACTTTGTTTTCGTATCATATGGGAATATTGGGATACATTAGTAGGTGGGGGTGAACAAACTTTATCGCAAGTTTATTTAAAATGAACTTTAGTTCATAATACTAAAAAAAATTCATTTTTTTTATCAGTTATAAACTAGTGCTTGACTGCAATCCCGCCTGATGGTAAGCAGTGATGCAATCGTTGATGGTAAAACGCACTAGCTTATTAAGCTTATTCACTTAAAAAAAACTGAGTGAATAGGAAGGAAGACGGCAGTTGAGCGAGGTGATGCAATGTTCAACCCAACAACACGCCCAACGATGCTGCGCCAGAGGATGATCCGGAGACCCTCCATTTACTCTAATGCTACTAAAATATACACCCTAACTGTAAAACTGTAATTATAAATTAGCTTATTATTTATACAGGTCTCCCTAACAACGATTGGTGAACAGAAGCGGACTACGGAAAACTCATATCTGCTAAGTATTACATTTCAATAAAACACCTTGTGATAATTGGAATAAAGTCAAAATTACGGTAAAGGGAGGGTATTGGATTAGTCTAAATTGGATTAATATTTATGAAAAAGCTTTTGATGATATTGTTTTTATTCACGACTGATTTTTACGAACATTGCAAATCATTTGTCAAATATTATATATTTTTTCGTTATATGCTTAAGTGTTTATTATGATCGATGTTCGAATATTAAAAAAAGAATCTCACACAGTATTAAAAACGGAAAATAATCCAATTTAGATTATTCCTTAATAAGTTTGATAGAAAAATATACAAACGATATAACGAGTTGCTTTCAGTAATGTTAATGAAGCAAGAAACAACAAAAATAATGTTGGAAGCATTGATAAAATATTAAACAGATACGATATATTCTAACAAACTGACCAAAAAAAATGTGCCGAACACAGCAGCAGCACACATGCATATTTTTATTCGGCATACATTGGTACAGTGTGAGTGAGATGGGGCGCAATCTAAAGCATAGAGAAGAAAAAGATGGCTAGTGTTTGTCGTTTGCGCTGTTAGTGTTTGTCGTTTGTTTTTACGAGTGTATCGAGTGACTAAATCGAGATACAGGACTTACCTCCTTTTGTACGCTTCATTTTTAGTGCGCTAGTGACATATCTACCTTAGTTTAATATTTTATCAATGGTTGGAAGTAACTATCGACTAGATAAAGAAAAAAGGAATGGGTTTCTAAGTTTTATAATTTGTTTATCTCTTTAATATTATACCCGTAGTTGTAGGGAAAATATAAAAATTATAAAAAAATGTTTTTGCTCTGTAAATTTAAAATTTATCGAATTTAGAGCCGAAAGTTTAAATCAAAATTGACGGCCTAAAGTTGTCGGGGTAATCTCTTAAATTGAAGAAATGTGTCAATATAATCATTACTTATTAGGTGTAAAAGCAATGATATTATAAGTAAAAGGTACCATAGGTAATACTCGGAACGCTAAACTAAAACTTAGCTAATACTTATACTTCCACTTGTTCAAATATCAACACACTATTACTATCAATTGGAATCATTTTGAAGCATATTGCTAATCCATTGCTCTACAATATGTAAAGAAAACCCTGTTCGACCCATAAGGATATTAAAGGTTAGGTAAACACTTGACTAAATATAATATAAAATTTTACATAATCCTCATAGAATACACATGAATAACAATACTAATGAATTTTGAAATAATTTTTTTTCCCGGGTATTAATTCCAATTTCCCCGAAAATTGGTAATTTTTAAAAAAGTCCACGCGACCACGTCACAGGTGCCGCGTGCCCTGCCCCCCGCCGCCCGCGGATGGGTTATTACCGCACATGTATTAAGTTACCTCTTTTTGCGAAATAATATTTTTTTTTTTTAGGGGGATTTTTTTTTTAAATATTAGGCCGTCTTTGTATCCATTATTAGAATCAGTTATCGATACCTAACAATACCTTCACGGATCGGACAGGGTTTTTTTTACATATTGTATATATTCATAAAATGAATGCTCAAAAACGTAAATAACGCAATGAATGTTGTTGAATTGTCAAAATGAAGCCCATTGCTACTGATAGTGTGTTACGCAATTACCCGGCAGTATAAATTAAAGTAATTTTAGAACAATTAATGTTATTGAATCAATCATAAAAAGTTGAAGCTTTAACGCAAATTGAACCTTATATTTTGCTGGCAAAGTATATTTCTTTTTGCTACCGATAATTAGGTCTTACTAACATTAGTATGACAGTTGCTTCGATTTCCTTGTTCCCATGTTTTTAATGGCGTTTAAACTTTCTATGCCTACCTTATACCTAGAGGTCCACTGCTGGAGGACCTCCCCCAAGGCTTTTCACAATGACCGGTCTTGTGCTGCCCGAATCTATCTTAATTGAACAGGGCAGGACTAATAAAATATTTTATCTTCTGTCCTCTTCTTTATGAAATAAAAAGATGTACGAAACTTAAGTTTGTAAGCAAGGGAGTCGGCGCCATTGTCTAGTTTTTGAGGGTAGGTAATCTATAATCAGCCCCCTAATCGGCGAACACATATCAAAAATCATACACACAACAAAAATCTGTTCGCCTATTAGAGGGCAGCCTATAATGTTCCTACTGATAGAACATGGATCTCTCTTTGGAAAGAATTGGGCTGTAATCCAGCACGGGTTGTTAGATGTCACATGATTAACCTATCTACCTAGTTTTACTTATAATATCATGGCGTAAAAGTATTAAAAAGTATATCTTATATGAATATGGTCGCATATCTAATATCTGTTACCAAAATGCGAGCGATCTGTTTACATGTATAAATTATACTGGATGACTTTTTACCGTCTGGGAAATAATATGGTGTGCTGTGTAAAAGGAATAAAGACCGAGAGAATAATTGCTTAATATACAGAGTGGTGCTGACAATACGACAATAAATTAAACATCACGTACCTCAACACACTCTCAATCTACCCATAAAAAATCATTTAAATATATCAATTAGATTAGTTACAGGAAATCATTTTTCATTTTTCACATTTTCTACATGATGTACATGTTGATAAGGAAGCGCTTACAGGTTAATGACCACCGCATCCAGCGGTACTAAACTGTAATAATAATGGCGCGAAAAAGCAAGTCGACCGACATTGAAACGACCGCGCTGTCACCCGCTGATCGGAGGTCATTGAACCAATATTTTAAACGATGTTCTATTCCGTTTGCAATTTTATGCGATTTAGTTTTGTTTGAAATTTTCATTTTTTTATTTTTGATGCTAGGTTTTTTCCTATGAACCAGCATAATGTGTGTTTTCATTTATTGTCGTATTGTCAGCACCACTCTGTAGAAGCCAGCACCTGAAACTACACGAAACTGTGGAATTTTTCAAGTCCATTTTGACTTTAATTCTTTATTGTTAAAGTTGAAAATCTATTAAAGAAATTTTGCAGTGTGGCTACCATGAGTTTTCATTAAGAAGACTCGACCATCAATATCGACCACGGTTGACTCATCGATTGGCCTTCAAGGTTGTAAGAACTATTAACCAATGAGAGCGCCAAACCCGGTCGATGCGTATGATCGAGTCTCGTAATTAAAACTCATGGTATCACTGATTTTAGTAGCTTGATGTGCAGTCTGTACTTTCGCGCTTCAGTAGGGTGCGCATGATTCATGTCCATACTTGGTTATCATTTTTAATTACTAATTACTATTTCAAATGTGTAGTATTTATTGATAGATCAATTTCTTATTCTAAGCCAAAGAGCTTCTATTCCGTTTACCGGTTATACCCTATTTTTATCAAAGACGGTAAAAAAACCACTGTTATCAGTATTTAAAGCGGTATTAGCAAAGATATACAGGCGCACTGTTAAACATTTTCAAATATATAAACTTTTATTAGCAAATTTATAAATATTGCTTCTGTCTGTGATCTCTTTATGCGCTCTGTAGTGTTCAATTGTTATCTACTACCGCTTTATTCTCGTTTACATGATCAAAGTTTCTCTAAAGCCGGCGCCAGACATAGTTCAAATATTTGATCACTTATTTTGGACACATGTGTAGCACGGGTATTTGAGCATTTGTTCAAAGCTTTATTAAAACATTTGAACTTTGCCATTCGTTGTCGGTTTCGAGCGCTCATCAAAGCGTTCAAAGGTGTCTGTGTTGAAATGTTTGCGTAGCCTGCTACACCCGCGCAAATATTGGTACAAAGATTTGGACAAATATTCGTCTGTGTCTGGCGCCGGCTTAATTGCTAGGTGATTATTTTAGGGAGGTTAGAAGGCGACTCATGTAAACGGCACCCCAATTGCGTAACGCACTATTAGTATCAATTTGAAGTATGTTGCTAATCTATGGCTCCATTTGATCGAAAATGTATTTGCTTGTAGTCCTGGTGGCCTAGTGGTTCAGATCAAGGTCAGGCAAGTACCAATGTAACAGAAAAGTTATATGTACTTTCTAAGTATATCTTGGACACCAATGACTGATTAAAAGGTGAAGGAAAACATCTTGAGGAAACCTGGACTTTAAGTCTGAAATCGCCAACACGCATTGAGCAAGCATGATGATTATGCTCAATCCTTCTCTGTATGAGAGAGACCTGCAGCAGTGGGACGATAATAAGGTTGATGATGATGTATCTACTCAACAATGTAAGTAACGCAATGGATGTTGTTGAACTGCCAAAATGAAATCCATTGCTACTGATAATGTGTTACGCAATTGCCTTGCTGTTTGTAAGATATTGAGAGGTACGAATCCCTTCGCTTTTAGCAATTGGTAGTGTCCGTGTAAACGAAATACTAAGCCAGGTCGCCTCGCCAACAAGATGTATGGTTGGCTGTATTACCACGCAGACTCCAGGTGAGCCATCCAGTATACAATATGTAAACCCTGTTCGATCCGAAAGTTAACTTAATACAAGTGCGGTAGGCGATACATGCGCGGGCGAAAGGGGGCAGGACACGCGGCATGCGGTAGCATCTCCATTCGCTCATAATAATACCGTCAAAAATGTTGTTGTCACTTTTTTTAAATTACCAAATTTTGGGGAAGTTAGAATTAATTCGCTGAAAAAAAAAAGATGTATTTCAAATTTCATTAGTATTGTTACTATGATGATTATGTATAATTCTATATTTTATTTGGTCATGTGTTTACTTAACCTTTATTATCCTTATGGGTCGGACGAGGTTTTCTTTACATATTGTATATCTCTGTATACGTTTAGTTGACCGTGCGACCTGGCATTGTCTCCATGGCGTTCCGATGAGATATTTATTGCTCTAAATCGGACCTCATGTAGCCAAATCTCAAACCGAGAAAGACACTTCGAGAATCTCGAATGATATAATTTCATTAGAATTTTTATTTCTCACCTGGAGATTACCGCCTTCTAGCCTCAACCTCACACTCGTCTGTCGATGGTCGAGTAACTTTCCTCTTGTAAACGAGACTCTTAATAAGTACCTGATCAAAAGTACTGGTTTCAGAGGTATACCAATTGTTCTTTTTTTCACATACTTTCGAAATTTTTGAGTATCAAATAACAATAAAGTTCCTGATTCAAATATGTATAATAAAAAATACAGCATGCTTATAATCTTTATTAAACGATTTCTTATCAATGATTTATTCACAATCACTGATATATTTAGATGTGTTAAAATAACAACACGCTGTAAATAAGCTCTAAGTGTAGATTTGTCTGTAATAAGTATTAACAGGACGATTTTTTCTGTAATAATAATAATTTGTAAAAGATATTACTCTACTATACAATATGAAAAGACAAAGTTTACATATACCAAAATTCGAATCAGAGATATTATAATCATATTTATAAGACATTTACTCATATTATGGTTTTTTAAACACGAGCCGTTTTATCGATGTTTTCTATTACGCATTGTACCTAAAAACCCATTAAGTAATTAACGTGAAACGTTCAAAATATAGTCGCAATTTCTTCTCAGCGACAATTAATGTCAAAAATGTAGGAAAATTAGGTGTAATTTTGACAGATTGATACTGAGATTACACTGTGAACTTTTTTTAAATTACGATAATTTCATCTTCTTCTCTGGCTGTCTGTTCCGTAAAAACCTCACTGTAAAAACTTAAATGAAATAATTATTTGCTTACAAAAAAAAAAAAAACGTTTTCAATCAGTAAATATGATTTTACAATTGTAAATCGTAAAAAAGATAGTAATTCTAAAAAAAGAACTTGACAGGAGCTGTCATTCCACCAGATGCTAAGGATTGACTTTGACACTTTTAGAGTTTTGGCGGGATAGCTAAGATGAGTGTCTTGCTCATTTTTCATTGGACTTTTAAATTATTTATAGTGTCGTTTACTATATAAAAGCTCGTGATTTATGTAGTAACAAGTGCATTCAGTAAATAATTCATAAAGAACATTGAAACATCGCAGCATGGTGGCCTCATCATGACTTTGCCTCAAGGCTCCCTCGTAAACGGTTCACGCGGCCGTCTTTTTCGACTGTCATTGTTGATATCTGCCATTATTGTGAAATATGATTTTTAAAGAATTTCTATAATTTGTTTTACGTGTTATTGGCAAAATTGTGGTATCTATTCCACAGGGACCATTAATCAAGAGTTGAAGTTAAGGGATTGACATTGACACCTTTGACAGCTTTCGTCACTTAAGTTACACGCACACACTCACACCCGTCCTCCCGTACGGAGGACGGGTCTGAGCGGTTGTGTTGCGATGTGTAGCGGGTACGATGCACCAAATATTGTTGTGTCGGGAGTTTGGTCGTGGAGAGTCTCCAGATGAATCTTCCTCTAGCGCAGCATCGTTTGGTCGTGTTGGTCTTGGATTTTTGGTTGAAATTGCATCACCGCACTCAACTGCCGTCATCCTTCCTATTCCTAAGTTTTTAAGTGAATAGGCTTAATAAACTAGTGCGCTTTACCATCAACGATTGCATCACTGCTTACCATCAGGCGGGATCGCAGTCAAACACTAGCTTATGATTATTAAAAAAAAGTTTTCACGATGAGGTTGTTACATAATAGGTCGGCTGGAAATCACCATGACTGACCTCCCGAATTTTTGTATAAAATATTAGTGTATACTAGTCCTATCAGTAAAACGGCTTGTGTTTAAAGACCATATGATTATATCTCCCACCTTGCCTAAAAAGAACATTTAATCATTTGATTCGATTTGCTTTAATTTTGTTTTCCTTAGTAATAGAACCGTAATAATCTAGGTAAAATAGAGAAAGGCCGAATGATATGTTTACTGGCAATATCTCTCAAAAAATCGCGAATTTATCATGTAGTTGTAATAATTGCAATGTTAGAGAAAAATGGTTTTTAACATCACAGCTGTAATGAAACCTGCAGAGTATTCAAATACAGATCTGCCCCCTAATCGGCGAAGACATTTTTGTCAAATGATTGTGACTAGTTGGGATTGTTTGGCTCGGATGGACCAATGGACGGTCCGAACGAACCCAACTGATGCCAACTAGTCGCAATCATTTCACAAAAATGTGTTCGCCGATTAGGGGGCTGTTTAATTATATTGTTCGTAGAATTTATAAATTATTCGGTAAAGATTGTTAAGGGCGAATTTCATTATTCACACTAAACGCGTTCAGCACATCTAAACCGACTTTGTATTTATTAACTGTCAGTGTCATTATTATTTAAAAAAAAATGATCATGACTAGTTTTGCACTTAGATGTGGGAGTTTTAGCGGGAAAGCTAAGATGAATATTACGCTCATTTTTCATTGGACTTTAGAATTATTTCTAATGTCGTTTTACTAAATAAAATCGCGTGATTTATGTAGTAATAAGTGCATTCAGTAAATAATTCATAAAGAACATTGAAATGTCGCCGCATAGTGGCCACATCATGACATTGCCTCAAACCTCGTAGACGGTTCACGCGGCCGTCTTTTTCAACTGTTATTGGCGATATCCGCCATTATTGTGAAATAAAATTTTCAAAAAATTTGTTACACGTGTTATTGGCAAAATTGTGGTATCTATTCCACGGGGGCCATTGATCAAGAGTTGAAGTTGAACTTAGATGTGTTAATCGCGTTTCGATCGCGAAATTCTCCCACAATCAAATATAGTTTTTATTACAAGTTATTGAAGGTTCACATTCTTATTTAATGCGATAAAAGGCAATACAAAACTTATTAAATCTAAAAAGTATTGTCACAAGCAGGTTTAATGCACGCACAATGGTCCACTAAATGGACTAAGTGCGGAAACCAAACTCTTTAAACAGAACATAGCAGGTTTCGTTACGGCTTCGAAAGTCTTTACGCGCCAAAATCAAAGTCGCGGAATTAAAAATCGCACAAAACTTACATCGAAGCGACATTGACCAAACGGGACAATTTTTGCGAGTCATACGTACTTTTGGTGAGAGGTAAAGTGATAATGATAATAAATACACTCCCGGAATCCTAAATCGAGTCACATTGCGAATCTATGTGAGGTAAAAAGTCTACAACATCAAAATAACGATGAATAGAAAAAGTTTTTTTTTTTTACAGTTATGTTACCGTACTGGCCAAAGAATGGTTGTGAATTCAAATTCTATACATTGACGATATCATAACCAAATTATGGTCACGATATCGTCAGTGTATATTTGAATTCAGAACCATTCTTTTTCCTCCTGGTGTCGCTAGCATGACTGTATTAAAACCAATTTCGGGTCCAAAAAGATCGATTAATTTCTATGTGACTTTTTGTTTTTCTGCTGCCATGCTGCGTAGGATTTTTGGTTTGGAAACGTTTATTTGATTTTAAACTACTACATTTTTTAGTAGTAATTATAGAGGGTGAAGCCGTATCATGCCTACACCTACTACGGTTTTGGAAAATATTGTTTTCCCAAAACTTCATTTCCACGGCGTTGAAGGTGGCAGAGCAGAGGTCACTTTGACTGCATATTTTGAGACACAATCAAAGTGGTGGAGCAACATTTTGTGACGTTGTAACATATACACATATACTAATGGACATGCCTTAGAGATGAGAATTGTGGCACTCCGAAAGAAAGACAGGAAACGAAGTTTCGGTCTATGTTTATCTCTCTCAAAATCATCTATGAGGAAAGAGATACAGTAGGACCTCGGTAATCCGGACTCCCGCTTGTACGGTGATTGCTGTAATCCGGCCGGGCAATGGGATTTGCGGGGGAGGCCGACGAAGGTAGGTGCGGGCTGTCATGCACGAACCAATGCGCCGTCCGTCAGTAGGTATTTTGTTTATCGCTTTTGGTGTAATACGTATAGTATCAATTTAGCGCGCTTGCTAACATTATGGGGCCGCCAAGTAAACATACGACAATGACATTAAGACTAAATTGCGGATTATAGAAATGTTAGATAAAGGTGACAGCTGTCATTGCTCGGAAGTTTGGCATAGGCAGGTCATGTGTTTTGTTAACATTTAATATGGCATACTATAAGCCGGACGCCTCGATAATCCGAAAAGGCTCTTGTTTTTGTCTTTTTGGATTAATGAGGCCCTACTGTAGTGCTAGACCGAAAGCATAAGCCATCTCTCTCAATCTTTTCAAACCAAAAATTTACTGCAGATTATACGCGTACGGCATGTCCAGTAGTATTATGTCGATGGTTGTAACTTATGTAGGTAAGTAGCCGACTGTATAAGAAGTGCAGGATGGCTCAATTAAGGATTTTGGGAGTATATCCAAACGGGGGTCAAACATCTATCTAGTCAAGGGACCCGTAGAAAATTGTACATATAGAACACATGGTAACCAACGGGTTCACGAACATTGCACAAAACGAATAACAAAGTATTACAAATACATAATTTATATCAACCTAGAGCTTTAAGCGAGCATTCGCGATACTGTATTAAATACAGTGATTTTTATTATAAAAGTGCCACTGCGGATAAGCTGTAAACAAGATTGAGAATATAATAAAAGACAAATGAATATAGGAATATTTTATTAGTGATTGCATACTTTTGAACCAATGCAGCTAGAATATAGGTTAAAGGAAATATTGAATATGCATTTTTAAATAATTAACGAGAACGTAAAACATTGTGACGAAAAGCGTTTTTACAATTAAGAGTAACGATTAGAACGAACGATTTATAATATTCGACGGCATAGGCGTGGCTTGGTTCAACATTTTAGACGGCTTATAGGTTTGGCAGAGTTATTTTTCTTTAAACTTTCACACTGAACTCAATATCGATACTAACAGTTTGTCGTATACATATAAGACATAGAATTTCCAAGAATGAACATAGAACTGAATGTCATATTAAACATAGTTAACATAAAACTTTCTAGGACCGTTTTGTTACGGCCGCTCAAAATTCAACTTAGAATACATTGTTTTTGGGTTAGAAATCAAACCACCTGATCTGAGTAGTGTGGAAGGTCGTTTCAGACGTTTCCTGGCTAAAACCAACCCATGATCCTTGATGAGCCTGTGCCCCAGGGGACACGGTTTCAAACAACCAGCTTCCCTGGCAGGACTTAGAATACATTTCAGTAAAGTAGATAACTGTCAAAATTGCTATGGATTGTATTGTAAATTATCTTCAATTTTGTAAACTGCTGTAATGATATTTGGCAGTTTCAAAATAGTTATAGCAGATTTCCTAAAGGATTTGTATTAATAATAATTAGTATTGCATCTCATCTATTGTTACTTATAGAGAGTACAGCGTTATTTTCTGTTTATGCGAATATAGTTTGTTTAGAATAAGCAACTGAATCGATTCCAATCATTTTTACACCATTTTATTTTTTTTTTGCCAAATACGTGTAGAAATTGTTGCAAAGTGGTTACCGAGCGGTTACTATAGATCGTAGTACTTGCGGGCGCGCCACAGCTGACGCCAGAGGTTACCGCACCTTGGACAACCAAGTTGAATGGCAAGCTCAGACCTTTGTGGTTTTCAATTATATCTTTTTGAAATTTTGTACATAGATTCTTTACTTAAGAATACTGGACACGTGGTTCAGGTTTCGCTTAAACGAAAAATAGTGTTGTATAGTCATTCATTGGTTTGTTAATGTTTTATTGGGGGTTTCCAAGATGCGCCTATGTGTGTTCCTACTCTAAAATTTCATAATATCTGGATGAAGTAACATAATGCTCCGTCCCCCATCAAATTCGAATGCATTTGAAAGCATAGACTATCACCACTCGTTCAGTGAAAGTAGACTCAGGATTCGCCGAACCTAAATAAATCTATATTAAATACCTTTGCCGTTCTGTAACAAATTAATTTGACGTATAGTAAGCCCCTCTAACAGCCTGGTTTAATGATTAACTAATTTGTCTTCATTATAATTCAAATTGTTTATAAAACATGGTAAATAATAATAATAAATCAGGCTTCCAAAATAGGTATTATTAATATTATTATCCTAATAAAATCCGATTGTTATATATCTAAATTATAAGCCGGAGTTTATGATAACCTCAAGTAAATACAGTCGCGCACAAACTTTGAGAAAGAATAACGAACAATAATACAAAAAACTCTCACATATGCCTTTATAGCATAACACATTACTACTGTAAACATTCGAAATTTCATAATATTTTCAATTTTAGATTATATATTAATTAGTGTAGGTAAGTCTTGTTTGATTGGGACAGTGTTGTAACAATTATATTTATGTAGGTTTAACTATTATGATATCCATTATTTCATGGGCGTACTGACGGCGGGGAGGCAGCTGCCCCTCCCCCCTGAGAATCTCGCAGAACATGTATGTGAACTCCCCTAATTACTAAACAAAGTATCAACGAGGACAAACTCTAACTTTTAAAGAAACCACATAGTAAACACTGACAAAATGTACGGTGTAATTGCCAAAAAACCGCTTGCGACTATAGGTCTTAAAGATTACTCACTCTAAAAATTTAAAAAAATCAAGGCCTTACTTGCCCTTCTCCTAGGTCTGACTTGCCCTTCTTCTAGGCCTGACTTGCCCCCCCTAGGCCTGACTTGCCTCCCTCCTAGGCCTGACTTGCCCTCCCTAGACCAGAAGCTGGGTACGCCCATGGTAAATCGCTTAAAGACTCCATAACGCCTGCAGCATAGTTCTCACGAAGCGACGCGTGCTTTACTTGTGGTTATACCGAGTGGCGGCGTTTTTCTGTGCTGGCACTATTCATTTTCACGCACACATTCACAGGTCATTCTTCAATTAGTTACTTACGTGACTTCCAAATATCTTTTTTGATATTAATTATACATAAAATATTATACACCTCAAAATTTGCTGGCGTATAATATTTTAAGCAATATATACTGCAATACAAGCTCTCTAAATTGTCTTAAAGGCAAATATATTCTCTTGAAAGATGCTCATAATATATTTCTTTAACCAATAAAAACCAACTGTCCCAATTATACAAGGCTAATAGGCCAACATAAGAGGCCAATAAAATTATTGCTTCAAATAGTTTGTAGTACTAAGTACTCTTTAAACTTAGAGCACGATAAAATTATATAAAAAAAGGTTTAAATAATTTCCTTCAAATATTTTTTATGACATTTATAAAAGTTCGAATGCGTATGAACATAATTTGTAAGGCAACGAAGAGACTTACCAACATACATTCCCTGAGACTGAGAATTGCATAGAAGAGGCTAAGATCATAATAACAACGTTATAAATATTAAAAACAATATATTGTTAAGAATTTAGATCGTATGAACAAGAGGGGTTGAGAAAATATTGGTACCAACACCTTTATTGCGGAAAAACTGTTCTATCCCATCTCAAGAACTTAAATGGAAATTCCTAATCCACTTCTTCATATGTTTATATACAACGTCTCCTCGTAAACGTAAATAACTCAATGAATATTGTTCATTAGGGGTGTTTCCTGGGTAAAAAAAAATATTCTATTTAGTCCGTCATTAAGATTATAGAAAAATATTGGATACGTATGTTTTGTTTTATCAAATCAATAAAAATTGTCAAATATAAAGGGCTTCAAAGATCGCGAGTGTAGTGGCTGGTGACGTCACTCGTTGCTAAAAAGTGTAGCAAGGAGTGACTTCACACGAGTTTTCAACGCACTGTCTCTCCTTCATTTTTGGTTTATACGATAAAAGAAAAAATACGTGTCTAGTTTTTTTTTTTACTAAATCTGACTGACTGACTAATTAGTTTTTTTAGTCAACTACCCTATTATCATAATGACGTATTTGTCATTAGTCCTTTTGCACCAAATCATCCTAGACCTACAAAAAATTTACATGGGTGTGTGTATCTACTATGAATATATCTATCGCTGTCATGTGTTCATAAAAATATCGCGGACACCTAGTGTGGTCATATTTAGAATTAATACCAAATGCGGTCCCACGCCTATGAAGTATGTTCTAAATAAAGGGATGCCAAAATACACGTTTTATGTCATTAAATCTATGTATATAAACATTTACATAAAAATAGCTTTAATTTTAATTGTACCCTTCCAGAAAAATATTTTGTATGGAGAAGAGCATGAAACTCAATTTTATACCCAACAGTTTGATGACAAATAACTTTCTCAACGGATAACTCTTGTTCCTACGGTCTGATATTAAGAACTATATGACAACACAAATCTAGTGTTTATTTTTGATTGTGACAATATCGTCACGTGTTGTACTAAAACAATAACTGAGAATCTTATTCATTCCCGCCTCTTAGTTTATATAACATGATTATTTAACTCTGTCCTAGAATGAATTTCTTTTACACGTGATAATAATAATACTTACAAAAAAAATGGAAGGGGCGAACATTAAACCATTTGACTTGCTCAACATATAGAATGTATTAAATATTGTGATCTAAAATATCTAAGTCGTTTATATTATATTGCCGAAGCAGCTGTAAATTATTCTGCTCAGATAATATTTTTTATAGTAGAGTATTTACAATCGCTAGAGATGTGATACAAGTTCAATGAAAAGTATCGATATTATAATCGGCACTATAATATAAACTGTTAACAAATAATCGAAAACAACAACGTCAAAATTTATTGTTATGGATTTAAAATCCTCCATCTTTATAATGTTTAATAATTGACCTTCCTAACAAGAGATTGTCGGGTATCAAAAAATATTAACAAAGTATTATTAACCATATTTTAATAAGGACAGAGTTCAAATAGCAATTTTTGTACCACCAAGACTCAATAAGGCTGTGAAACAACTGAGATCGGTTTGGCATCTTATGATGAACAAATATCAATTTATATAATAGGGAATAATCATTGTAAAATATTATCATACACGGAGAGTTAAAAAATCTGACATTTGTTACTGAAAAAATGCCATTTATACACAGCGGGTATTATTTTTATTATAAATAGAAAATAATAAATGTTAAATCATCCCAAAAATTTGTTATATTTCCCCTCAGAAGTTTTAACTTTTCGTGTATTTAGGTGAACATAGTGCGATTTCTCTCAGCACTCTTGTACTAACGGATTTTTAGAAGTACTTGCCATAGAAAAGTGTTGCTTGAAATCGCATTTGTGTAGCATTCTATCGCTAAACCGAATTGCCTAGAATTAGACAAATTGTTTGTACTTATCCATCTAATAGTGATAATTAAAGGGAATGTCGAAGGAGGGGGAGGGGGGAGGTCGTGATATATCAGTTGTGTGTAAGGTCCATTATTTTTTTCTTTTAGGTAGTATTTGTTATAGTTGAAAGGACCTTGATATTTATCTACATAGAGTTTCTGATTTAAAAATATTGAAATTGATTGTTTCTGTTTCTTTGTATTATGTGTCAAAAATTCTATTGTTTTTAATAAATAAATATTATAACTATATGTATATGTCTAAGTAATGTTTTCAGATTTAATCGTTTATATGGAACGTGTAATTGCATAGCTTTTGCATTATATACTTGTAGTGATGTACCTTGTCGATCTCCACCGCTTTTATTGTTAATGTAGGCAAACTTCTATGTAATATTGTATGTAAGGATACAAATTCATAGATGTGATGATCACATTTCCGAAGCTAAAGTTTTGACATCTTTTGACAGTTACACTAATTTTTTTATCGCCACTGACTTTAATTTATCTAAGAACTATTATGTATTGTACTACATACACTATAGATTGTATTAATAACCATTACGTCGACTGGTCTTTATTTTTAACAACAAGTAAATTTATGATGAATGCTACATTGATCGTGTCTCTTGTCAAAACTGTCAAAAATCTGTAATAGCACCCGACAGGCTCGTACTTACTATACAATGATCATTCTGTAAGTGTATCTGTTCTATATTATATGTATTTCACGATTAAATAAATATATGTGTAGTAGTTATATTGTGTTTTATTTTCTTCTTCAATCTATAGAGGTTCACTGATGGACAAAGGCCTTCCCCAAGGCTTTCCACGATGACCGGTTTTGTGCTGCCCGCATCCATCGGCTTCCCGCGACATCATCGGTCATCGGTCCACCTTGTTGGGGGC
Organism: Sesamia nonagrioides; assembly: GCA_017933935.1. Classification (NCBI taxonomy): domain Eukaryota; kingdom Metazoa; phylum Arthropoda; class Insecta; order Lepidoptera; family Noctuidae; genus Sesamia; species Sesamia nonagrioides. Next base: position 919,785 of record JADWQK010002064.1, read on the forward strand.
CTCCCTACGCTGCGTCTTTCACTCCAGAATCTTACTGCCCTATCGGCTATCGGCAGGTCATATTTAAGCGATATACTAATGAGTTATTGCTATTGTTATTACAACATAATATGTCAGTTTAGACCTGGCAAATTAGTTCGCGCCTGACGTAAATTGGAGTATTTTTAGTCGCCATGTTTATAATCGCGTCTAAACTGTATATGCAATATCTTAATTTGACAGCTTCAAACTAAAATGTTATCTTCTATTCTTTTGGGTGCACAGACTTAAAATTAGTTTATGAACGAGAGATTCGGCGCCAATGTCACCAGGGTACCTATACCTATCTCCTCTCGTTCGAAGTCATGACAGGTGAATGGACGAATATAAAAACATTGATATAAGCTAGGTACGTCATAATAATTGATTATGCCATAAAATCGATTGCCATTGTTATGCCATCTGCCCCCTAATCGGCGAACACATTTTTGTCAAATGATTGCGACTAGTTGGGATCGTTTGGACCGAACGGACCAATGGGAGGCCCGAACGATCCCAACTGATGCCAACTATTCGCAATCATTTGACAAAAATGTGCTCGCCGATTAGGGGGCTGGTTTATGTTCCATAACGCTAATTTCACACTTGCCTTGAAAAAAAAGTCTTTAAAAGCGATTGTTGGCTTTCAACCAAACCAAAAATAGTAAGTAGGTATGTTACAGACGACAGCACACCAAGCTACCTAGGGCTTCCAATCCCGCTCCCCATGCTCAACGCCGGTATTGGCGGGAGTTGGAATTCAAATCCCGCGGAATCCCGGTATTGGCGGGATTCCGCTAAAATGATGAAAAACGTTATTTGAGGCAAATAAAACAAAAAACCCGCGGTTGCTATAGAAACATATACAGTATGTTAAATAACAGAGGGCGTTCCCTTAAACTCGTTAATATATATCATTAATGGATTAAAATAAAAATATCAGCATAGAAAAATAAGCATAAAAAAATCCGAATAAAAAAAAAATCTAATTGGAAATAAATTTGAAACCTCCTGTTTTAAATCAAAATAGTAGTCGTCATGTATAAATAAATTGCGACGTTGCCGTCTTTCATGTTCGCGTGTACAGTGTGTTTCTTTTACATGTCAATTTAAAATTTTTATTGAATATTTTCATATTGGAAAAAATTTTAAAACATTTTGTTTTCGAATGGAAATATTTTTTTTAGCATGTATGTATGCTATACTATTTCGGGTTAACGGGAACGCCCTCTGTTAGTTAACATACTGTATAATCTCGTTTACTCCTACTTTATAAACGGTTCCGCGGTACTTAAGCTCGGTTATTTTTCTAGTACTAAAGCACTAACCATGGGATGTCCGCAGGGTTCAGTTGTCGGTCCTTATTTATGGAATTTGGGTTTTGATGATTTCCTCGCGATCCCGCTTCCTTGCGGCTGTTCACTTACTGGTTACGAGGACGATGGCCTACTGCTCATTCAATCAAGTACCCGAGCTGGACTTGAGAACTTGGCCAATATTTGCCTAAATCTAATATCTCAGTGGGGTGATCGTAACCGCCTAGCGTTTGCGCCGCATAAAACCTTTCAACTTCTACTGAAAGGTAATCTTAAATCATTGCCTACTATTAAATTTAATAACGTTCCCGTTAAAAACAGCAATCCGTATGCTACCTTGGTATGGTCTTCGAAAGGAATTTTTCATTTATCGAACATATAAAAATAGTTGGCGAAAAAGCTAAAAGGAACTTTTATGCCCTAACTAGAATATCCAAAGCAACTTGGGGTCTATCATTCCTAACTTTAAAAATTATATATGGAGCTACCTACTTGGGATGTATGTTCTACGGTGCACCTGTTTGGGCCGATAGGGCCAGCATAGGGGCGGCGCGACGTAAACTGCTTCAAAGCCAACATTTGGCATTGATATTTTTGTGCAAGGCGTATAGAACAGTCAGTAATGAAGCCTTACCCGTTCTGGCAGGTGTACTTCCAGTCGATCTTGAAGTACAGCGACGTGCTTCAATTTACTACTCCGCGAGAGTGGAGGCCATGGACACTAACTTTGTTACACAACGCGACCTCAATAGAATTTCTAGATTATTTAAACCTCAGACTGACGTCTGGGAGGACCTCTTATCCGAATGGCAAAGTAGGTGGGATAATTCCATCAAGGGCCGGCACCTCCATCTGTTCTTTCCATCCGTTGGCGATCGGCTGGCTAAGACATGGCGATCGGCTGATTTGGAGGTTGACCACTGCGTTGCCCAATTTCTCACAGGTCATGGCAACTTTAAAAGTAAACTGTATTCTTTTAAACTTGTTCCTTCGCCTTTGTGTCAATGTTCTATATCGAACTGTGAATTTGAACAGTCCGCACATCACATCTTGTGGGAGTGTATTCTTTGGCAGAATGAACGCAATATTATGTTGGATAGTGTACAAGTTACATCCGGAGTTGTTTATTATACGGACCTTGTAGAAACTAGAACTAATTTCCGTGCGTTCAGGCGCTTTTGCCATACCTATTATTGGAATCAATTGTAACAGCACATACCTACTTAGGACCCATTAACTTAATCAAATTTTATTCCGTGGTGCTTGGCAATCTGGGCTTCTCCCAGTTGCAATAATATCCCTTTGTGCCGATTGGCCTAGTTCTGTTCTGTTTCCTGCTTGTTATGGAGGGAAGTGGAAAAAAAATATTTTTTCTTACTCCTCCGCTATTCTTTTCTGATTAATTTCGTTGCGGGACCCAAGACAGTTGAATCGTTTCTCCAGGACTCGTCGAGCTTCATTGCTCGGCGTTTTTCTGGCGGTCTCCACTGTTGATTCTGGCTTTCAGGAGTTGCAGTGGGTTGGGAACTGTGGCGGGTTTTGTCCCAAAACAAAAAAATAAATAAAACAATGCATTAATCAAATTAAATCAACATAATTTCACTTTAATTAACGTTAAATGAGTTCAATCAAATGACACTTCAATTACTGAGATCAAATATAAAAATACAATCAAGTACAATAGAAAAAAACAGCTTCAGCTGAATGATGAAGAATTATTTAGTTTCTTTCGTATTTTTGTTATCATTCAATTGGAAATGTTTGCGAAGAAAACATGGCATGTCTAAAGTGTCGTCTGACAAACTGCAGTAATATTTTAGCAATCTGAAATATTTTAGAGGCAATATAGCCAGCAGCAGAGAAGGCACTTTCGGCTTCCACACTAGTCGGTGGTATTCCTTTTAAAGAATTATATGTAAATGTGAGACATTGACCCTCCGGACTCATAAAGAGTAATTTCTTTTTTTATGATCGATTCGAGACTCTTAGCTAGAGATGGTGACGGGCAAATTACGTTACATGCTGATGATATAGTTAACTCTAACTCCTCTTGTAAAGTAAGATTAGGATCAGATGGTGCCACCACTGCGTCCAATGCGGGGAGGACACGGCGCAGCACACGCTCTCCGAGTGTGTAGCTTGGGAGGAGCAGCGCCGTGTCCTCACAAATGAAGTAGGAGGCGGCCTGACGCTGCCCGCAGTAGTACGGAGGATAGTCGGCAACGCAGAGTCGTGGGACGCGGTGGTGTCCTTCTGCGAGGACGTGATGTCGCAGAAGGAAAATGCGGAACGGGAGAGGGAGATCTCAACTCCCTTCCAGGGCCGGCTCAAGGTTCATTGGGAATATTTTACACTTTAGTGTAGCTTGATCTGCTGTCGTTTGTACCTACCTAAAGCGTATTATTATCGAGAAAGTGAGTTGTATTTATAGTCATACAAAACATCAAAGTGATGACCCACCGTTCATCGCCCCTACTGCAACACCAGAAGCATCGCAGAGGCATTGTCATCCCAGAGAGAAAGCTGTACAGTCTCATGTGTTTGAAATTACAGCGGCGGCTGTTATCTTTACCCTTTGCAAAATAGCACTGCCATTTTTGTTTAGGTCACATGTTATAGGTGGTGTGCCAGTTGCTACCGTAACCAGACACAGATTCAGAATTGCTACTGGGAATTTCATGGTTGAAAGTAAAAAGAATCGAATTGAAAACTTTATCTTTTTTGAAGTCGGTTAAAAACCTCCCTGCATTTTTTGACTCTCATATCTTAAAAATATAGATAGGTGTTTTTTCATAAACGACGATTAAAGTTAAGTGTTAAACTACACTTAAGCTTAACTTTTCCAGGCGATAATCATCATTTTAAGCAACTTGAGTCGCCGTTCTGTCATCAGAGAACCTGTCGTAGGTACGGCGAATATCTTCCCTTACATTGATGACACCGCTACCATCGGATTGAAATAATTAATCTGAAATAATTTATCTGGACTGGCGATCGGTGGCGAACTCTCGCGTCCGGCCCTGGTCCTAAGCAATCGTCCGGAGCGCGAGTGCATGGCAGGCCGTCACCTCCTTCTGCGAAGCAGTGATGCAAAGGAGGAGGCGGAGCGCGTGAGGGAGCGGGAATCCCAGCGCCCTCACGCCACTAGCCGCCGCAGGAGACACCCTGGTCGGGACACAACATCGAACTCCCGGCCACCGTTGGTGCCTTGCGGGCCTGGTATTTAGCGGGCTGCAAGCAGTGGGCAACTCGCCGCCCGGTAAGGACCAGGCCCGGGTCGACGGCGCATTGTGTTTCACGCGCGCCTCAAAGAGATGGCAGCACATCGTGACGGGGTCCACGAAGAGCCAGGCCTGGGTCAGGGTTGCGGGTTGGTCAATAGAGAAACCGTGGCCCTGGCGCACAGGCAAGTGAAGGAACACGGTGGGTTTTAGTCAGTAAAAGTCTGACACGCTCTTCCGCTCCGCCCAGAGCGTTAGAAGTCATTTGATGAATGCCCATCCAAATAAGATAAAAACGTGCTAAAAAGGCCTTAGCCTTGCTACCTATAATTGCATCACCCCTCAGGCGGGATCGCAGTCAGGCGCTAGTTTAAAACATAAAAAACAAAAAGTTTGTATCTGTATATAAATTCTGGCATAATATAATTTTACAATTATCCATTAATTAGGGTTGATTTTTGAATAATCACTTTAATGAAGATCTTATCTGTAGAATAATTATGGCACTTTGAAATGTTTTCTAAGTCTGTTAAAATATAAACACTTATTTTTCGAAAAGCTCAAAAGACTACTCAATCTGGGAATGGGAATCATGAACCCGCACAGATTACCTCCAGCTACAGCTCTGTTAAAGTTTCGCGGAAATCATCTTCCGACGATTAGGTGGGTACATTTCGTAATCCCATTGTTTTAACTTTTAATAACGGGTAGGCGTTTTACTGGGAGCTATCAAAAGCCTCAGTATGTCAAGATGAGTCAACGGCGTGAATATAATCTTCATTACGTGATGTTATGCGCCCACTAAACACAGGTCAATGTTATAACATACAGTTACCTACTAACTGCGAAGTAGAGACAGTTTGTGGGTTGGCCTATTGTTGGTTGATAAAGTAACAAATTGTATAATTAACCTTCAAATTATATTTTATTTGAAAGTTACACCAACGACTTATTCACTAAAAATATTATCATAATGATGAAGTAAATAGCACTTTCCCACATAAAAAATAGCTTAAATTTGTCTCGTACCTAGTCAGCCTTATTCATAAAACTTTAATCAATTGCTAAGCAACTGATTAGCAAAATTCTTATTCTTAAAAGCTGTTTAGCGCTAAGAGGATGCTAAGCAATTGATTAGTAGCTGTCAAAATTAAACATCACCGGACCGCTGATAAGAGGATGGTTAGAGGCAACAATATGGCGGATTTTATTTGAATCAGCTGATTGATTTCATATGATTATTATGCTTCGAAGTTATTTTATTTATAATATCGAATAGTGCGTAAATATGGATGTTGAAAACCTTTTTTTGAATTTCCAAAATGACGTAGTAAAATTATATTCACTTTGAAACTTTTTTGATTGCTTTATATATGCTTGATTTGAGAGGTTTACTCGGCGATAGGCTATAACATCGGCTGCCGGCAGAAGTTACCACCCAGCAGACAAAGTCTTGCTGCCAAGCGATTCGTCGTGTTCATGGTGTATGGTGAAGCCGTACGGAGGACGGGTCTGAGCAGTTGTGTTGCAATGTGTGCCGAGTACGAAGCGCCAAATGTTGTTGTGTCGGGAGTTTGGTCGTGGAGAGTCTCCAGATCAATCTTCCTCTAGCGCAGCATCGCTTGGTCGTGTTGGTCTTGGGTTTAACATTGCATCACCTCGCTCAACTGCCGTCATCCTTCTAATTCCTAAGTTTTTTAAGTGAATAGGCTTAATAAACGAGTGCGCTTTACCATCAACGATTGCATCAATGCTTGCCATCAGGCGGGATTGCGGTCAGGCATTGGTTTATAATAGCAATAATGAAAAAGATAGTGCTACAATTGTATTGTTGTGTAATTGTAATTTTAGATGCTATCCTATGTTTCCTTGTGTTATCTTATGATGTCATAGGTATATAAGACACAGGACTAAAAAAAGTCATGTTGTGGCAGTAATACACAAATAATAAGACATTTTTTTTAAAAAGTAAGTTTATAAAGGTTAATTAAAAAGAAAGAGTTTGAAGAGGGGTTACCTACTTACAGTCTTATTCATAAAACTTTAATCAATTGCTAAGCAACTGATTAGCAAAATTCTTATTTATAAAAGCTGTTTAGCGCTAAGAGGATGCTAAGCAATTGATTAGTAGCTGTCAAAATTAAACATCATCGGACCGCTGTTAAGAGGATGGTTAGAGGCAACAATATGGCGGATTTTATTTGAATCAGCTGATCGATTTAATATAATCATTATGCTTCGAAGTTATTTTGTTTATAATATCGAATAGTACGTAAATATGAATGTCGTAAACCTTATTTTAAATTTCCAAAACGAAGTAGTAAAGTTTGCTGCTTTGAAAATTTTTGATTGCTTTATATATGCTTGATTTGAGAGCTTTACTCGGCGATAGGCCGCCGAGACACATTGGCTGCCGGCAGAAGTTACCACCCACCAGACAAAGTTTGCCGCCAAGCGATTCGTAGTGTTCATGATGTCTGGTGAAGCCGTACGGAGGACGGGTCTGAGCAGTTGTGTTGCAATGTGTGTCGGGTACGATGCGCCAAATGTTGTTGTGTCGGGAGTTTGGTCCTGGAGGGTCTCCAGATCAATCTCTCTCTTGCGCAGCATAGTTGATCGTGTTGTTGGGTTTAACATTGCATCACCTCGCTCAACAGCCGTCTTCCTTCTTATTCCCTTAGGTTTTTTTTTAAGACAATTGGCTCTTCATAAACTAGCGCGCTTTACTGTCAACGATTGCATCACTGCTTGCCATCAGGCGGGATTGCGGTCAGGCATTGGTTTATAATAGCAATAATAAAAAAGATAGTGTTACAATTGTATTGTTGTTTAATTGTAATTTTAGATGCTACCCTGTTTCCTTGTGTTATCTTATGATGTCATATATAAGATACAGGACTAAAAAAAGTCATGTTGTGGCAGTAGTACACAAATAATAAGACATTTTTTTAATTTTTTTTTTTTAACACAAGAAAACTGTTTACATTTTTGTGCTAAAAATAATTCATTGTTTTTGTTTTCCAATACTTTTCTTCCATAAACATGAGAGCCATTCTTGACTCACGCGACCCTCATTCCTCATCTTTTTCACTCAGCATGGTCTTCTCCTTCGCCGTCATTGCGAGGTTGAATAATATTGCCGCTAGTTGCTAATAGTGGCTTCGTTTATAGCAATAAAATGTGTGCCTGTAAACAAGTATAATAATACTGTAAAAAGCAGTACAAAAACAGTACGAAGTAATGTAATACATACACAAGAACCCACTTAAATTTCTTAAATAGCAAAGGGATGTTTACAAGCATAAAGAGCAGGAAAATAAACAGTTATTATCGGCTTCTGCTTTAACATTAATTTCGTCAGTTTAGATTAGTAATTACATATAAATACAGAGATAAATACCTTTTTCTGTTTACTATAATATTATTGGAGTTTATTACTTTCACCACTATTATCACAAATACAATTATTTAATTATAATAAATCATTTTATTTATATGAAATTATGCGATGAAATTTCTGACATTTCTCTGCCAAACACAACAGATAAAAAAATCGTAGTTTTGACAAGCTTTTTCTAAAATATCCATTTTTTAGTCAACTATTTTGATTATAGTCTGTGCCAAACGCATAGTTTCACGTCTACTTCGTATCGCAACTAATCATCTGCTAACTAACTGTTATGAATAAAGAAAAGTTAAGCATTGATTAAGAGCTAACTAAATGGTTAGCTAAACAGTCGCTAATGAGTGATTAAGAAGGTTTTTATGAATAAGACAGTTAATGTTTTGTAGGAGCAACAGTAGGTCAAGCTACCCGAACTGTTAATATTCCCTATCAACCTTGAGACATATTGCGATAAAATTTAAAATCTAATAAAGAAATCTGACAGATTGTAGACGCTTGATGGGCATCATTGCAAAATCATTAGTATTACTATGTAGTAGAAAGATTTTGATCCATTTCCTGTAAGCAACATCCATAACTATGCAAGCAAAAACAAGGAGATAACTTATTATTATGAATAACTTGCTATGTATGTGAGTAAAAGGAAACTTTTGGCTTTTGACTGAAATACATCTTCGAACAACATCACCTAATGAAGACCTCCTCGCTATGGTCGTCAAGATCTCGGGTCAGGATACAGTTGGAGCTTTGCCTCACTCTGCCAAGCGAAGAGGCAGATTTTTGTCTAACGATAACATAGAAGTCATCGACGTGTACTGGTGCAAACATACTTGATGTACAGCAGAAGCGGGACAGAACATCCTGAACCTCTAACATCTTCTACTTCTTCTTCAGCCTATAGAGGCTCACTGCTGGAAAAAGACTTCCCCAAGGCTTGCATTGCATTGGGGTGGCTTGCCATAATCCTCACCCTTGGCAGGTAAGTTGGGGATCGCAGTAATTTGATATTTCACAGGAGATACACTGCTGCCCGCTTCCGACAGCCTCCGTGGCGTAGCGGTAGCGGACGCGGCCGCTGCGCAAGCTGGCGCGGGTTCGATCCCCGTACAGTGTAAATATTTGTATGCATGAATATGAATATTTGCACTGGTCTGGTCGTGCCTCGGAAAGCACGTTAAACCGTTGGTCCCGGTTGCCATACGAACATCTAGTGGCAGTCGTTAAAGGGTTGTTGGAGCTCTCAAAAAGTCCAACAGTTGGTCAGCTGCAATGCTTCGATGTCACCTTCGGGTTGTGGAGGTCAGACGGCAGTCGCTTCACGGAAAATGTCGAGGTTTAGCCATATCAGCAGTTAGACTGGTAAAAGCGGACCTCAGACTCCAAAGCTGAAAAAGCTTCGGATGTGACTGGGATAAACGCTGAGATGATGATGATGACACTGCTGCCCGCTTCCCTGGTGAGAGTTCCCTTAGTCGCCTCTTACGACACCCACGGGAGGATATGGGTTGGTACCAATTATATGATTAGAATCAAATATAAAACTGGAACAATTTACCGGCGTCGGTGTTTCCGTCGGACTACAATTTAAGTGTCTTCAAGGCTAGGGTGAACAGGCTCTTAATAAACTAGCGCGCTTTACTATCAACGCTTGCATCACTGCTTACCATCAGGCGTGATTACGGCCAAGGACTAGTTTATATTCTATTTTTTTTTTCAAAAATCTATTGATATAGCATATCTCTGACTCAACTCAGTTTGATGCCACCACACCTTGATGGACCATCGACAGAATCGTCTTTAACCTTTTACTTTATTGTTTTGTGATTGGGTGGTTTTTTAGCCAGTAAGAGTCCGGCACACCCCTCCGCGTCCCCGAGCGGAGGGTTTTTCCACCTTCGGGCCTTTTTTTTCAAAAGCTAAAAAGGCCCGATCCCCATAGGGCGCTTTACTTTGTCTAAATTATTTCATCACCACTGCTCTCAAAACGGTGAAGGAAAACAGCGTGAGGAAACCGGCATGTCTTAGAGTCAAAAACTTCGATGGAATATGACATTACCAATTCGTACTGGTGTCCCAACATTGGGAACATTATAGGCTGATTATGAACACTGTCACCGTGAAAAATTTGCTGAATGAGCGTGGAGTAAGCAGTCATTTCTACTCATGCTAGGGATAACAATTGACAGCCACCGTGGCATAGCGGCAGCGAAAGCGGCCTCTGCGCAAGGAGGCGCGAGTGCGATCCCCGCGCAGTGCATATATTTGTATGCATGAATATGAATATTTGCACTGGTCTGGCCATGCCTCGGAAAGCACGTTAAGCTGTTAGTCCCGGTTGCCATACGAACATCTAGTGGCAGTCGTTACGGGTTGTTTCAGCCCTCAAAAGTCGAACAATTGGTCTAACTGCAATGCTTCGATATCGTATTCGGTTTGTGGAGGTCAGGCGGCAGTCGCTTAACGGAATAATATCGAAGTTTAGCCAAATGAGCAGTTAGACTAGACTGGTAAAGCGGACTCCAGACTCCAATTCTGAAAACGTTTCGGATGCCACTGGGATTAACGCGAGATAATGATGATGATGCTAGGGATTAACAATCTCGACAGTACAATTCATGTAACTTTTACATCGGTGAAATTTTTACACAAAATCGATCGGCAAAAATAGGTGTTCTGTTCCATGATAATGTTCGAAAAGCAGAGATGTAGCTATATGTCGCTTTCGCTTTTAGCCTATAGGGGAAAGTTTAAACGGTATCTACTAGTACGTAGATACTAAATATGTGTGTACCTATTCATTACAGGAAAACACGTACGACAATAATATTGTGTCGATTGTGAACCGTCAATGGTAAACTGTGTTAGCATTGCTAAGCAATGAAGAATACTTCCTTTTGTCATGAACTAGTTTTGACAGAGGAAGTGCAGCCGATCGATTCTCTTAAAATGCTGCCGTGTAAAGATGGATGAAGTGAGTTTAGAATGAGCTGTCAATATTGCCCTTAGCAATAGTTGGGAGTGACAGCCTACTTAACCGAACTTTTTAAGGCGAAATATTTAACCGACCGTCAGGTATAGGTACTTACTTTTTAAGATGAGATGTATGTAGTCTACCAAGTTTTAACAGGTCAGAAAATAAGTATACAGTTCTTCAGGATAGTCACATTTATTCACTTCGTTCTTACAATTTTTCCGACGTACCCCTCTTTTCATTCTACCGTTTCCCACCAACTTCCACAATCGGACGTTCGTGTCAACTTCAGAGTCAAATCCTCTTACTTCTTAGTCAATACACTATTGGATAGTGTATTGACCAAGAGGGCCGGACGTGAATACAGACATTAAGAATACTATTTAATTATAAAACATTTATTTATTCTTTCGCACATAAATTGTCCAGAGGCGGGCTTAATGCCTTAGGCATTCTCTACCAGTCAACCACAGGTGGTGAAGAGATTACATGGCAGGTGCTTTAGTTGAAAAAAATATAAAGAAAAGAAGGCTCTTAACACTTTTTAAATAATACTTAACAAACTATACAACGTGTAACAAAAAGGGTATATACATACCAAGGGCATGGGATCTTTAGATGATATCAAACGATATCGGAAGGGTTTCAACTCAAAATAAAATACTCATAAAATTGGTACCAAATTTCCGGTTTCGTGTGTCTCTTAAAATAAAATCATAAAAAACGTGGCAGCACGCTGCATACGTTAATAACTACTCGTTACCCGTCACGTTACTTGCCAAAATCCAATAAATGTCTTCAATATCTCTGTGCGACTAGTATAATAGTAGCCTATCACAGGCGGTGTTTTTCCTCATAACTTCCTAACATAAAGAGAAGAGATAGGATTAAAAAACCCTTCCAATATCGTTTGATATCATGTAAAGATGCCATGCCTTTGTTATGTATATACCCTTTATGTTACACGTTGTATATTAACACATACACACTATTACCAAAATATATGCTTGTGATAAATATCGCAATAAATATGAATTACAATACAAGTATAATTTGCAACTGCCAACGTACGATAGAGAGAAGTTTGTTAAATATCAAAAGAAAACAAAAAATACGACATACAAAAATTAGGAAAACTTGACAGCCTCCGTGGCGTAGTGGTAGTGAACGCGGCCGTTGCGCAAGAAGGCGCGGGTTAGATCCCCGCGCAGTGCAAATATTAGTGTGCATAAATATGAATATTTGCACTGGTCTGGTCGTGCTTCGGAAAGCACGTTAAGCCGTTGGTCCCGATTGCCATACGAACATCTAATGGCAGTCGTTACAGGTTGTTGGAGCCCTCAAAAGTCCAACAATTCGTTTAGCTGCAATGCTTCGATATCGCCTTCGGGTTGTGGAGGTCAGACGGCAGTCGCGTCACGAAAATCTCGAAGTTTAGACAAAATCAGCAGTGAACTGGTAAAGCGGACCCCAGACTCCAAAGCTGAAAAAGCTTCGGATGCGACTGGGATTAACGCTGAGATGATGATGATGATGACCAAAGCAACAGATGGTCTGACTCTAGCTCTAACACTGAAATGGAAGTGGGCCGGACACGTAGCGCGTCTTCAGGACCAGAGATGGACAAAATGTGTCACAACGTGGAGAGGTCCGGCAGGCAAAAGAAAAAAAGGAAGAACTCGTAAAAGATGGGATGACGAGATCAAACATGTAGCAGGACCAAAATGGATGCTAACTGCACACTCCAGAGAAGTTTGGCACAATTTGGAGGAGGCCTTTACCTGCAAAAGGGTTCTTGCAGAGAAATAATACTAGTTTCTTATATATTTATTAGATAAATACTGTAAATAATAACTACATACCAACAAAACTCAAAATATTAAACTACTAAGAAACTATGTAACACTTAACTCTTTTGCGAGAAATATATAGGCTATTTTATTTATTTATTTATAATTTGTAATTATACCCGAAATGCTAACAGAATGTATCTAGGAGCCACTCTTAGATCTATACTAATATACAGTATGTTAAATAACAGAGGGCGTTCCCTTAAACTCGTTAATATATATCATTAATAGATTAAAATAAAAATATCAGCATAGAAAAATAAGCATAAAATAATCCGAATAAAAAGAAATTATAACTGAAAATAAATTTTAAACCTCCTGTATCAAATCAAAATAATAGCGCGGAATAGTATCTACCTAACGTTGCATTGCCCAACACACATCAATCAATTAGATCTTAGATCGCCGCCGCATACGCGGCTCGTCATTCATAAATAAATTGCGACGTTGCCGTCTTTCATGTTCGCGTGTACAGTATGTTTCTTTTACATGTCAATTTAAAATTTTTATTGAATATTTTCATATTGAATAAAATTTAAAACATTTTGTTTTCGAATGGAAATATTTTTTTTAGCATGTATGTATGCTATACTATTTCGGGTTAACGGGAACGCCCTCTGTTAGTTAACATACTGTATAAAGCTGCTCAATCGCCAACCCGCATTGAGCAAGCGTGGTGATTACGCTCAATCCTTCTCTGTATGAGAGGAGACCTGTGCCCAGCAGTGGGACGATAAAAAGGTTGATGATGATGATGTTGATGATATAAAGCTGAAGAGTTTGTTTGTTTCAACGCGCTAATCTCAGGAACTACTGATTCGATTTCAAAAATTCTTTTTGCGTTGGATAGCCCATTAATCCAGGAAGGCTGCGACCAATAGGAGCGGAGCATAACTAACTCCACGCGAACGAAGTCGCTGGCGGCCGCTAGTAAATTATAAACTAGTACTTGACCTCAATCCCGCCTGCTGGTAAGCAGTGATGCAATCGTTGATGGCAAAGCACGCTAGTTTATTAAGAGCTTATCCACTCTGGCCTTGAAGACACTCAAAATGTAATCCCACGGAAACACCGCCGCTGGCAGATTGTTTCAGACTCACCATGTACGCGGTATAAAAGAGGAGGCAAAATGCTTCGTCTGGATCATAGTGGTGTTAACAACGTAAGGGTGGAAACTCGACGTACGACGGGTCGTCCGATGGTGGCACTGAGATGGGGGAATTAAGTCGTGCAATTCCCTCGCACACTCACCAAAACGCATCCTATAGAACACCGAAAGGCTGGCTACTGGAATGGCCACTACTGCTCGCAGATGAGATCTTCAAACTTACGCAATAGAGATTGAAACAACTCATTGCTATTTTCGGCTACGACACGATTTCCTACCAAGTAAACTTAATTCTACGCCCAGCCTTGAGATTATAAGCTCGCGCTACTTCACTTGGTACAAAGTACATGTATCTATGTTATCAAGTACATGCCTTTACCAGGCATCCGTTCCACTGAACCATTCGCTAAGTAAAAGTATGTCCCATTCTAGTTACGATCACTATGTAATACACACGACATAAGCATGCCAGATCCCACGGTAAATCACTTCAAAAGTGAAGATTAATGTTTTCTTACACAAGGCTTTTCGTTCTATGTAACGATGTCCTACAATCGGTTTGTCTCTTTCTGAATTACTTGTTAGAGGAGGATGGACGATCTATTGTTCTTATGTCGTGGGAAATTTACTGAGTCATTGCTCTGTTTGTAAGGAAAACGACCCTCGGATTACTATTGAGTCTCAAAGATTGTAGTTTTCCTGTAGTTAATAAAATACAAGAATTTATGTTTATAAAACACAAATAAATTACGCATTTTTCTCAGCAATTGCACTGATGGTCATGTTGTTTATCTCATATCCCCTCCGGCCTTTTTTGTGGATTAGAAATCATCAATTTACCACTCCCGCTCCTGGGATCTGAGAGCTCGGAGCGGCATGTCAGACTTTTACTGACTAAAACCCACCCATGTTTCTTCACTTGCCTGTGCGCCAAGGCCACGGTTTCTTTTTTGAACAACCCGCAGCCCTAGCCCTTTCGTTTCGTCGAGATTTTCTCCCATGAATCTTGATCACTCTTTGGTTTTTTTTAATCATCCTAAACTAGTGCTTGACTGCACACCCGCAAGTAAGCAGTGATGCAATCATTGATGGTAAAATGCACTAGTTTATTAAGAGCCTATTCAATAAAAAAAAACTGAGTGAATAGGAAGGAATACAGCAGTTGAGCGAGGTGATGCAATGTTAAACCCAACAAAACGACCAACGATGCTCTGCGCCAGAGGGAGATTGATCTGGAGAACCTCCACGACCAAACTCCCGACACAACAACATTTGCATTGCAACACAACTGCTCAGAGAAGTCCTCCATACGGCTTCACCAGACATCATGCCGGAATACGACGAATCCCTTTGCGGCAAGACTTTGTCGGGTGGGTGGTAACTTCTGCTGGGAGCCGATGTTGTGGTCTACCACCGAGTAAATTTCGGCAATCTTTATAGTCTAGCCACTATTTGCTTCCTTACCTGTCAGATACTTACTTACTTAGACACTTTCAATAACAATGACTTTCATTTTGTGAGTTCAACAATATTCATTGCGGTATTTACGTTGTTGAGCAGACTTTTTCGAACATAAAAAACAGTGTTGCAGCAATATCCTTCAAAATGATTCACATTATGAATGTTAGTTTTTACGCAGTAATTTCGTGTCGCCATTGGGTCCCAAAGTACGCTTTAAGGGGGGGGGGGGGGGGGTTCCGTGTCACTTTCAACAAATAACAGGTAAAGCAGACAAAACTCTGCTATCAATCTAAATTTCAAGCTGCAGTGTGTACCAATTGTAATTTTTTAATTTCCTAGAGGCAAAAATTCGAGGACATGCGATATCTACCTACCCGCTTTCAGCCCGCGTATATTATAGCCCACTCCCCATCAAAAACGGGGGGTATACATAAAGTTTCTACTGATAATGCACATGTGCATTATCAGTGGGGACTGTGGGTTAGTATAGTCTGATGTGAAATGCACATATAATGGATGCTATAAAGCAATGTCGGAAGAATTTAAAAAATATATATAAAGATCGCAATTCGCCAGCTACAAAACTAGAGCTATACCAAGTATCAAGCATAATTGAACCTCTTGCCTCAGCAAAATGATTCACCGATGGAATATTAACCAGCCAGGCACAACGGGCTCGCTATAAATCAAACTGTTTCTATTTTTATTGCAAATATATGTTTATGTATGAACTTACATAAATAGGTGTGGTGTGTGAGTGGTGCTGGCTACTAGGTCCCCTATAAAGTAGTTATGGCATTTGCTTGTGCCTGTTTCCCCATACAAGTCTTCCTCAAAAGGGGGAAGGTTTGAGAGCGTCTCGTGCGCCCTTTTATTTTTCAGCCCATAGTTCAAGAATCGTTTCATTTCTTTAAATTCTACCCAGAAAGCTGCTACACTTAAGTGAGCCGGATGTGTGTTATTGTAATGAAGAATTCTAATTTTATTTTGTAATTTGTGTGTCACACACAAACAGGCAAGAAAAAACAGAATAGAAAAAAGGTGCTGGGTGCGAGTGGTTTTGATTGATTTTGATATCTGCAATAAGACAATAAATACAAAAATGCATTGATATAATATTAAACAGATATGATATGCTCTAACAAATTAACTAAAATAAATGTGCCGATCGGAGCAGCAGCACGCACATGCAATTTTTTTATTCTGCGTACATTTCACACTTTGGCACAGTGTGAGTGAGATGGGGCGCAATCTAAAGCATAGAGAAGAAAAAGATGGCTAGTGTTTGTCGTTTGCGCTTAAATAGAATCGACGAAAACTAAAGCGACTTGCTGGACTTACCTCCTTTTGTACGCTTCATTTTCAGTGCGCTAGTGACGTATCTACCTTAGTTTAATATTATATCAATGCAGAAATGTAATCAGTGTAGCGTGTGAAATAAACACAAAAAGATACTACATAAATTCAAAACAATTTCTAAGAAGAAAAACAAAAATTATGAGATATACTAACAATATATAGGCAGCCATAAAAATTATAACTCAAGAAAAAAAAAATACGGAAACAACTACATATTATAATCAGGAAAAATTGTGTTTTTGGCATTGATAAAATATTAAACTAAGGTAGATATGTCACTAGCGCACTAAAAATATAGCGTACAAAAGGAGGTAAGTCCTGTATCTCGCTTTAGTCACTCTCGATACACTCGTAAAAACAAACGACAAACACTAACAGCGCAAACGACAAACACTAGCCATCTTTTTCTTCTTTATGCTTTAGATTGTGTCCCATCTCACTCACACTGTACCAATGTATGCCGAATAAAAATATGCATATGTGCTGCTGCTGTGTTCGGCAAATCTTTTTTGGTCAGTTTGTTAGAATATATCGTATCTGTTTAATATTTTATCAATGGGAAGCCATAAATATTATAACCCAAAAAAAAATACGAAAGCAACTACATATTATAATCAGGAAAAATTGTGTTTTTGGGTTATATGAATTGCATATTGCTGTCTAAAATTGGACTTTGGTTTTCTTCTCTTTTTGTGCCGATGGTGCCCTTTTTTAATATTTCATTATATGTTGTTTGAGTCTAGTTACTAGCTACATTGCTTGCCATAGTGGGATTTTTAGGTCTTGCAAGCTGCAGGTAAACAAGCACTTAGGGCACTCCATTAGGTGGGACTTGGTGTCATTAAAAGCATCGCACCGGTACGGTATTGGATAGGACAAAAGGTCCAAACAAAGAAAAAAAGTGAGACGGCAGATTATTTCTAATATTTACTAATTTTAACTAATTTTGAAACCTTTGCAAGCAATGTGTTCTAACTTATAATTCTACAAGTGGCATCCATTTCAGTCGCGCTGTCGCGCAACACCTAAGTATAATTGGTCGCTTTCGCTACGTTCACAAAGCATTCCGAACCGACACTTGTAGATCGATAATTACAAAACTGAAACACTGGACGCTCCATTTAGATCAAAGTAATTCAGCGCCCGATTGCGTTCAACGATAAATTAATTAAAGAAATATTACGCCATGCACACGTAGTGAACCTGTTAGTGAGCACCTTTTGACATATTCGTTCCCGCGCTTCAATCGCCAATCAGCAGTCAGTATCGCGTTGAATGCGTGCGCGAGCGCGCGTTCCACTTTCAAATTTAAAATCACGTTCGAATCGACAGCCAGTGTTTTTTTAAAATAGTGTTTAGTGTTTACTTTTTTTATGAATTATTGTGGATATTAAACCTCTTTGGTTGAACGGAATTGGAGTTTCTGTTGGAAGGTTTGTTATTAAGTTATTATTGTTTGTGGTTTGGGTGAGGTATGGTTAAGTAAATAATAAATAACTCTGATCGTGTTGCGAAATATTTTTGTTGTGATTCAAGTCTGGGTCAGGCGTATAAATGACTCTTTTGTAGCTTAGTAGTAAGATTTCGACAGGTTCTTTGTAACAAAGAATTGGAATATTGATAAGATAACATTAGAAAACTTTATGTGACATGTAACAAAAGGTTTATTTAAAGTCTGAAACTCTAAAAAGAACAGATATGGCTATCTGTATGTTTGTTTGTTACATATACATTTTTACGATAAAACAGCTGTCCATGGTCTGTGTTAGGATACGGGATACATTATTATTCGAATATACCTACGAAATCTAAATATATACGGCTAACACTAATAAAATAAATTGTATTCAAAAGTTAAACTGTATGTAACTTTAAGTACTTTACTTCAAAAAGCACTCTACATGAATAACACTTACTTGTACTAACTTTAAGTGAATTGACCTAGTACACTAAGTGGCTACATATGCCTACACAAGTCTTTGAATAATTGACTAATTATGAATATAAATGGGCATTTCTGTCTACATAACGGTGTAGTTAACTGAATTTATTGCAACACATTTATTTACATACAAAAGACATCAACGAGCGAAAAGCAAAAATAGAATTTAAATGTTGACGAAATTATTTTTATTATTTAACAAAGCCGTGTGCCTCATGGGATTTTCCATTGGCCAAAATAAAAAAAATCAAAAAGAAACAAAACATTTTACTGCTATGTCGCCCTCCGTGGCGCAGCCGTCAACACACCTGCCTGCGACGTGGACCCGTGTTCGATCCCCGGCCAGGTCATGATGGAAAACGATCATTTCCTGGTTGGCCTGGGTCTTGGATGTTTATCTATATATGTATCTATTATAAATATAGTATCGTTGAGTTAGTATCCCATAACACAAGTCTCGAACTTGCTTTGGGGCTAGCTCAATCTGTGTGATTTGTCCGTATATATTTATTTATTTATTTTTTAAATTGGGGTTTTTAATTTTATTTTGATTTTCATTTTTTGCCACTTGATGTATGTTTATTTTAGATGTATTGTGTGTCTTTAAGTCTGTGCTCAATAAAAGTTTTTTTTATTGTATACTTGTGTACTTGTATACTTGTGAATGATGTGGCTGGAAATAGAGTTAGTACCGAGATGACTTCTAATAGAAAATTTGGAAAACAAAATCATTTAACTATGCTTAACCTTTCAAAAAACTTTACTGATCCGACCCTCACGGTTATTAGCAGTCACTAAAACAACAAAGCAATGTTGTAAGAAACTTAAGCATACAATTGTAAAACATTTATTTACCCATTTGGTCGCAATTAGGTGTAATAACGTACGCTAATGTACCAACGTTAACATACGTTATAAACATACGTTAAAGTTCTGAATATTGGTATGCCAGAACCTTGACTATATGGCAGTTGGCAGCATGCGACACACACAGCTTTTTATTTTTAACAGTTGGTTAAGTTTAACTACCGGTCAAAAAATCGAACCGAATTGATATGCAAAGTATCGATTAGTGATGCTTTAAAATTCAAACATGATTGGCCCAAAATTTAACTCTATTCGCGAATTCGTTCACAGAAGCAGTGGTAAGATCATCAAGGGCAGGATTAGTTTCGGCATTTCTTCTCAGGGATCCCCTGACTGATCCCTGATCACAAGTGATCAGGGATCAGTCAGGGTGTTGTCAGGTTGTGATCTTTCACAAGTAAATTGAATAACAGAAAAAAATCAGTCAGATACCTAATATCTGACTGGTTTTTAGGGTTCCGTAGCCAAATGGCAAAAAACGGAACCCTTATAGATTCGTCATGCCTGTCTGTCCGTCTGTCCTTCCGTATGTCACAGCCATTTTTTTCCGAAACTATAAGAGCTATACTGTTGAAACTTGGTAGGTAGATGTATTCTGTGAACCGCATAAGGATTTTGATGCAAAAATAAAAAAATAGTAATAATAGGGGGCTCCCCATACTGAAACTCATTTTTTTTTCATCAAACACATACGTGTGGGGTATCTATGGATAGTTCTTCAAAAATAATATCGAGGTTTCTAAAATATTTTTTTTCTAAACCGAATAGTTTGCGTGACAGACGCTTCCAAAGTGGAAAAAAGTTGGTCTCCCCCTCTAACTTCTAAAATAAAAAAATTAAAAATCTAAAAAAAAATCATATCATGTACATTACTATGAAAACAACGAACGAAAATATTTTTGAATGAGATCTAGTAAGTAGTTTTTTTTTAATACCTCGTAAATCGTAAACCGCTTGTTACCGCGTAATCTTTCATACAAATTACTTAAATCCTTTAATTTCATAAATCAATGGTACGGAACCCTTTGTGCGTGAGTCCGACAGGCACTTGGGCGGTTTTTTGCTGTTGGCGATGACAGCCGGTTCAAGTACCTGAAACAGAGAGAGCATTCGAACATGGTACGCGGTCAGGTTGTTTCCTCCCTCTGTAGCCCCATAGTATGAGCGCATGATGTTTTCATTCATGGATTGTGTCCATTTCATGCGCTGCGCACTTCCGCTGGAAGCTAGGACCCTGTCAGAAGCCAATGGGCCTCGAGGTCCTAAGCGGTTCTCCCAGTCGGTGAGCAGGTGGTGGCGGCGTCGGCGGAGAGAAATACATTTCATTTAATTTCGATGAATAACCAAATTGTAAGTAATTTAAATTCATTTTTTGCAAAACAAAAAATCCATACTAGTATTATAAATGCGAAAGTATATCTGTCTATCTGTCCGGCTTTCACGCCAAAACTACTTCATCGATTGTAATGAAATTTGGTACACAGATAGCCTAGAGCCTGAGAAAGCACATAGGCTATATAACATCCCACTATGGCCAATAGGAACAGAGCAGTAACAAAAAGTGTTGCGAAAACGGGAGCAGACGCGGACGTACAAATTTGCTCCCATTGAATTGAATTTGTATTCCCACGGAAACGGAAACCATCGCGCGCTGTAAACTGAAGTATACGCGGACAGAGTCACGGGCAACAGCTAGTATTATATAAAAACCAATCCTGACTTAAAATTTTAGTATTATAACTAACTAAGTGAATCGTAACAATTATGTGGTGAATTATGTGTAATGTTATGAAAACACAAACAATGTATTAAACTTCGTATCGCCGTAAATTATAACTTTCAACGTAACACTGCAGATTAGTTCTGGTCGAGAGATAATTCAAACAATCACATAACCCGTTTGTCTACTTGTTGTTGTTTGTAGATAAGTAAAAACTAACTAGGTTGAAAAAAACCTTATAAGAACCTGTGAATATGGAGATTGAGTGGAATAAAGATTAGATACGGTCAATTTTTGTTTTCTAAATTTTAATACGAAATGATATGGAAATCGAAGTGACACAAGCAGCTTTACCATAAGCTTCTACAAGCAATCGATGGGCCTCAGCTGCAGATTTCCTCAAATTGAAGCAGTTACAAAAGTTCCCGCAAATGACGCTTATTCGGCACAAAACTTGACCTTTTTGACCAACCACCAAACCTCTTAGTGAGGACATCTTTTGTCAAACGGCGGAAATTTATTTGTATAACTAATAAAATGCCAAAAACTACGGACGACAGCTGGTCACGCTACCTGAAACTGTAAAATATTTCCAATGACTTTTGCTTAAAAGGAGCCTCCAATCACAAGACTGTAATGTTACTTGTTGTTGAAATAATAAACAATTATTATTATTATTATTATTATTATTATTATAATGCTTTAGCGACAAAGTTGTAAACCTAGTAAGAAATTCACAGATTGTAGTAGCTTCATGTGCATAGTATAGTAGTTCATCGTCTGTACATTATCGAATCATATTATGGTAATCGAAATTAGTTGCTAACCGCATCTACCTAGCCAGCTTGACAAAGTAACTACCAACTTATGGCCCATGTCCAGCAGTGGACTACTATAGGATGATGATTTTCTTTTGGGCATTTAACGCCGCGGTCATCAAACCGAATTTAAATAAAACTTCGATCCAGCCGTCCCTTGCTGTTCTCTCCAGCGACGCCCTAAGCCGAAGTTCGTACCCCACAGGAGGTGTCCTTAGTGCGTAGTCGCTTAGCTTTTAGTTGCCCTGGCTGGAGGCTTTAAATTCATTTAAGGCAGCCACAGGATAGTCCGGTTAAGTAGTCACGACCTCTCAAGGTCAACTACGAGATGCCACAGAAAAAAAAAATGTAGGCATTTTACAACAATCATAGAAATAATGGAGTTTCCTTTTTAAAGAATTAAAATACATATTATATAGCTTTACTTAAGACTTAACGTCGATTACTTTATCTGGATATGCCATTCTGAAGCAGTCTGAAGGTACCGTTTCCCAATCTACAAAGATTCAAATCGGCAAGAAAATAATCTCGTAAAGCAAGAGAGGCGTGCGTGATTGATGGAAGTGTAAGATGTATTTTAACAGTACCAGAAGTCTAGCGGGCCACGCACCGTATATTACATATGTGCCATACGGTTGATACGGTAGATACCGTACAAACCCGCATTATTGGATGAAACATGTTATTTTATGAGTGAAATTCACATTGGAGTAGAACTAAAAAAATCGTAAAAAATGTTTTTTTTTTTTAATTACTATAAACTTACGCTTGACTGCAATCCCGCCTGATGGTAAGCAGTGATGCAATCGTTGATGGTAAAGCGCGCTAGTTTATAACGCCCATTCACTTAAAAGACCTTAGTGAATAGGAAGGAAGACGGCAGTTGAGCGAGGTGGTGCAATGTTAGCCCCAATAACACGACCAACGATGCTGCGCCAGAGGAAGATTGATGTGGAGACCCTCCACGACCAAACTTCTGGCACAACAACATTTGACGCATCGTACCCGGCACACATCGCAACACAACTGCTCAGACCCGTCCTCCGTACGGCTTCACCAGGCATCATGCCGGAATACGACGAATCGCTTGGCGGCAAGACTGTGTCTGGTGGGTGGTAACTTCTGCCGGCAGCCGATGTTATGGCCTACCACCGAGAAAAACTACGATTTGATGTAAATGGAGGACAAAGTAGGTATTCCGAAACATTTCATAAGGAGTTTCTTATCCATTCTTGACCACAGGAAATTGGAATGGGCTATAGGCATTTTACTTGATAAGTCAGTTGGTCAGAATGATGAACCAACAGACTTATGAGAATTTAAAAAAATGCCTGTAAGTGATTTAATTGAAATCTTTGAGTTTTCTCTAACCGCCTTCAACCTCATGTCGTCCAACTTGGTTCGGGCCATAAGTACTCACACCGGAAAATAAACTACTTTCCCAATACACTAGCTTTCCGCCAACGGCTTCGACCGCGTGGAGTTCTGTTATATCGAGCTTTTTTAGATTTCCCTCGGGAATATCAAATTTTTCTGGGATAAAAAGTACCCTATTATGTAATCCCGACTTCTAACTTTACATCTGCAAAATTGCGGTTCAGTAGTTACGGCATGAAAGCGGAACAAACTCACTTTCCCATTTATAATATTAGTAAGGATTGTCCGGTTATACGTTTTGTTACCAATCTCTCAAGGATAGTTAAATGCAAGCTAAGATTGAAATGATGTTCCTTCACCGTTCTCAGGAGTCAGGATACTGGAATACGTGTCCGCATTAATAAGAGTGAGCCCACACCAGCACCTGGTCTGGTACATTCATTCATTAGTCATGATTTTTAGTATGAGTAAGCGAGACAATGCTATTCAAATGTTGATGAATGTCAACGAAACATAAAAGTGGTCATTTTTGTCGTGTTATGGTGAATGTACCAATTTAATTCTTAGTTACATTATTTTTATTTATTTGCAGTGACACTGACAATACTATTACCAAAAATTCTTTATTACAATTTATAAGCTAACATTGACAATTTATTATATAAAGGATGTATCTGACATCGACGCACAAACGAGTACCATGGATCCAGTACATGATTCTGAACCCCCCAGTGGTGGAATTATTCGTCGGCTTTTTCATGATTTAAAAAAAAATATTATCCTATAAATTATATCCTTTGATAACCCAATAAGATTTCAAAGTAAAAATTAATTAATTCGCTAATTACACAAAAAAGCGCAATGAAAACAAAACTCGAAAAACTGTCTTTTCAGCTGATTTGATAGAGTTTTCATCAGGGATCAACGTCATACCTACAAACCCGCACGGCGGCACGCTTGCAACGTTCAAATGCCGAGCCGACACTTTTTTTCAACCACTGTGAATTTTGTAACCGTTCATTAACGACATAAATTACTATCATAATTTTATTAGTGGCATGCGGTGTAACCTATCCGCGAAGTTTGCGTTACGATGTCAGATACACCCTGTATGTACCAGCAAATAACTTTCTTCATTTTTTAAGCTCGTTGGTCATCAACAAATTCGCCCGCATTGCTGTCAGTTGGCTTAGTTCCTGTTTCCAGAAAACTTGTGACCATTTTCTAAATCAAAGTATTTATATAACTTCTGATATCCTAATCCATTGTACAATTTAATACAATGGCGCCGATTCTGTTGTTCAAAAACTTCTTTCCATTTTGTTAAGAAAAGGATAGAAGATAAGATTTTAATTAAATCTTGTCAAATTGATCTTGTCCACCTTGTCTAAGCTTTTTGAGAGTTTAGTACACGGCCACTTATTCCCACAATTAAATCACCTTATTTTACCTGAGCAACATCCTTCCTTCCTCAGCCTATAGATGTCCACTGCTGGACAAAGGCCTCCCCCAAGGCTTTCCACGATGACCGGTCTTGTGCTGCCCGCATCCATCGGCTTCCCGCGACCTTCACCAGGTCATCGGTCCACCTTGTTGGGGGTCTCCCTACGCTGCGTCTTCCAGTACGTGGCCGCCACTCCAGAACCTTGCTGCCCCATCGGCCATCGGTTCTACGAGCAATGTGCCCTGCCCACTGCCACTTAAGTTTAGCGACTCGCAGAGCTATGTCGGTGACTTTGGTTCTTCTGCGGATCTCCTCATTTCTGATCTTCGAGAAAGAGGTGTCTCGGCGAATCCAGCTCGGTTGGGCAGCGTTCGGGAAGCTACGCTACATCTTCTCGTCGTCCAAGATACCACAGTGTCTCAAGACTAAAGTCTTTCACCAGTGTGTGTTGCCAGTGATGACTTACGGAACTGAAACGTGGTCGCTCACAATGGGCCTCATACGAAGGCTCAGAGTCACACAAAGGGCAATGGAAAGAGCTATGCTAGGAGTTTCTCTGCGTGATCGAATCAGAAATGAGCAACATGGCTTCATTAAATTCCAAATCCACTACCACAAAGGAGATGTTTCAGAAATGTTGGAACCTGGGCCAGCACATTGTACACTTAATGCTAGGTATAGTTACGCTATAGTTAACTGTTTTTAATGTTAATTTCCTATATTTTGGCTTAGTTTTTATACAGATTCAATTTAACTCGGCCAAGGAGTGCAACACAACTACTAATAAATATGGTGGTCAGCAATAAGCGAAATAAGATTTTGACAGTGACATTTGATTGACGTGTCATGTATCTAAGGCTATCGTATCTATATTATCTACCATATGACTGCGATAAAAACAAAACATGAATTCCGTACATACGGTCCATTAATAAACACAATCAACTCAAATCAACACTCGACACGAACGCAACGGGAAAATAGAACTGTCAAAGTCGCAAATCAAACGTCATAAAAAATAGTCATGGCTACCTTAATAAAGGGTTATCTCAGTAAAAGACGTTTCAAATAATTTATTATATATACTTGTATTTTTATTCAAATTAATTTAGTAGTATTTTTATGAAAATCTTCTATTTTTTTCCTTTTTATCTATATAGCGTACATAGTGGTGGCCCAAAATGAAACATCTCCTTTACACCACAAATTTAGACGCGATTATAAACATGGCGACTAAAAATACTCCAGTTTACGTCAGGAGCACACTAATTTGACAGGTCTAAACTGACGTTTTATCTTCTGTCCTTTTCTTAATGCAGTGGAAAGAAAAAGATGCATATAACTTAAAATTAGTTAAGTTAGTGAACAACGTAATCGGCGCCAATAGCAAGTCTTATCCAGTATCCTCACGTGGTCTAAACCTCACAATTCTCTTGTGGCATCCTTGAGCTCGCTGCCTTCGTGTGCTCTGTTTATTTTGTTCTACAACCGCTGCCCTTTCTATGCATTGGACTAAAGTTATTAAGGTCGTTGGTGGCGAATGTATAGGAGGCGTGTATATGTAGGCATGATGCATGAAAAGACCTTTAATGCTTATCAGATGGTAATAACACCCACACTCACCCATGTCAGATATAATTAGCGTTTTTTTAATGATTGTTAGCTGCTATTGAAGGACACTGGCGCCGATTCCTTTGCTCACAAAGTTAATTAAATATGTAGTCAGTGCATCTCTTTTATTCTATTTCTTTAGAAAATGAGAGAAGATAAATCATCATCATCATCAGCCCCTACTCGTCCACTGCTGGACATAGGCCTCCTTCATGGCACGCCAACAAGCTCGATCCTGAGCAGCTCTCCGCCAGCCACTACCAGCCACCTTTTTGATGTCGTCGCTCCATCTCGCCCAAGGGCGTCCCACGATACGTTTGCCGAGACGCGGTCTCCACTCGAGGACTCGCTTACCCCATCGGTTGTCGGTCCTGCGACATATTGGACCAGCTCATTGTCACTTCAGCTTGCTAATCCTCTCAGCTATGTCGGTGACTCTGATCCTCTGAAGAAGATAAATATTTGTTCAGTATTGTCAAATAACATCAAAGACATTAAAGATCTCACACATTATAGATCTCTTTGAATGACTGGCACAATGACCCTAGTGGAAGGGACACCACAATTTTACCAATAGCACGTGCGAAATGTTAATAAACCAAACGCTGGAGGGTATTTAGCGAAAATTAATAGTAAAAATATATCTTTATATTGAAATTTAAACTAAAACAATAAAAAATCTCTTTGAATGACATACAGAAATTAGACGTAGGAAATGGCAACTAAAAATACATAAGTCAGGCGCTGACTAATTTTATAGGACTAAACTCGTATACATACCTACGTAGGAATTTAGTCGTGTTACTTACTAACTTTATCTTCGATTTTTGGTAATAAGACATGGTTCCTCGCAATGTAGAAAACATCACCACCGTATTGAAAGCAATGATGATGAAATAATCGAACCTATCTTGTTCAAACCTTCGACCAAGCATTATTATTCTATTTTATATTAGTAATTTAGTAAAAAAGCCGTTGGTCCCGGTTGCCATATGAACATCTAGTGGCAGTCGTTACGGGTTGTTGGAACCCTCAAAAGTCTAACAATTGGTCTAACTGCAATGCTTAGATATCGCCTTCGGGTTGTGGAGGTCAGACGGCAGTCGCTTCACGGAAAATATCGAAGTTTAGCCAAACTCAGCAGTTAAACTGGTAAAGCGGACCCCAGACTCCAAAGCTGAAAGGGCTGCGGATGCGACTGGGATTAACGCTGAGATGATGATGATGATGATATTAGTAATTTAGTATGCGGTCTTATTGGACTAAATTGGTCAGGAAATACTATCAGCCTAATATGGTGATGATTATGATGGGTATTGTTAATCAATACAATGCATTGTGCATATAAACAGTGCATAATATGCACATACAAAGCAATATCAATACCTAACAGAAATATGTAGCTTGTATTGCAATATATCGACGATAAGATAGGTTTTATCTCATCCGGGATCGAATTCGCGACCCTGAGCTTTGAAAGCGAGCATTCCACTGTTGAGCTATTTAGGTCGTCAGTTACTACTACGTACGTACTACTTATAGGTAATAAATGTAGATATAATATCTTATATTCATACAGAGACAAAATATGGTTATTTGAAGTATATGATTCGTGGAAGGGCACAAAGAAAAAATAACAAGTTTGGGGAAAACCTGCATCACATCCACGCAAAAAGTTATCTTTAAGCTGCATGTGCACCTATCATTCGGGTAGTTACACACAACGCTTTTTTAGAACTTAGGTACGGAGGACAGCAGGTCAAGCTGCCCCAAACTGTCAAATATTCGGCGAGTGTGCGAGGGAATTGCATGATTTAATTCCCCCATCCCCGTTCCACCAGCGGACGACCCGTCGTACGGCTGGTTTCCACCCTTACATTGTTAACACCACTACGATCCGGACGAAGCGTTTCGCCTCCTCTTTTATACCGCGTACATCGAGGGACTGGAACAATTTGCCAGCGGCGGTGTTTCCGTCGGACTACAATTTAAGTGTCTTCAAGGCTAAAGTGAATAGGCTCTTAATAAACTAGTGCGCTTTACCATCAACGATTGCGTCACTGCTTACCATCAGGCAGGATTGCGGTCAAGCGCTAGTTTATAACATATAAAAAAAAAAAAAATATTCCCAATCAATCTTGAGCCTTAATACTTTAGAGATAAAGTTGAAAATCTAATGAGGAAATCTGACAGAATGTAGTAGTTTTGATGTGCTGTCGTCTACCTTCATCTTCGCTGCACACACTACAACAGAAAGGAGTGGTGGCAGAAGTAAAAACTTGACCATTCACGGTCTACATTTTTGAATATTTTATGGAATGGTTAGGAAATAATTTTATTAATATAAAAAGGTTGTTTGTTTGTATGTTTGTTTGAATGCGCTAATCTCAGAAACTACTGGTCCGATTTGAAAAATTCTTTTTGCGTTCTTTTAGGCTATATAACATCACCCTGCGACCTCTATGAGTGGAGCATATAATAAAACATATTGAAACCTACGCGGGTGAAACCGTGGGGCGCTGTTAGTATATATATAAAGCTGAAGAGTTTGCTTGTTTGTTTGAACGGGCTAATCTCAGGAAATATATTGA
Source organism: Sesamia nonagrioides (assembly GCA_017933935.1). Lineage (NCBI taxonomy): Eukaryota > Metazoa > Arthropoda > Insecta > Lepidoptera > Noctuidae > Sesamia > Sesamia nonagrioides. The sequence goes on from JADWQK010002064.1 coordinate 948,865, forward strand.
ATAAATAGAATATTTTTGCGTTGGATAGCGTATTAATCCAGGAAGGCTTTAGGCTATATAACATCACGCTGCGACTAATAGGAGCGAGACATATAAAGAAAAACGCGGGTGAAACCGTGTGGCGCAGCTAGTATCAGTATAAAAGTATATACTTCAGTTTAGGTATAACATCTCAGTTTTCATGAGTCATCGCGTTGATTATATTTTAATTATGACTCAACATATTTTGTGTGTAATCGCTTGCTGGATAGATCCCTTGATTATAAGGCCCGTGTCTCCTTTGGTGACTCGAGGGCTCAATAGAGACTTGTGGAATGGTCGAAAAAGGTTGATCTTTAATCAGGGATGACGACAGTTTATTACCTGTGCCCCCTAAGACCTGTGTGTGCGTACCTGTTGCCCCCTAAAATATAGCCTTAGCCTAGTTTAGGGGACAGGGATTGTATTGTGCCTACCTATTGTAATGAGGTATTAAAATACACGAAAATTTAAAAATGTATTTTTTGTCCCAATAAATAAATATTTGTACTCTTGATACTTTCTAAGATTCGTTTCAGCATAAATATTTATATTGTAAGTATGTATAATTGTATATAACATAAAAATTCTACAGTACGGCAAGGGGGTGCCCCTATTGTTTTTAACCGGACATAAGTAAATACTTTTTTAAGGCTATATTTCTGCCGTCATAAGGAAAAAGGACACATCTAACATTGTTTTTCCAAATTGAGTTACATGCATATTCTAAATCAGTAAAAAAAATGGCATCCACCAATATTTTTATATTTCGCATAAAAAAAAATGTTAGATGCGTCTTTTTTCCTTATGACGGCAGATTTTCACCAGGACACCATGGTGGCGCAACCAGTCGCCACTACCAACAAAATGTATACAGCTCTATAGAGAGTTACTCACCTGATGTCCGTTTGGTTGCATTTTTTTGGTAGCGGTGACTGGTTGCGCAACCATGGTGTCCCGGTGAAATATAGCCCTTAATATCATCGAACACGACAACCATAATAAGAGCAGCAGATCGATTCTGTAGAATTCTCAGCGTGGAAAAAAAATAAGCTGAAGGGAGCGTGGAGTAAGGTGTCCATAGTTGGAATGACAACTCACTCCACACTCACTTCACCAAGTTCACGATTAGATGGTTACAGAATAGTACGGCAGTATTCCAAAGGAATATCAAGGGAACGTCGTGGTGGCCTAGTGGTTAAAACACCAGTCTCTCAAGTATGAGTGTGCGGGTTTGATTCCAGGTCAGGCAAGTACCAATATAACTTTTCTAAGTTATATGTACATTCTAAGGTGCGTATTCCAGAAGGAAACTCAAGCATTGATCTCTGCTTAAGCATTACTTAAAACTAGTTTCAACCAATCAAATGGCTTGAAACGAGACTTAAGTACAGCTTGAGTTTTGAGTAACGTTCTGTAATACGGACCTTTGTATATCTTGGACACCAATGACTGTTTACAATGTGAAGGAAAACATTTAGGGGAGAACTGGACTTTAAGTCTGTAATCGCCAACCCGCATTGAGCAAGCGTGGTGATTACGATAGTAATTCTTCTCTGTTTGAGAGGAAACCTGTGCCCAGCAGTGGGACGATAAAAATAAGGTTGTTGATGATGGTGATGCCAAGGAAATTTAAAGGGGTTGTAAGCATTTAAACATCAAAGAAAAAGTCTTACAAGGAGCTGGAAATTAAATAAGTAGGTACCTATGTACCTATATACTTATGTTTATAAAAGCCAGACATGTTATATGTCAAAAGCTCTATACTGTAATCTTTCTAGTCCTACTATCCTATATTTGAAAGCGTGTATGGTTGAATGGATGTTTGCTACTCTTTCACGCAGAAATTACTAAACAGATTTTGATGAAATTTGACACACAGATAATTTATATCCATGAACAACACTTACATACAAAAACGAAACGCCAAAAGTCCAAAATATTGAAAGCTTAAAAAAATATACGGAAATAAATCATATACATAATAAATTCATACCATACGCGATCATTAAGTTCATGGACGATCACCAACTCGTAGTTTGACAATCGTGTACCGTTAGCCAATAATTTACATCAATTATTTTGGCCTTATGACCATTTGCATGTTTAAAATGACCATACTTCACCAAATTCAGCCTTCGAAATTGAAGAGAGGGGGTAAAATAGTATGTCAACGTCTGAGTAATAGTTTGAAAGGAAAAAAGCAGTTAGTTAATGTGGCATGTAGTTGGTACTAACACTTACTTTACTAAAGGGGTAAAAAAGGGATGAGGGATGCAGGAGCGTTCAGGAAAAACCTTTTAAAAAGGAATTATAATGTTAAAATAATATATGTAGATTTAATAACAAGGACATTCAAACGTTAATTATAATACAGTTGATATATGTATTCGAGTCCTTTTTAACAACATACTATATTATTTCAATGTTAAAATCTGTTTTAAAGTTTCTCCCCAATTCACCCCTGCATTCCTATACACAGCGTCTGACGATATCCGAGGGAGCCGTTAGTGTTTATTATAATAAAGGTACCCTGATCTTTTAAACACAGGTTTTCATAAACCTATATCAGGCAGGCCTATATTATAGGTGGAATAAATTTTCTTCAGTGATTGTAATTAATGTAAATCATAGTTACACTTAAATAAAGTAATTAATGTTATAAGTATCCTATACAAAGACCGTACACGAGCACGACACATGAACACAGCAGCGTTTTGATGTCATCATCAACCTTTTTATCGTCCCACTGCTGGGCACAGGTCTCCTCTCATACAGAGAAGGATTGAGCGCAATCACCACGCTTGCTCAATGCGGGTTGGCGATTTCAGACTTATAGTCCAGGTTTCCTCAAGATGTTTTCCTTCACCTTAAAGGATGACGACAGTAAAAAAGTCATTGGTGTCCAAGATATACTAGAAAGTACATATAACTTTAGAAAAGTTACATTGGTACTTGCCTGACCTGGAATCGAACCCGCACACTCATACTTGAGAGGCTGGTGTTTTAACCACTAGGCCATAACGACTGTATTATGCGTTTTGATGTGTCCGTATGATATCAAATAAATTGTGTTCAAAACTCATCATCATCATCCTAGCGTTAATTCCAGTCGCATCCGAAGCCTTTTCAGCTTTGGAGTCTGGGGTCCGCTTGTGTTTTGTGTTCAAAACTAACCCATCCTAAAACTGTGGTATCAAAAAGCAAAAGTTACTATTTCTAAGTTGTCCAGCTATTTCAACATCACCAAAAACTTTCATTCTTCAAAACCACCATATTTATTGTATTGAAGCTTCCGAGAATCGTCCTTATTCATTCATGTTAATCTGTCGTAGTTTTTCCTCTGCCCGTATTCTAGTAAAAACAAAAAAAAAAAACTGTGACGTAATACAAGAACGAGCGCTGTATGATATTGAGTAAATGCAAATGCTGTTGACTCACTACATTAACATGCCGTCTGCGTAGGCGACACTGGCATGCCCAATTTATATCGACACTTCACTGTGGCGCCACTAGTAAAGAGGCCCTTTAAAAACCTTTACAATTTATCTGAGTTCCCCTTTCTACCACGGGTCACGATAAACTGGCCAGTATACACGAAGCCTTTACCACTACACAACAATATTTTACCTTTACAAACTACTTTTATTTGTTACATTACGATTTATTCGCTTGTTGCTCGTTGAAATATTGACAGTTATCTTTATTTGTAAGACTCAGTTGGTGCCGACTGTGGATGTCAAATGGACATTCCACGATGTAAGTTATGGCTAGATTTAAGATAAAATCCGCTATGTTCAAGCTCGGTTTATAAAACAGTGGTTTATAATGATATGTAAATTGGCTTGGGGAAGAGTATGCAATGTAAGGCCATAGGAATGTACGCATGAAATAATAATAATAATAACCTTATAGTTGCGCAAAATTAACAAGCGCTAAATCCGCTTAATAACTTTGCGTAAAGAAAAAAACTAAGCCTAGCTTTTTCCAACTATGTTAGGGTTCGACCTCCATTCTCACGGAATGCAGCTGAATTCCAGTATTATAAATGAAGTGACTGCATATGTAGCTGACATGTACAACTCAATTACAGGGTAATAAAATACCCTTGTGTAAGACTGGTTATAATATTTTCGGGTTACGGAAGCCCCATATTGTATCCCAAAGATTCACAAGTTTGGAAATACAGCCTAACATGCTATCCTGCACGAAGGAGTCTTGATAAGTAAAGGCCAGGTCACCCATTCACGGACAAATCGCGGCAAACGAAGCTTAACTTGATCGATCGACCTTTGTGACTGTTATTACTTAGCTCCTGATTATTTCCTAATAGTATACCTAGTATAATTTTTTCCCTGCCTAGTAGTAGTAGTAGTAGTACTAGTAGTAGTAATTGACTGCCCCCGTGGCGTAGCGGTAATGAACGCAGCCGCTGCGCAAGGAGGCGCGGGTTCGAGTGCAAATATTTGTATGCATGAATATGAATATTTGCACTGATCTGGTCGTGCCTCGGAAAGCACGTTAAGCCGTTGATCCCGGTTGCCATACGAACATCTTATGGCAGTCGTTACGGGTTGTTGGAGCCCTCAAAAGTCCAACAATTGGTCTTTAACTGCAAAACTTCGATATCGCCTTCGGGTTGTGGAGGTCAGACGGGTAGTCGCTTCACGGACAATGTCAAAGTTTAGCTAAACCGAGCAGTTAGACTGGTAAAGCGGACCCTAGACTCCAAAGCTGAAAGGGCTTCGGATGCGACTGGGATTGGCGCTGAGATGATGATGAGTATACCTAGTATACCATGTTTATAACACCATTAAATATTAGTAAACAATTTAGGAACATGATTATTGCTCAAAAATCTCGCGTAAGTAACGTATTTATGCTTGTGACTGCCAAATACTGCCTCGTTCTGTCTCTTTGTGTATACAATTACCAATCTTTACCTATGTAGTTCACTATGTTATAAACACAGGTTAAAACTACTCTTAATGAGTCATGACATACATATACAATATGTAAAGAAAACCCTGTCCGATCCGTGAAGGTATTGTTAGGTATCGATAACTGATTCTACTAATGCCGACAAAGACAGGCTAAACTTAAAAAAAAATCCCCCTAAAAAAATAAATATTATTTCGCAAAAAAAGGTAACTTAATACATGTGCGATAAGCAACCCCTTCCGCGGGCGGCGGGGGGCAGGGCACGCGGCACCAGTGACGTGGTCGCGTCGCTATTCGCTTATAATAACACCGGTGTTGTCACTTTTTTAAAAATTACCAAATTTCGGGGAAATTGGAATTAATTCCCGGGAAAAAAGGATTATTTCAAAATTCATTAGTATTGTTACTATGATGATTATGTAAAATTTTATATTATATTTGGTCAAGTGTTTACCTAACCTTTATTATCCTTATGGGTCGGACAGGGTTTTCTTTACATATTGTATATTATAAAACAAATAGTTAGTATTAAAATGAATAATGTACACTATATATCGTTTACAACCTAAATAAATTAAATTTTCGAAAGTTTTATACACCAATTCCGACAAATAAAGCCATGACGTTTAGCCTTTAGGTAACGATTGAGTTCATAATTAAACTTATAATAACTCTTTACTTTCATAGCTGAAAAAAATTTAGTAAGTTGTATTGACCGACCAGCATGCTACAATAAATTTTCGAATACATTGTTTTTAACAGTTTATGCGTTGATGTAGCAACACGACATTTTCTGATTACTTGACTTCACTTGACTCCAACAAACAAAACTTGTTTGCAAAGAGTTCTTCAAACATTGCGTAGTAATGAAATCCTAATTCTATGCTTCAAACATATCTACAACTTCACTACTTACTTGGTAGTCAAATTAGAAGCTGAAAATGAGCCTCATTGTAAGCAATAGGCTCTGGATAAATGTTCTGCAACTCAAAAGAAATATAAGGAAATTGTATCTTATTTATTTATACTTGAAATAAGTCTTGGCTTATTCACTAAATGCACAATTTACTACTACTCTATATATTTTTTTATACTTGTCTATATGCCTCATATAACCATAGTACTGACGCCAACCCTAGTCATATTTTATTTTTTAATCCCCAAATTAAAACTGTCTATGGAGTATAATCATTTGACAGAACCACAGAAATCTTATTGCCTTGATTATGAAGATGTCCTTTTCGTAACGAAAAAAAAATGCACTGAACCTAAATTCAGTTTGTGAATAATGGAATCTGCGCCAGCGCGTTTTTACAATTGCATATAGACATACACCTCTGCCAGGTTTTTTTATAATTTAAATAATTAATTCATGAAGTCCTGTAGAACACCACAATTAAAGAAATGTACCTTCTCATACAACATGTATGAGAAGGTACATTTCTTTAATTTCTTTAATTCGCATCCCATTATCATTTTATTCACATCTGCATACCCAGGATGTAGTGGAACCGGTCCCACATAAAAAGATGAAAAAATATTTTTATCCGTCCCATCTCTGTTCGGAGTTGGCTGCATAAAAACGCAACTAAATAAAGTTTTTATTGGCTGTTCTCATTGACTGGTGTATTAAAAGGAAGGTGAAATATTACCCTTTGCGAGATAATGGCGCCGATTCTGTTCTTCACAAACTAAACTAATTTTAAGTTATATGCATCTCTTTCTTTCCATTTCGTTAAGAAAAGGATAGAAGATAATAATTTAATTTAATCCTGTCAAATTAAGACACTCCATAGACAGTTTAGAAGCGAATATAAACATGGCGACTAAAAATACGCCAGTTTACGTCAAGAGCGCACTAATTTGACAGGTCTAAACTGACATTCTATCTTCTGTCGGCGCCAATGTACTCTTACATGTTTATTTTATTACCTTTTGCTCAGAAATGTCCAGCGTTACACATTATTTCTAACAATTTGCATAATTTTGAAGCATATTGCTAATCCATTGTTCCATGTGTTTGAAAAATGTGCAGACATCAACGAAAATAACGCAATGAATGTTGTTGAACTATCAAAATGAAACTTCGCTACTGAGAGTATGTTACGCAATTACTCTACAGGAAAGTAACTCACGATTACGAGTAGGTAGGTAGAGCGAAAGTACATAGTAAATAATTACTAGTGCGCTTTACCATCAACGATTACATCACTGGTTACCATCAGGGGGGATTCCGGTGAGGCACTAGTTTATCCCACATGTCGATCGAGCTGCTGATTGATTCTGAAAAGTTAATACATAGTAAATAGTGTCAATCACGGAACAGATAGGCAATCCCTATCATTTTGTAGTTGGTAAACCACCTTACCTACTCACATCGCTTGTAAGTTTTCACAATGAAAGGTTACAGAATCGCACTGCAGTAGGTACATTTTTTTTTTTTAATAATTATAATCTAGTGCTTGACTGCAATCCCGCCTGATGGTAAGCAGTGATGCAATCGTTGGTGGTAAAGCGCACTAGTTTATTAAGCCTATTCACTTAAAAAACTTAGGAATAGGAAGGATGACGGCAGTTGAGCGAGGTGATGCAATGTTAAACCCAAGACCAACACGACCAAGCGATGCTGCGCTAGAGGGAGATGGATCTGAAGACTCTCCGCGACCAAACTCCCGACACAACAACATTTGGCGCATCGTACCCGCCACACATCGCAACACAACTGCTCAGACCCGTCCTCCGTACGGCTTCACCAGACATCATGCCGGAACACGACAAATCGCTTGGCGGCAAGACTTTGTCTGGTGGGTGGTAACTTCTGTAGGCAGCCGAAATGCTACGGCTATGGGTGCGATAAGTCTGATATTCTGAATGTACGGACGACAGGAGGTCAAGCTCCTCGAAACTGTCAAAATATCCTTAATCAACCTTAAGCCTTAACGCTTTAGTAATGAAGTTGAAAATCTTATAATTTATTGATTATTGTGTCAAGTCGTCTGTACAAATCTCACTCCTGAGTTGCCGAAACAGATTAGCACTAAGGTTTTTTTTGGTAGGAGTGTGCCAGCACATTTAAAAGCCTCTATTTGTTCCCATATTTAGATATTTTTTATTTTATATTTGACTATATGGTTTTTGAGTTTCTGATATAAATTGATACATGATACATTCTTTTGTAGAAAAGATTAAAAGACCACAAAACTACTCGCCTCTGACCTGAGGTCTGAACTCCATATCTAAGTGCATTAGACAACCTAGATCTTCAAAAGGAGGCTCAAATTGTTTCCTCGCATCTACATTCCGGTCACGTTACTCCCTGAGGCACCACTGAACTGTTCCTCAACCCAACTCACGCACCAGCCATATCATCACGCCTTCAGAAACGGTGCTAACTGTAAACTAACCGTCAATGCGAAAACGACTCTATATCTGTTCTAAGTAGGTTGTTTATTGAGGTTAATGTGTTGTGGTGGGATTATCTACTTCCGATTTAAATGATAGTATATGGTTTTTGTCTCCTTTTTTGGTGATATATCTACATCACGTTCGTGATTTAGTTCCCAAACGCGTAAACAAATAATATTTATTAAGTAGAAAAAAAAATATTTAATTAAGTAGGTAGTTTATTTCCTTATTAATTCTTATTTTATTTATGTCATTGTTCTTAAAGATCTCCGTAAGTAAAGAAATTAAGAAGTCCGTAAGTAAAAACGTCCTTAAGTTAATCGCTATCTCGTCTCAGTGGTAATCAATGTCAAAACTTGTCAAACATACAGAGAAAATGGTTGCGGTTTTTTGACGGGAAAGCTAAGATGAATGTCACGCTCATTTTTTATTTGACTTTTAAATTATTTATAGTGTCGTTTACTAAATAAAAGCGCGTGATTTATGTAGTAAAAAGTGCATTCAGTGAATAATTCATAAAGAACATTGAAATATCACAGCATAGTGGCCACATCATGACTTTTCATCAAATCTCCCTCGTAGACGCCCCACGCGGCCGTTTTTTCAACTGTCATTGGCGTTATCCGCCATTATTGCGAAATAAAACTTTTTTACACGTGTTATTGGCAAAATTGTGGTATCTATTCCACAGAGGCAATTGATCAAGAGTTGAGATTGAATCTCACCTTGAAAAAAGAAGAAGAGAAAATGGTTCTATTTTTGAAAATCCCACTGAGATCAGACTGAACATTTTTAAAATTGCAAGAATTGCTCTTCTTTATCTTTGCCGAGACCGAGAGAGCAGCGGTAGCCTAGTAATACCGACCGCGACTTAGAAGTGGTTTAGATGTGAAAGCGTAACAGACAGGCAGACAGACAGAGTTACTCTCGCATTTATAATATTAGTAGGGATTCATTCTTATTAGGGATTTATTCATTCTTGTCGTAGGTTCGATCTCGATCAGGCGCTTTACTTTGTGTAAATTATTTCATCACCACTGCTCTCAAAACGGTGAAGGAAAACATCATGAGGAAACCGGCATGTCCTAGAGACAAAAATAAAATTGTCTAAGACATGTGACATCTACCAACACTCACTGGGCCAGCGTGGTAGATCACGGATCACGGCCCATTCCCTCTCAGTGAGCGAAGGCCTGTGTTCTAGGAGTGGGAACATTGGCTCCAATTCTGTTGTTCACAAACTGACCTAATTTTAAGTTATGTGCATCTTTTTCTTTCCAATTCGTTAAGAAAAGGATAGAAGATAACATTCTAATTTAATCCTGTCAAATTAAGATACTCCATAGACAGTTTAGATTAGGGTTGTAACGGAGCTTCGCCTCCGCTTCCGTTACTGCGGAAGTTCCGCAAGAAATCGTATCTTCGCTACCGCCTCCGCACAATTTTTGCAGAGTTATAACGGAGGTTTATTTACGTATTTATAAAATAAACTAGCTTTTCGCCCGCGGCTTCGCCCGCGTGGAGTTCGGTTATATCGCGCGTTTTAGATTTCCCTCGGGAATATCATTTTTTTTCCGGGATAAAAGGTAGCCTATGTTCTTTCTCAGGGTCTAAAGATTGTCTGTGCCAAATTTCATCAAAATCGGTTGAGAGGTTTAATCGGGAAAGCGTAACAGACAGACAGAGTTACTTTCGCATTTATAATATTAGTATGGATAACGCGCAAGCTGCGACGCTCGACAACCTTCCAGCCGCGTTTGAGCGCGAAATGTTCAAGAATCAACAAGTGCGAGGCGGGAATGCGGCAAACACTATTTGTTTCTCCTTAATTTTCATTATAAGAAGGTAATAGTTTTTTTACCAAGTATACTACTATTAATGTTCGTATTTAAAATAAAAATGATGTTTTAATTAACCATAACATACAATTTTTTCTATATGTACTTTCACCTCCGCTTCCGCCTCCGTTAACCTCCGCATCCGCGGAGGCGAGACTCGTCGCCTCCGCATCCGCCTCCGCCTCCGCTAACAAGCCTCCGTTACAACCCTAGTTTAGATGCTTATAAACATGGCGACTAAAAATACGCCAGTTTACGTCAGGAGCACATTAATTTGACAGGTCTAAACTGACGGTTTATCTTCTGTCCTTTTCTTAACGAAATGGAAAGAAAAAGATGCAATTAACTTAAAATTAGTTTAGTTAGTGAACAACAGAATCGGCGCCATTATCTAGGCTGATTATGATTATGATATTTTTGGCACTAATGCCAAAAACAATAAATACAGTTAGAAACCATTTTTGGGTATTACCATTTGTAACTCGGCCTAAGGTGTCTAACGCAGCTCTTATCTCAGAACCAGTCCAATATCATTTCGTCTGTAGATATATTGGTTCCAGTTATATAATAGCCATTGTGATTGTTTTGATAACTGTTTAATTCATGACTCATTATTGCATAACTTAAGTTCCCAAGTTTACTGAGCACCGAATTCCATAGGATACCTACTTTTTTTACATTGTAGGAACTATATAACATAATTTTATTACAGTATATTCTCTACCGATGCCCAATGGGTTAAAAACCCGACGGATTCTGAAGTGACGATCACGTACCCGAAGACACAGCGTGGGTATGCCCCCGACAAGGTGGACCGACGACCTAGTATTTACCGGGCCGCGAGCTGACCACTGCTCACCGCCCGCAAGCCCGCGCCTGCGGTGGACGGGAGTTCGATTTTGTCCCCCGAGCCGCCGCAGGAGACACCCTACGGCGGCTAGAGGCTTGACGGCGCTGGGATTCCTGCTCCCTCATGCGCTTCGCCTCCTCCTTTGCCAGCATCATTGCATGCAACCGTCTGCCATGCACTCTCGCTCCGCACCATGGCATGGACCAGGGCCGGTCGCGAGATATCGCCGCCAATGGCCGCAACGAGGACACGGCGATGCGCCACCCAAGCCGGGCAGACTTCTACCGTACTGCTTACCACCAGGCGGGATCGCCGTCAAGCACTAGTTCATAACATAAGATAATACTAGTATACTTTAAAGTTATTGCTACGTTTTCCAAATATGCATATTCGCGTATTAACTCAGGTATTAACATATACAGTACTAGCTTTCCGCCCGCGGCTTCGCCCGCGTGGAGTTCGGTTATATCGCGCTTTTTAGATTTCCCTCGGGAACTTCAATTTTTTCCAGGATAAAAGGTAGCCTATGTTCTTTCTCAGGGTCTAAAGATTGTCTGTGCCAAATTTCATCAAAATCGGTTGAGAGGTTTAAGCGGGAAAGCGTAACAGACAGACAGACAGACAGACAGACAGACAGACAGACAGACAGACAGACAGAGTTACTTTCGCATTTATAATATTAGTATGGATGTTAACTAACAGAGGGCGTTCCCGTTAACCCGAAATAGTATAGCATACATACATGCTAAAAAAAATATTTCCATTCGAAAACAAAATGTTTTAAAATTTTTTCTAATAAGAAAATATTCAATAAAAATTTTAAATTGACATGTAAAAGAAACAGACTGTACACGCGAACATGAAAGACGGCAACGTCGCAATTTATTTATACATGACGACTACTATTTTGATTTAAAACAGGAGGTTTCAAATTTATTTCCAATTAGAATTTTTTTTTTTATTCGGATTTTTTATGCTTGTTTTTCTATGCTGATATTTTTATTTTAATCTATTAATGATATATATTAACGAGTTTAAGGGAACGCCCTCTGTTATTTAACATACTGTATAATAAATAGATATTGAATGGGTTATAAGCTAATTGTGTGCAGTGTGTTTTAACTAGTTACCAGTTTTTTTTTTTTTTTTTTATATGGCATCTCGTAGGTGGCCATTAGAGGCCGGACAGACTTAACCGGACTTTCCTGTGGATGCCTTAATTAAAATTAAAGCCTCCAGCCAGGGGCACTTAAAACTAAATTAAAATTGGGCGACTACTCACTAAGGGCACCCCCTGTGGGGTACGAACCTCGGCTTAGGGCGTCGCTAGAGAGGACAGCAAGGGACGGCTGGATCGAATGTATTACTAGTTTGATTGAATGAAAATTTGTTGTAATAGGCGCATGAATCACCATATAAATCTACACTAACGAAGCGGGAATAGTCCTAAGTTTGCTATTTGATGTTATTTCTACAAGTACCTATTTAAACAACATTTTCTAATTCATCCAAACAACCCAAACTTCCAAACGCTATCCAAACTGTCGCGTAGAGAGAAGTTGAAAAGAAAATTCAATTTTACTTCGTCGCTAACAAGTTTTAATGTAAATAACTTGGAGCTTCCCTTATTACTTAACGGGTACCTAAGATCTACGAATGACCCTGAAGATCAACCGTCTAATGTATTAGGGGTCTGGCTTTGCTACTAAATTAAAAAAAAAAGTCTGAGTGCTTTCCTAAGGATGGTTACAAAAGGCAATCCTAAAAGGTTCTTATGGACAATTCCCATTACTTAATATCCTATTTTATCTACACCAATAATGAAGCAGATACCAAAGCTTTAAATAGGAGACCCAACGATATAGAAGTAGCTATCACAATATATGCTCAGTTTTACAATGACAAATGCTACTATCCGTTTTTTTACCTAAATGTTATAAACTATACCGCGATATCGTCTGAAAAGCCTAGTAAGCCAAACGATTCGTATTTGTTTATGGGGATCGAGTTTTAGACAGTAAATAACATTACACTTAGTCTTATTAAAAAATAATAATCAGCCTATATAATGTTCCCACAGTTGAGATACAGGCCTCCTCTTGGAGAGAGGGAGTAGGCCGTAATCTACCACACTGGCCCATTACGGGTTGGTAGATGTCATATGTTTTCGAAGTTTTCGGCGCTAGGACGGTTTCCTTGCGATGTTTTCCTTCACCGCTTTGAGAGTAGCGGTGATAAAATAATTTATACAAAGTAAAACGCCTGATGGGGTTCAAACCCACGACCTACAACTTCGCCTTCAACTTACGCCAGAAGACAAGATACTCACCGAGGGTACAGTTATTGGAGTCGAGTTCAAGGCTTTCGTGGTGCGCATACCGAATTGTTTTCAGCCCATTGTGATGGAAGAGGACTTCTGGCCGCAAGACGTGGTTTTCCGTCGCTTCCGCGGACAAATACCACAGAACAGCATAAGAACATGCTAGTAGTAGCGAAGCACTATTTTATAATATAAATATATGTATGTTTAGGTTAAGGTATTTATGTATGGGCCTGCGTCGCCTGAAATAAACAAATAAATAAATAAGTCGCGGCCGATACCACTAGGCTATGGCTGCTGTCAAATAATATTTCTTCTTCTTCTTCGTTTTGTTCTTGACAGAACAGTCGTGAGTCACTATGACTGAATTCGAGACGTTGATGTAGCTCGCCGCACGATTGCTCTCCATCTATCCCTGTTGGACGACAGGCTGGAGCATTCATTAACAGGTCCCCCCACTGCTGACTTGATTTGGTCGGTCTACCTCATCGATGACCCTCCACGAGGTCTGTTCCCCTCTACTCTGCCCTGGACGACAAAACTTTCTATGGAGTTATTATTGCGCCTTGACACGTGACCGAAAAATCCGAGTATACGGGACTCTACTAATTCTGATAGATGCTGTTTGATGCCGAGTTCTAGGAGTATAGAAACGTTCGTTCCAAACTCTATCCATGATACCCCAAGCATTCTTCTCCAATACCACATTTCTAGTGTGTCTATCTTTTTCTTTCCAGTTCTCGTAACGTCCATTTTTCATATTTATATATAATTAATATTTATAATAATAATAATATAGCCCTTTAATCCGAATATTTACAGTGTTTGTATTGCTTTTATAAAATGTCCCTCAGTTCGGTGTGTCTTTTGACATAGGCCTCCTCCAACTGCTTCCATTGCACTCTGTCCATTGCTACCCTGGTCCAGAAAAGTCCCAAAGCTAAGCGAAAGCCATCTTCAAATTTTCTTCTTGGACGTCCCCGTTCTCTATTAATATTTAGGCCACTATTAATGCAACCAACAAAAGATTGGGACTCGAAATTAAAGAGAAGACACACCATACCATTTGTGTAAACTAGAGCACCTGTCCCACTTACATACTTCGATGTAAGTATGTATGTACAACAATGAAACATCGCGCATTCGAGCATCGCTCTCTCGACGCAACCAAGTTTATTAACAAAAGTTAAGTTAGTTATTTAATCATTAACAGGTTGCGTATTCTTCCGTGTTGTTTGTAATCTGTAATTAAAGCATTTCTTTTAGTTTTTGTGGCGTTGCATGGTTAGTGGAGTGCTATAATTGGTTCGGACATTGTTTATTGGTTTTACGTGCGTAGTGAGTGTATACAGGAAGCTTCTCTCTGCAACGGAGTATTACAGAAAGATGTGGTCTTTAAGGTACAGATCATCAAAGTGAACAACATTCTTTATGGGACCAATACTATTCAATTGAATTGCTTTTGTATGATTTCGTTTTTTTTTTTTTGGAGTTTACTCCAAGAATCGATTTTCATATATAAGGCGCCCGGTATGAGAAAATCCGAGGGGTAAAACCTACTAACGGGTAACGAATTTTTAAGCGTTACTATTTTAGTGCGCACCTTTGGTGCGCAACTTCTAATCTAAAAAAGTGGCATAATTATCTTTTTACAACTATATTTTGTTAGTTATTAAGATAATGTTATATTTAAAAAAAAAAATTATAATAATTAAAAAAAATGTTTATAATTTTTTTTTTATTATCAACTTTCTTAAAATTGGTTAAAATTTTCATAAATATGCATTTATATTTTTTTTAATTTTTTATGATTTATTTTATAAATAATTTTTCAAATAATTATAATATTTTTTTTTCTCGTACTTAAGGAGTAAACTCCAGTCGTGCGTCGGAGCTGACACGCACACTTTTTTTTTTTTAATTGCTTGACATTTTATACACATACCAGAATTAAAATGTACTGAGTGTAATGTGTATGTAATTAATATTTTAATGCTTGAAGGCAGAATGCTCTGCACAAGGCATGTGGTAGGTACTGCACACCCCAATCTTATTTGAAATTGCACATAATTATGTCAACTTTATTTTAATGACAGGTTGATTTCTGAGTGACTAGTACTATGAAAATTCGCAAACTGATCTTTATTGTGCAGAAATTAAAGTTATTTTCCTATTACTCATACATTTTACATTTTTTGGGAATAGATCGCAATTTTGCTGTAGGTAGAATATTTTATCACAGCAGTAGCTGTTTGTCTAAAAGCGAAAAACAACTTTGAATATTGAAAGTTTCTCCCACAACAGACACTCAATACCCGTATTCACCTGTATTATCATATCTAGCGTCTGTTGTCACAATACAGTTCATTGTACTGAGATAAGGACTTTTACCAAACAATAAAACCTCACCTACATATACTTACGTGCTTTTCAAACACAAAAGATTTATTCAAACTGTTTACAGACAATTTTGAATTAACAAGGAGCCGGCCAGTCAGAAAAATATGAAGCTACATATACACTACCGGTTTAGGTACATACTTAACTAGAGATAAAAAAAAAACACGTGACTTAGGGTAAGGGCAAACAAGCGTAATTTTGTGAGTCGTGAAACCCAGAATTTCGGTCACAGAAATTCTGCCTGGCAGAAATTCTGCTGGGATACCGGACGAGTGCATTTTATTCAGTTACTATCGAACGTTTATAGCGGATATTTGTGTTGTGCAATGGAAACGTAGATTTTTTAAGTTTACGCAACATGTTTAGAGGACGAAGAAATAGATAATACCAGAAAAAGATGCTGGGTAAATCCGCTTACCTAATAGTGAAGGACTGATGCTTGGACAGATCTACACTTTATATGCACGTTTATGTGCAAATCCAGGTAATTTGTTTTTTAAGAAAATGTGCGGGCCAAGCAAAGCGTCAGTCAGGACTGACGCATGGCTTGGCCCGCGTTGGTCCTCTCGCCCCCTGCAAACTCAATGCAGACAACTCATTTTGCGTCGCCGTGTGAATGAAACAGGACTTTTGTGTGAAACCGAATGCAGCAGAAATTACACGACCAAAGTTACGCGACGCAAAACTCAAATTTTACGCTCGCTTATCTTCAGCCTTTACCGACTAAACGTAATTTCAGTCGCTTCAGTCGTCATGCTACGTCACAATTGTAGTCTTAAATTTAGAAAACTGATACTGATAGTATACAATTTTATTTTTTGTATACATATATGCGAAACCCGAACCACGTGTCCAGTATTTCAAGGAAAGAATCTAAGTATGTACCAAATTGCAAAAAGATGTAATGGAAAACCACAAAGCTATGGTCTTGTATTCTACTTTGTTGTCTCAAAAAAAATATGATCAACGCTCCGCTCGGGCGTCAGCTGTTGCGCGCGCAAGTACTATGATCTATCGTAAAGTTGCGTGCGGGCTCGTATGCACACCGCATCAATTTGTAAATGTTTACACCATGTTGGGAAAAATACAACATGGTGTAAAAATGATTGGAATCGATTCAGTTGCTTATTCTAAACAAACTATATTCAGATTTCACATAAACCAAAAAGGTAAATAAATAAGGTTGTACAGAATAATAGCACAGTATAAGACTTTGATAATAGTAAGAAACATAATGACAAAAAAAGTATGATTAGAAATCAGGAAATGAAATGAAACTTACAATTTCTTTGTCTATAGTTTTACTTAAGAAAGCGAAACAGATCAATGTAGACGCTTCTTTATATAACTACGTGCGTAGAATATTAAAGTTTACAGACTACAAGCAACTGTATCAACAGGTTTGGAAGGTAAGTATTGTTATGTATTGTGGAAGTAATGATGGTAGATTAGTATGCGAGACGGGTGAGATTGATTCGCTTAGTTACATCCTGTGATTGGTTGATTTAGGACGAGTTGGTAGGGAAAAGTGCAGCTGCATTTGGTAAGAAGTTTTATTGAGGGCATGTGGGTAGTATTTGATAGGGCTTTATAATAGCACTAGCGGCTGCCCGCGACTTCATTCGCGTGAAGGTTGTTATTTGAACATTTTCCCCATTATTCAAAAACGCTGCATAAAGTTAACTAGTGATTAGCGATTCTTTAACCATACATTTTTGACCTTTTAACCTTCCTTAACTTAAATCATCCTTTATTAGTAAACGCCACAGTGTTTAAGGGGTTTATTCAAAAACGATGCTTAAAGTTAACTGACGTGCAAACTTCTAAAATGCTAATCTAATTAACCCCAAAATAGACAGCATACAATTTAAATTTTTGTTCCGCTATGCTCCAATTGGTCGCAGTGCTTTATAGCCTAAAGCCTTCCTGGATTAATGTGTAATCCAACGCAAAAAGAATTTTTCAAATCGGACTAGTAGTTCCTGAGATTAGCGCGTTCAAACAAACAAATTCTTCAGCCTTATATATTAGTCTATACATAAATAGCCGATAAAATTGAACGAGAGAATTAATAGGCTCTTAATAAAATATCGCACTTTACCATCAACGATTGCATCACTGGTTACCATCAGGCGGGAATACAGTCAAGCACTAGTTTATAATTATTAAAAAAAACTCTCCCATACATATGGTTATACGTATATGTATTTTGTTTTATCAAATCAATAAAAATTGACAAATAAAAAAGGCATCAAAGATCAGGAGTGGTGGCTGGTGACGTCACTGCTCGCTAAAAAGTGTAGCGTGCAGTGACGTCACACGAGTTTTCAAGGCGCTATGTCGTCTTCATTTTTTGTTTATATGAAAAAAGAAAAATACGTGTCTATTATTTTTTGGAAATCTGACTGACGGACTAGTTAGTTTTTTAGTCAAATACCCTATGTATGTCTGCTCAACAACCTAACTAACGCTATGAATGTTGTTGAACTGTCCAAATGAAACCCATTGCTACTGACAGTATGTTACGTAATTACCCTGCAGGTTGGTAGATGTCAAATGTCTTCGAATTTTTTGATTCTAGGAGATTTCCTCACGATTTACTTCTTCACGGTTTTGACAGCAGTGATGATGAAATAATTTACACAAAGCGCCTGCCTGAGTTTGAATCTACGACCTTGTAACTCCCAGCTGTTACTGCGCGACAACCTAATCTTCTAAGGGTTTAATAAACAAGCCACGAGTTATCGAGTATCATATTATCCAACTCCTTTTTGATGTCGTCGCTCCATCTCGCCCATGGGCGTCCCACGCTACGTTTGCCGAGACGCGGTCTCCACTCAGGGACTCGTTTACCCCAACGGTTGTCGGTCCTGCGGCATATGTGACCAGCCCATTGCTGGTGGCTGGTAGTGTCTGGTGGAGAACTGCTCAGGATCGAGCTTGTTGGCGTGCCATGAGGGAGGCCTATTTCCAGCAGTGGACGAGTAAAGGCTGATGATGATGATGATGATGATATCCAACTCTTTTGATAATGGTCTGATATGGTCCATTCGCCGTTTGTTTTGTTCAGCTAGTCCCATAATCTTCTAACCTTTGCCATCCTGCTGTTGCCTTTGCAACAGGAGGATGATGCAGGCTAACACTAACACAAACATGTACCTACTTCATACAGGTTAAAGCAACAATATCCTATGTGGAAGTCCACGTGAAATTTATGATGGTATATCTCTTAGCTATTAATTTAGAAGAGAGCATAATTAGATACAATACCGTCAAAATTCAATTTTGACTTTGACAGTGGGGCCAATTCACAATCAATTCCTTTATGTTCAATGCATCTCTACATTTATATTTCTTTATGATAAGAACAGGGGATAAGATTAAATTCCGGAACCGCCCCAGTGTAACGCCTGTAAGGCAATGCCATGAGGAGGCTGTAAAGGGCTCCCTAGGCTTCCACGGACATTTTCTAGGCTGTTTTTCTGTGCGGTAGCACGTGGCTGTGACAACGTCTGCTCTAGGGTCACTACTGACGTATTTTTCAGTCGCCGTGTTTAAACTGTCTATCGGTCTGTCATATTAAATTACTTTAATGTGACAGACCTGAACCAATATTAAATTTTTTTACCTGTTATTAATGGGAAAAAGAAAGAAACACACTGAACTTTATATTATTTTGTGAATGAGGGTGCGAGAGTACCTACTGAAATACTTAGGTCCGTATTACAGAACGTTACTCAAACCTCAAGCTCTACTTAAGTCTCGTTTGAAGCCTTTTGATTGGTTGAAACTAGTTTTAAGTAATGTTTAAGCAGAGATCAATGCTTGAGTTTCCTTCTGGAATACGGACCTTAGTTCCTTTTGTTACGATGAATCTTGCTTTAGATGATAATGAAAAGAAGAACTAAACACATAAAATATACACTATGTAACAAAAACCCTGTTGTACTTTCAGGGACATATACATTTACTTACAAGCACATCATAAATGAAATTATAATTAAAAAAAAAGTAATTATTGTCTAGTCGAGGGGTCAACATCAAATAACTATTAAAATCGACACATTCGACTGTTTAGAATATATGATTTTATAAGTTAAAGAGATTGCCGGGAACGTTCCACTTATGTCTTCTTCGTGCAGAATATTGCAAAGGTAAGAAATTAGTTAAAGATTACAAATATTGATACTTAAATATTTATTTTAATTATAATTTTTGTTAAATAAATTTTTATAAATGATATGTTTTATTACATCCGTATACCCATTCTTAAAACGTAGGCAGAAGGAACAACAGGGTTTTTTGTTACATATTGTATAGTAAAGCTAACTACGGTATAATAAGTTACTCTATGTACATTTAGCTACAATCTTTTATAATCACACCGGAAAGAACCATGGGAACAAAAGATCGGAACTGTGAAGAGATCGTAGGCGCTAAAACGAATTCCTAATTGATTAAAAGGTGTTAATTGTGCAGTCGTTTTCACGGCCAATGGCTTGTTGTGACAAATTGATCGTCCCAGTCGCCCTTGCATTGTTTAGTATTAAGTCGATGAGTAGATAGCTACCAATAGACAACGATTAATAAGTCTCACTTACCGATTTATTGTTAGGATGCATATTATAGATACAGGAAGAATTCGAAATATATGTTCCACGTGCGCCTCAAAGAGATGTCAGCACATCGTGAGGGGGTCCACGAAGACCGATGCCTGCCAGGGTAGCGGGTTGATCGAAAAAGATACCGTGGTCCCTGGGGCATAGGCAAGTGTAGAAACACAGGTGCGTTTTTCAGTCAGTAAAAGTCTGACAACGCTGTCCGCTCTGGCAACGAAAACGATATTACAGTTTGAGATATTACATTACAGATATTACATTGATACAGTAATTTTATAATTAATAACGTAATAAAAATGGTGCTGCCATCTATTTTTTTATGATTATTATTAGTTATGTTTTCCATAATAAAGAGTATTCTATTCTAATAATAACCGGCCATGTACGAATCGGATTCGAGTACGAACGGTACCATTATTTATACAAAAATGATAATTTAATATTTGATGTTATAGTGACACAGAAGTACCTATCTACATCATCTATGTGTGGTTCCAATCACTCAAACATTTATTTTTTTAAACATAAGTATGGTTACAGATAGTAACAGGTACTTTGGCTTATTGGCTGAACTTATAAAATGTCTTGATTTTTCTCGTGACGGAATTATCAATTCAATTACCTTTTTCCATTTTTTCGAAGGGAAACTCTCAGGGATACCTTCCATTTGAAAGCGATATGCGAATCCTACGAACTAAAACCACGGTTCTATCTAGTACCATGAATCAAGGCCCCGGGAGAACTGTACATTCGCTACACTTCCGACTAAACTCTCTCTCTGACAAAGTTACTTCTGCTTGTATATACAAATTACCATATTGCCATTAAATAAGCCGCATATAATAGCAGATGCCTCCATTGACGGGGTTCACGAAGACCGATGCCTCCTGGGTCTGGGTTGCGGGTTGGTTAAAAAAGAAATCGTGGCCCTGGAGCACAGGCAGGTGAAGGAACACGGGTGGGTTTTAGTCAGCAAAAAGTCTGACACGCCCTTCCGCTCCGCCCAGAGCGGAAGAGGTTATTTGATTATTTGGCAGAACAAAGAAGAACCTGATTCATCATTATAAAAATCAACCCACAACAGAATTTATAAAAAGAAATCAGTACATACAGATACCATACATAATCAAGGAACCTTGGCTACACCTTCTATTAATTTGAATCACACATTTTCACTTATAAGGAGAATTGAATACTAGTAACATATTGATCGCTGTAGGAGTCTCAGTACTCAGAAACAATATCGCGAAGGCGTGTGCAGTAATAAGTCTTCATGTCATGATGTACTGCCTACCAACCTTGGCACAGTCGATCTGCTGATTGTAGATGCGATTTCCTTTAAGTGTGCTTGTAATTATTGAGATACGGCAAAGCATGAAGGTGCTTGTTGCGGCCATAAAATACTTCGTAGAGAGAATGAAGGCTGAGCAACATTGAGGCGAAGTATTCAAATATTGTAGGTCAAACTCAAAGCTTTTGTCAGGCACTTTTGAAGTGTTATGATAGTAACTTTTTAGGTACGAATAGTTCTACGAATTAATTCGTAAAAAATTGGTTAAACACTACATCATCTTCAGTAGGTAGCGCTTTAACGACATCCCTTTGCTCTTGATTCGAGATATTTTGGATTTCGCCATCATCATCGTTATCCTTCGGCTAAAACATAGGCCTGCCATATTGTTTGTCCCTGTGCTTCGCCACTTCATCATCAACATCATCATCCCAGCGATAATCCCAGCCTCATCCGAAGCTTTTTCAGCTTTGGAATCTGGGGTCCGCTTTACCAGTCTAACTGCTGATTTTGGCTAAACTTTGATATGTTCCGTTAAGCGACTGCCGTCTGACCTCCACAACCCGAAGGCGATATCGAGGCATTGCAGCTTGACCAAGTGTTGGAATTTTGAGGGCTCTAACAACCCGTCACGACTGCCATTAAATATTCGTATGGCAACCGGGACCAACGGCTTAACGTGCTTTCCGAGGCACGACCAGACCAGTGCAAATATTCATATTCATGCATACAAATATTTGCACTGTGCGTGGATCGAACCCTCGCCTCCTTGCGCTGCGGCCGCGTTCCTACCACCACGCCACAGAGGCTGTCCCTGTGCTTCTTCACTTCTTACGACAAAACCATGAAAGGTAGGGAAAGAAGCTTTAACCAGAAGAAATTTCGTAACACACTATCAGTAGTAATGGGTTCCATTTTGACAGTTAAACAGCGTTCATTGCGTCAGTTATCACGTTGAATAGACACAATATTCAAACATATAGAGCAATGGATTAGCAATATGCTTCAAAATGATTCTAATTGATAGTAATAGTGTGTTACGCGAAGGAGCTGCGTTTCACGGAGATGAATATGATGCGGTGGATGTGTGGAGTTACGCGGAAGGACCGCACCAGGAACTCCCGCATCCGGGGCAGTCTTCATGTCCGTGACATAGCGGACAAACTGCAGGAGGGTCGCCTACGTTGGTACAGTCACATCTGACGAAGACGCATGTTACGTGGGTCACAAATGTCTTGCCATGGTGCCTCCGCCGGGCCGGCACAAACGGGGTAGACCATAGAAGTGCTGGCTTGACGTTGTAAGAGATGACATTGGTGCCAACAACCTCACACTACAGGATGCTAAAGGCCGCGCGAAATGGAGGAAATTGAGCAAGAAAGCGGACCCCGGGCTCCAACGCGAAAGCCGAGGATGCAAACGGGATAAACGCTGAGATGGTGATGAGTGTGTTACGCGATTAGGATGCGGTTCAAAAATAAACTGAAGCAACAGTTTGCTTCTATTTAGACCGAGTGTTGTGTTGTGACTTACCTACTAAGGGACTGTAACTACCTAAGTGCCTTCTGCGTCCACTGGCACTGCCATCGACAAAAGACGTAATGGTCTGATGAGTACGGTCTATAGTAACGGTCCATAGAGACATTACCTTTTAGTTCCCAAAGTCCTAAGTGGGGTAATTGACAACATTCCGAAAGCACGCAGTTTTGTGTTGTTTTTTACTAGACTAAGCTGTCCCACTCCTGAGAAAAGGCGTCTCTTTATAGTGTTACTTTGATGAGGAAAAATCTTTTTATGAAATCAGCATTGATCTACAAAAATCCTGTAATATCTAGCTGTAGCGATACCTACAAACGCCACAAATAAAATAACTCGTCATACTGACGTCACACGAATTCTACATCTTGCAATCAGAGTTTACCGTGAAACTAGCATAAATACAACTTCTCAATTTTAAGCATTGGGCAAGTGCCCGCCAGACATAACACCCGTCTGGTCGGAGGATCCTTCCTTTGCTATGGAAGATGAGTGAACTTTACTCCCTGTTCCTCATGCCTCCACATAACTATATTTTGGTGAGTCCTTTTCAGACGCTTCGGGTCGTCAGAAGCCGGAAAGTTTAACATACAGGATTATAGTATCTGGAAGTCAGTTAGACTATCTCTTCATGTACGGACGACAGCAGTTCAAACAGCCCAAAATTGTCAAATATTCCCAATCAACCTTGAGCCTTAATACTTTAGCCATAATGTTGAAAATCGAATAAAGAAATTTGACAGATTGCAGTACCTTGATTTGCTGTTATCGGTACAATACTGATACGAAGCTATACCCCCTTAGATTGCAAGCCAATGCCAAAATACATAGTTGGGATAAAGTGAGGCAGATGACCATGTTGACTTAGGCGGATTACTCCGGTACCCGGGTAATCCTCCCTTGGCGCGGAAACCGGCCAAAATTAGGCCGGTAAGCCCTGAGAGTGGCACGGAGTTAGGTCTTCGAGCCGATCCCGTGTTACTCTCAATGCAAGGCTCGAGAGGAACCGAGTGGTTTTAGTGGGTATTCCCAGCTCCGGCTGGGCGAGCCCCACACACGCCTGTCGCCTAGCTAGCGGCGGGTACGGTGCGTAATGCATTTCCACTCGTTAAAAAAAAGGTGGATTCAGGTAATGTAGTACGTTTACTGTATTTCCTGATAATGAACATAATTTCGTAATGCATATCAATCTCAATCAAAGTCATTTTAGAGGACATTGCTAACCAGTTTCATTGTTCCGAAAAACGTGTCTGCTCAACAATGTATATAAATAAACCAAAGTATATTGGTTCAAGTGTCACATTTAAACCCATTGCTTGAACTCCTAAATAAAACAACTAGATTAACATCATCATCATCTCAGCGTTAATCCCAGTCGCATCCGTAGCTTTTTCAGCTTTGGAGTCTGGGGTCCGCTTTACCAGTCTAACTGCTGGTTTTGGCTAAACTTCTATATTTTTCGTGAAGCGACTGCCGTCTGACCTCCACAACCCAATGGCGATATCTAAGCATTGCAGTTGGACCAATTGATAGCTTTTTGAGGGCTCTAACAACCCGTAACGAATGCCAATAGATGTTCGTATGGCAACCGGGACTATTCAGAGGTACGACCAGACCAGTGCAAATATTCATATTCATGCATACAATTATTTGCACTGTACGGGGATCGAACCTGCGCCTCCTTGCCCAACGGCCGCGGTCGCTACCGCTACGCCACGGAGGCTGTCCAATAAGAAAATAAAACAACTAGATTGAACATGTCATTATTAAAAGAATACAACTTAATTACAACTTAACAAGAATGTGTTTCATTTACTGCGCTTTCTACAATCATAAACAACTTCAATGACCTACATATTATACAAATTCACTGCCAAAACAACAATTACCATATCCGACATATATATTCTACGATTCGAAGTGGTAATGCGTATGCTGCGAGGTCGACGGCCGCCTTTACTTACGAATATTAAGTACAGGTTCCGATGCGGGCGACGATATGACTGGAATTTGGAATGACTATTTTATTTAAGGAGCTAGGCTGAAAATAGCATGGAGACTGAATTATTTTTAAAATAGTTTTACGTTTTTAAACTATACTCCTCATAACCAACTAAAAAAGTCCAACAATTGGTCTAGTTGCAATGCGATATCGCCTTCGGGTTGTGGAGGTCAGACGGCAGTCGCTTCATGAAAAATATCGAAGTTTAGTCAAAAACCAGCAGATAGACTGGTACTTAAAGCGAACCCCAGACTCCAAAGCTGAAAAAGATATGGATGCGACTGGGATTAACGCTGAGATGATGATGATGATGACTTCTCATTCACATACATAAGGAACCTACGGACGTCAGCAGGTCAAGCTATTCGATATTCCCAATCAACCTTGAGCCTTAATTCTTTACAGATAAAGTTGAAAATCTAATAAAGAAATCTAAACGACTGTAGTAGATACGTAAGGTACGGACGACCCAAAACTGTCAAATATTCCCGATTAACCTTGAGCCTTAATATTTTAGAGATAAAGTTGAAAATCTAATAAATAAATCTGACAGATTGTAGTAGTGCGCTATCGTCTGTACTAAATTAATTGACAAAATAACTGGTCGTCACATTGTTAACACCACTACGATCCGGACGAAGCGTTTCGCCTCCTCCTTTATACCGCGTACATCGAGGGACTGGAACAATTTGCCAGCGGCGGTGTTTCCGTCGGACTACAATTTGAGTGTCTTCAAGGCTAGAGTGAATAGGCTCTTAATAAACTAGTGCGCTTTACCATCAACGATTGCGTTACTGCTTACCATCAGGCAGGATTGCGGTCAAGCGCTAGTTTATAATATATAAAAAAATAAACATTCTCCCGCCCTTATTCCAATTTTTTTTGAGCTCGGGTCGTCGCAACATGTCTCTATTTGACGACACGATTCCAGGCTCAGTGGCTGAGCGATCGACTGCTGCGCTGTGTGTCGCGGGTGCGATCCCCACACATAGAACAAATATTTGTATGGACTCTAGGTACTTGTTCCGGGTCTGACTGTTTGTGTATATGAGTTTAATTGTTTGGAAATGCACCCACGATACAGGAGTAGTTCATTAGTCGTCGTCAAAACACTAATTAACTATTTATTTAGATAAATACGAAAGCAAAATGATATTTAAGTAAATGTCGAACTACTAGTTTACTTAGCTGTCATCCGGAAACCGTGAGCAAAAGACTTTGACTTGTGACATTATTGACATGGTAAAAATAGAACTAGAGGAGATAAGGGAGAAGGTTCGAATCATACTTCGTTTTCTCCGGCCTCACATTTTCCCGTTACTGCATCGACTGACTGGAAAAGTCGTGCGATGCCATTCCAGTTTCCCTCATACCCTTTTAGTTCTTCATCGTCCATGTAGTTTGAATTCTTCTCTTCCCCTATTCCAATTTTGAGCTCGGGTCGTCGCAACATGTCTCTATTTGATTTCAGGGCATCGACTGCTGCGCTGTGTGTCGCGGGTGCGATCCCCACACATAGAACAAATATTTGTATGGCTCTAGGTACTTGTTCCGGGTCTGACTGTTTGTGTATATGAGTTTAATTGTTTGGAAATGCACCCACGATACGGAGTAGTTCATTAGTCGTCGTCAAAACATAATTAACTATTTATTTAGATAAATACGAAAGCAAAATGATATTTAAGTAAATGTCGAACTACTAGTTTACTTAGCTGTCATCCGGAAACCGTGAGCAAAAGACTTTGACTTGTGACATTATTGACATGGTAAAAATAGAACTAGAGGAGATAAGGGAGAAGGTTCGAATCATACTTCGTTTTCTCCGGCCTCACATTTTCCCGTTACGCATCGACTGACTGGAAAAGTCGTGCGATGCCATTCCAGTTTCCCTCATACCCTTTTAGTTCTTCATCGTCCATGTAGTTTGAATTCTTCTCTTCGCTATTTTTTAATCAATAGGCATAGTAATACTTTTCGTCCAACCGCGATAACCTACATAGCACCAGCATTCGTATTATTTAGCTCACTTTCGATCACAATCTAAATAATTTTGAAGAATATTGCTAAGTCTCAAAAAATGGCCTGCTCAATTCTGTAAATAACGCAGTGGAAGTTGTTGATATGTTAAAATGAATGCCATTGCTAATACATAATAGCGTTATACAAAGACCTTGCGGCTTGACGTTGTAAGAAATGACATGCGTGGCAACAATCTCTTACCACAGAATGATAATTATCGCGCGAAATGGAGGAGAATGACCAGCGGCCCTAGCCAATATAACATCGCTTCGTAGCGAAGCGAAATCGAATACCAAACCAACCAATGGCGGGAACGATTGACCACGTGATTTGTCGCGTCGCGTGGTCAATCGTTCCCGCCATTGGTTGGTTTGGTGTTCGATTTCGCTTCGCTATGAAGCGATGTTACATTGGCTACAGGCCCAGGAAAGCGGACTCCGGGCTCCAACGCTAAGGCCGCGGATGCAACCTGGACTGAACGCTGGGATGAGCGTTACACATTGGCCCCGATTCTGTTATTCACAAACTAAATTAAATTTAAGTTCAGTGCATCCTTTTCTTTCCATTGCATTAAGAAAAGGACAGAAGATAAAATGTCAGTTTAGACCTGTCAAATTAGTGCGCTCCTGACGTAAACGGGCGCATTTTTAGTCGCCATGTTTATAATCGCGTCTAAACTGTCTATGGAGTATCTTAATTTGAGAGGATTAAACTTAAATGTTATTTTCTATCCTTTTCTTAACGAAATGGAAAGAAAAAAATGCACATAACTTAAAATTAACACAACTGCTCAGGAGTTTGAGCTTGTTGGCGGCGCCACTGCCATGAAAGAGGTCCAACACCGCTTAAATAAATACTGCTTTTTAATCGTACAAGATTATGCTCTTATCCTGTGCGAATTAATTACATATAAACTTGTTACACGAGTCGAAAACATAGTGTCTCATTAAAGTAAGGGCTGATGATGATGATGTGACTGAACGACAGCAGTTCAACCTACCCCAAACTGTCAACAGACGTTCCCAATCAACCTTGAGCTATATAAATAAAGCTTTAAAAATAATGTTTTAGAAAACATACGCAATTACTTAATTGTAGGCCAGTTAACGAATATCCTACGATGTATTTATTCTTTTCAATATTAACGTTAGTATGTACGATCTGACAGAGCTTGTAATAGCTTGATGTGCTGTCGTCTGTACCTAAATTCAGGCAGGCAATGTGTTTTACAATATAAGAATTCTTGTAGACATACGTATAATTAATTATGTTCCAAGGTTGTTGGGCTGTAAGAACAAATGATCTAATGCGGTGGATATTCTAACTTTTTGCTTCACTGTCAGTTTAACATTCATGACGTGTTTCGCATTAACTTAAAAGATAATATAGAACAGAGCATATTAATATTCCACGTATGAACTTTAGATAGATATCAACAGTGAAAAACCACCCTTCTTTATTTACTCCTATTAATATTCAATAGACTTCAATCCAAAATAACTGCAGAGAACTGCTACAAACGTACAAAGTGAAGAATTCAATTATACTTTCAATTCCGCTTTATAGAGACCCCAACATCAGTTAATGGTAGATGGGTTCCCACCATTCATGGCAGACTGGTGTTTCCCATGGAGTCATTGATTTAGCCCTTGTACTGAGCGAATCGGGAATTAAGGCTATTGCCCCTGTCGCTGTTTGCATGTATTTAGGAAGACATTGTTGTCTGTTGATTGATGTTGTTTAGCCATAAGATCAAGCTTGTCACTTCATAGTTGCTCTACTAATGGTGCCATTGTTATTGCTTATTCAAATACTCATTCCAGCCACCATCTTTCATAAGATTTACTGTCATCAATCACTGTCTGGCCCATGTTCGGCAAGATCTACGTAGCGTTATAATGTGATTTGCTGAAGAAAATATGCATAGACATACCTACATATTTGTATAAGAAATAATTTGTTCACTCTGGTAGACTCTCACAGTTTATCATGCTATTGTCCATTCAGATGTATTCAAAGACTTGCTCAACAACAGACGAGGAATACACAATCTCGGAAAATCTTATGGGAACTCAATACCACGAGCAAAAGTACTTGTCATTTAAGCAACAGAACTGTTGAACTGTTTGACAGTATGGAATGCATTATATAACTATGAGTGACTCATTATGTTGTATAATACTAAGAGTATATGGCACGTCATTGCGTCTGTATTTCTGGAAGACGAAGGCAGGGATGTAGATATTTTTAAGGTCAATTCAGTTATATATAAAAAAGCCCCATATAAAACTGTGTAAGGCTAGATATCCAAGGTAACCCAATTAGGCAAAAATGTGGTAAATCGCCATGATAGCAAAAACCAAGCTACACTGCAAGCTGCAGTACAAAGCGCTACTTCTTAAACAGAAATTCAATATTAACGCGCTTCCGCAGAAGAATTTACATCGTTTCCCCACGTGGCGCTTTGTAGTTTCTGATCTAAGGTAATAGGAACCAATAGTGAGCGCAAGTTACCCATTGGTTCGTATTACCTTACCAGACCTTATTATCTAAACGCAATCGTTTAATAAGATCTGAAAGACTTAAAAAGCTAAAGTTTGTACCAATATTTCTTCATCTGAATAATACAAATTTAATGTTTCTACGGTCAATAATGGCGTGACCTCAATATTACTTCTACATATATTCGTAGATACAGAAAATTAATGAAGTATGCTATTTTCGCCACGTTAATAATCAGATAACTAGTTTTTGTTACAACAAAACCTGGTATTATTGGGAGCGGTAAAAAATAAAGTGAAATAGATAGACGTTGCATACATTAAATGTATTAACCGTAGTCTTTTTTGCAGTATTGCAACCAGTATATCCATTGCTAGACTGAATTTCGTCATAAAAATATAGGTGTTACACTGATGGTAGTCAAGTTTCAGTCACACTCACATTTGAGTTCAAAATATTTATTGCACCTAGTTGTGAAGGGAATGGATTCCATTGTTTGTCTTTGCAATACTGTGATCTGCACCCTAATACACACACACACACACAACACACACACACACACACACACACACAGTAATACTATCAGTTAAAAAACTTTTTTACAAAAATACAACCGACTTCCAAAAACCACTACAAAGTGAAAAATAACTAATTTCGGAAGTCGGTGTCTTTGGTTTTGTATATTCGTTTTTGACACCGACTTCCGAAATTAGTTATTTTTCACTTTGTAGTGGTTTTTGAAAGTCGGTTGTTTTTTTGTAAAAAAGTTTTTATTTTATACTTTTTAGTTGTTAAAAGTACTATGTATTCAGTTGCATCCGAAAAGGACGTAATTTTATTTATTTTAATTTTTACCCGTATGTATTCCTTCAACTGCCTATGGTCTTCATCATCAAATTTACTGCAGACCATTATTTTAACCCAATGGGTGCAAAGGTCTCATCAATTTAAATGAATTAAGTCCTACCACAAAGTAGCTACTGTAAACCGTTGAGGAGTTCCCGAAACTAGCCTTTGTCTTCATCATCAGAGCTCTTATGACAGTCACAACCCATCTAGGTGTAAAGTTCTTATCAAAACAAATTAATCGAGCCCAAACACAAGGTAGCTGCTGTGAATTGTTGAGGAGTTCCTTCGACTGTCTCCCGGCTCCATCATCAGATCTACTCCAGACCTTTATTAAATTGTAGTGCTTTAAAATACTTAATGAAAATGCTAAGAAATGCACTAGTCGCCCCTACAATTTTTGAAAGTTCCCCTTTTTTCTCTGGTCTTCCACCATCAAACCCTGATATCCTTATCATGGGACCACCTTGGGAACGTCTTCTTTCCAACAGAAAAAGAATTATTAAAATCGGTTCATAAACGACGAAGTTATGCGCGAACAAACATAAAAAAAAAGCATATATACGGTCGAATTGAGTAAGCTCCTCCTTTTTGAAGTCGGTTAAAATTCATTTTGAAGTATATTGCATATCC
This sequence comes from Sesamia nonagrioides, assembly GCA_017933935.1. Taxonomy (NCBI): domain Eukaryota; kingdom Metazoa; phylum Arthropoda; class Insecta; order Lepidoptera; family Noctuidae; genus Sesamia; species Sesamia nonagrioides. The sequence goes on from JADWQK010002064.1 coordinate 980,085, forward strand.
GTTGCTCTTATGTGTTCGAAAAAGTGTCTGCCCAACAACGTAACTAACGCAATGAATGTCGTTGAACTGTGAAAATGAAACCCATTGCTACTGATACTGTATTATGCAATTGTCCTGCGGGATTAAATATTTTCTTCGTCTATTCCGGCCTGTTAGCTGCAACTTGATCACTTCCTCACATTTTGTTCATAGCATTTCTAATCCACCTCTTGCCATGTGACTCGTGACTTTGATTTACTTTGCGAAAAACTAACATGCTTCTTTTTTATTTTCCCGATAGTTGCCGGCAACTGAAGACATCAAGGAAACTGTCTTTTCATCCTTTTGAGAAGATGTAGTATTTCAAAACACAAGAATCTTGAAACCTCTTACATCAGGAACCAAACAATCTAAAGCCATGACAGGTTACAGGCATAAGAAGAGACTAAAAGATCACTAAAAATAATGAGAATCAACAAAGTTCTAGACTTTTTGCAAGATCCTCAGAAACTAAATGATATACTTACTGAAGAATTATGAGAAAAATTGAAACTTCCAGAGCATTCCGGAGATATTCAGGAATGTAAAAGGGTTGTTTTAGAAGTAATAATTCAAGATGTCGACGAGTAACGAACTAAGTGACTTGGAATCGCCGAAGCTTCGGATGAAGCCGGCAATCAACAGGATATTTTGCTGCAGTGTAACGGCTGCTTCGGGATTCATTGCAGCCTACGCTTTGGTAAGTTCCTCACTTTCATATAAAAAAGCATAATTTGTACATTTCTTTATTAAGATCTTAAAAAAAATCATAAACTACAGCTGAAATAATTTGGTATTTTACTTTAGTATTTTCCTACGTTAGGAAGCTTTTGTTTCTTGGTGTCCCACAAGGAGTACAATTTAGCCTTATCTATTTAATTAGAAACCATTGTCTTGAAGGTCTTTATCTACTGGGTAAAGTGTCTGTAAAACTCATAATTACGGTAATATTGCTTATGTCTTATCACCTGTTTCTGTCGAAAGGAAGTGAGTAGTGACGTGTAGTCATTAGTAAGGTAACGAGTGTATAGTTCCTTCGATATTACTTACTAATAACGTGTTTATAGAACATACAAGTCTAAAAATTTCAGCTCTTTCATGGCCTTAATTATTTACACCAGCTCTATACATACATTTTTAACATCAGCCCTGTTTCTTCTGTTACCGAGATCAGACATTTTGATTTGGTTGATAACTATTAAGCCGATAACGATTTGGACCGTATGAACAGACTTTCTATCAAATTACATACATTCCAAATTCAAAGTCGAGTTAAAGTTCGATCGAACCGCGTGAACCTGAAATGAAGGGTTATTAATAGGTACCCACGTATATACAATATTTTTTATTTAGGATTACAATTGTGGTATCTACCAGCTAGTGTTTTTTATCAAACTTTTTAATAGGTACCTAGAACAAGGCAACCTCAATTCCCGGACCTCAATTCCCGGAGATTGGATGCCTTTAAAAGGTATCACAAAAAAAAAACTATGTAACGATTAGTTGGCAAAGGTTTTCAATTCCCAATTCATTCAAGATTAAAGAGTTACACTGCAATATCTTCCAATATTTTTCTATCTACAACAAAATACGCGTGACACAAAACTTATCTAACGACAAAACCATTCGCTTATTTAAAATTCACCCAACATCTCACGAAGGAAGTACAAGATGAAACTGACCAAAATGCGTTGGTCCCTGATCACGTCATTTGTCTCAGAGGGTTTGTGAGTTATGTATGCAAAGTCCGGTCCAGTTAGACTTGGCAGCTGTAAGGCCATGCATTTATCTTGGAAGATGTCGACGCAATAGTGAGAGTAAACTTACTGGAACTGAGACTTGCCTGAGAAGTTGTGTCACTGCAATAATGTGTTTGAAAAATGATGCTTGAGTTGACGTAACTATTTTAATCCTAAAAAGGGTCTTTAGTGATTCTTCTAAAGCTAGACGAAATATTTGTTTGGATGTTTCCTCCCAACCTATTTTTTTTTGCCTTTTTTATAAATTATAAACTAGCGCCACCACAATCCCGCCTGATGGTAAAGCGCAGAAGACATTCAAATTATAGTCCGACGGAAACACCGCCGCTGGCAAATAGTCTTTTGTTCATTTTCAACGTAATGCTTACTAAAATTAAGCGTAATTTCTTTATTCAATCGATTAATTATCACACCTAATAATTACCACTTAAAAGACTTCTTTAATTTCAATAAAGACATATATTATGACAAGGTGTGTACATTAGGAATGACCAAAACCATTGGGTGTGCCGACACCTAGTCACCTAGCATGCTTATAACCTGATTACATACTCCGAAATAATAAATGAGTATGTACTGTATGCAAACCAGTTTGTTCGTAGAACGAGTACAATTTTTTCCTACAGACAATGATGTCGTGTTATTTGCGACCAAATGCTCAATCACCTTCAGTTTCATCATCCATACTAATATTATAAATGCGAAAGTAACTCTGTCTGTCTGTCTGTCGGTCTGTCTGTCTGTCTGTCTGTCTGTCTGTCTGTCTGTCTGTTACGCTTTCCCGCTTAAACCTCTTAACCGATTTTGATGAAATTTGGCACAGACAATCTTTGGACCCTGAGAAAGAACATAGGCTACCTTTTATCCCGGAAAAATATGATGTTCCCGAGGGAAATCTAAAAAGCGCGATATAACCGACATCCACGCGGGCGAAGCCGCGGGCGGAAAGCTAGTGCTATATAAAAGCACGCTGCGACCAATAGGAGCGGACCATAACTAACTCCACGCGAACGAAGTCGCTGGCGGCCGCTAGTATAAAATATATCATACAAAATATACTAGATGAGGAATTCTTAGGCTTAACCATGAAGGCTTTGATCTATTCTGACTAGGATTACTTTTTAAAAAGCTGTCTACTATTCTCCTTCTATTTAAGTACTTGCACTTACTAAACCGACATAGCCCGAAGAATTGCAACACTAAAGTGGCAGTGGGCTGGGCCCGTAGGACCGATGCCCGGTGGGGCCGACGGATTCTCGAGTGGCGACCACGCACAGAAAGACGCAGCGTGTGTAGGCTCCCGACAAGGTGGACCCACGACCTGGTGAAGGTCGCGGGAAACCGCTAAATGCGGGAGGCGCAGGACCGGTCGTCGTGGAGAACCTTGGGGGAGGTCTATGTCCAACAGTGGACTTCTTTCGGCTGAAATGATGATGGGGATGACTTACTAAACCCGACTTTCGCCAGGGTCCAACGGAACTTACCGACGTCATCTAGGTACAGCTTCTCATAGTTCACCTATAGAGTTAAAAGCCTTCACCATAAATGGTTTCTTCCCAGGCTGCCACATTTTAGAATGTAGTTCCTAAATGAATGAGACGCCATTCCATTCGCGCAAAGGATTTCCGCTATCGTGGCTATAATTACGCCTACACGCGCCTAAACACGAAACAAGCTATTGGGCATTTATTGCCTATAATTTACGAACAGTAAATTGATTTATGACTTAATTTGATGGTCAAAGTTTGATGATATAATCCTGCTAGAAGGAAGAAATATGACACTCACAATAAATAATTCTATTCTATGTGTCTTATATTTTTAAGTAAAGAACCTATGAACGAAATTTCAAAAAGATATCATCAAAAACCGTTGTCCCAACAAAATATGGTCAATGCACCGCTCGCCCGCCCGCACCTGCAGCGGCGCGGCGCGGGGTTGCCTGTCTCTATGTACCTAGTACTATGATCTACCGTCAACTCTGTTCTGCACTCGGTAACCACGCTGCAACAATTTGTAAATATATTTGGGAAAAAAATATAATATGGTGTAAAAATTATTGGAATCGATTCAATTGCTTATTCTGAACAAACTATATTCAGATTTCGTATAAAATAACGTTGTATAACATAACTAGCTGCGCCTTGTGGTTTCACCCGTGTAAGTTTAGATATGTTTTTTTTTATATGCTCCGCTTCTATTGGCCAGAGCATCATGTTATATAGCCTAAAGCCTTCCTGAATTAATGGGCTATCCAACGCAAAAATATTTTTTCTAATCGGACCAGTAGTTCCCGAGATAGCACGTTCAAACAAACAAACTCTTCAGCTTTATAATATTAGTATAGATTAGCAACCTCTCATAGACTTTCATTCAACGATTATAATATTTAAATTCAATGAATTGAAGTATTCGGTTAACTGTTTCGTTCGAAGGTTGCTAAGTAGTGGTTTAACTAATAATCCGTTATTGTCCGTAGGCGAAAAATATAAGTTCTATATTACTTTAATGAAAAAATAATTCACAACACGGAGATAAAAATAAGTATCAATATTATATGTAATACAATTTCCGTTCATTTGGAGTAGGTAGTACTTGCCTTATGCGGCCTTCATTATATAACGAAACATTTATTATTGAACTGTAGCCCTAGCCAATGTAACATCGCTTCGTAGCGAAGCGAAATCTAAAACCAAACCAACCAATGGCGAGAACGATAGACCACGCGACGCGATAAATCATGTGATCAATCGTTCCCGCCATTGGTTGGTTTGTTATTCGATTTCGCTTCGCTACGAAGCGATGTTACATTGGCTACGGGCCCTGAAATGATAACTCTTTAAGACATCACCAACAAATTTCACCATTATTTTCCAGGTGGCGTACGCGATCGCGTTGATCTACGAGATCGTTTGGGTGGTGGAGTCTCAGAGCGGTCTACCATTAGCATCCGCGCTGCTCATGGTGTGTTATTGCATCGTCATTGCCGCCACCGTAGTGCTGGTGCACGGACTTATATCTGTAAGTACAACGACGTCAAATCTGCGTCGCTTCGGGCAAAAGACGTTTTCTTCTAGACTTAGGTCTTCCCGAAGCATCATGGTAGCATACTGAAGCTACATGTACGGACGACAGCAGGTCAAGCTACCCGAACTTGACAGTTTTGGATCATGATTATCATCATCAACCTTTTTATCGCCTTCTGGGCACAGGTCTCTTCTAATACAGAGAAGGATTGAGCGTAATCACCACGCTTGCTCAATTCGAGTTAGCGATTTCAGACTTAAAGTCCAGGTTTCTTTAAGATGTTTTCCTTCACCTTGTAATCAGTCATTGGTGTCCAAGATATACATAGAAAGTACATATAACTTTAGAAAAGTTACATTGGTACTTGCCTGACGCTGACCTGGAATCGAACCCGCACACTCATACTTGAGAGGCTGGTGTTTTAACCACTAGGCCACCACGACAGGTGCTTTGCTTTGAGTAAATTATTTCAACGCGGAAGCAAAAAGATCGTGAGAAAACAGAAGCAAAAATTTTAAAACATGTCACATTCACCAATCTAGACCAGGCCCGCGGTGGTAGGTTATGGTTGTGGCCCACTCACTGTCAAGGAGAGGTGGCCAGTGGCTCAACAATGGGAACATTAAACTTATTTGAGATTTGGTACAAATTTTCTGCTAGTCCTGTACTAAACTCCCAATTATAGATGTGGTATGTGTATCTGACATAGACGCACAAACGAGTACTATGGATCCAGTACATGATTCTGAACCCCCAAGTGGTGGAATGTTTCGTGGGCTTTTTCATGATTTAAAAAAAAAAAATAGTTTTTTTACTTTAGACCGTTCATAATTACTATACTTTTATAACCCAATAAGATTTTAAAATAAAAATTAATGAATTAGCTAATTACATAAAAAAGCGCAATGAAAACAAAACTCGAAAAACTGTCTTATCAGCTGATTTAATAGAGTTCACATCAGAGACATAGAATAAATCAACGTCATACCTACAAACCCGCACGGCGCCACGCTTGCAACGTTCAAAATCCGAGCCGACACTTTTTTTTACACACTGTGAATTCTATAACCGTTCATTAACGACATAAATGACTATCATAATTTTATTAGTGGCATGCGGTCTAGCTTTTTGTGAAGTTTGCATTACCATGTCAGATACACTCTTCATGTATTTCGAAAGTTGTAAAATATTACACACTTGTCCTTCCTGAATCATGTAGAGCAAAAGTTTTCCTTTTTGTTGTAAATGCATGATGAAAATGTAGGATTGTATGTTAATTAATGCTTGTCGTACCTAATTATTTCGCAGAAAAACAACAGATGCCTGCTGGCGTGGTTGATAGCAGTCATACTAGTTCTCATACCGGAATGCGCTCTAGTCTTTTACATGTCCATAAGTCACTGGGTAAGTTCTTTACATTTCAGTAGTTTATTGCAAGCCGATAACTTATAATAGATAGGTAGATAACCTTCAGTGGGTGGTCAGCCTCCGTGGCGTAGCGGTAGCGAAAGCGGCCGCTGCGCAAGGAAGCGCAGGTTACAAATATTTGTATGCATGAATATGAATATTTGCACTGGTCTGGTCGTGTCCTGGAAAGCACGTTAAGCCGTTGGTCCCGATTACCATACGAACATCTAATGGAAGTCGTTACGGGTCCGGAGCCCTTAAAATTCTAACAATTGGTCTAATTGCAATGCTTTAATATCGCCTTCGGGCGGCTTCGGGTTGTGGAGGTCCGACGGCAAAGGGATTCACGGAAAATATCGAAGTTTAGCCAAAATCAGCAGTTAGACTGATAAAGCGGACCCCAGAATCCAAAGCTGAAAAAGCTTTGGATTCGACTGGGATTAACGCTGAGATGATGATGATGATGGTAGAAAACTTTAAATTTCATGAATCTTGTGAAAGTATGTACATATTTTCAATGTCATCATTTATAATTGCTACAGAAAGAGAGTCCTTTACACAATTTGTCAGTGAATCAATATAATGTTCAGCGTCTTCAGCAACTGTGGAAACGTTATGGTATATATCTAGGTATCTTTACCGGTTCGTATGGATAAATTTCTATCTGGCATTTTATTTTTTCTGTTCCGATGCTGCCAAACAATATTTTTCGTTTGAAAACGTTTATTTGATTATATTGTCTACAGCACAGTACAATTAAAATTGTAGCAGACAGTGAAGTGGCACTGTGGAGAAGTCGAATGACGACTTGTCTACACCGGTGTCATCCCGATCCTTGACGTGCCCCCTAATCGGCAAACACATTTTTGTCAAATGATTGTGACTAGTTGGGTTCGTTTGGGCCGAACGGACCAATGGGCGTTCCGAACGATTCCAACTAATCCCAATTAGTCGCAATCATTTGACAAAAATGTGTTCGCCGATTAGGCTGCGGGTTTGGGTATGAAATGTCTTTATTAATTTGCACTGTCATCCCGTACTAAATGATGATGGGATTTTGACATTTTCTCTGTATGATTCCAGGGCTTACAAGGAGTGTATGGTGGTGCTGAGCTAGCGTGCTACGTGGCGCGGCTACCAGCCATCGTGTGCGGGGTAGTGCTCGTGCAATCAGCATATGCACTTAGGGAAGCTAGGTGAGTTCTATAGAAATTTGTGGGTATGTACAACGACAGCACATGAAGCTACTACAATATGTCAGATTTCCTTAAGCATTAAGGCTCAAGGTTAATTGGGAATATCTGACAGTTTGGGGTAGCTTGACCTGCTGTCGTCCGTACTTAGACTTGAGCTAAGCTCCATAAAGAATAGAGGTAAACAAACCAATGTAGGGTTATCACAACTCACGTTTTACAAATCTCCTGTTATTTACATGATTATTGACTTTTACATGCTAACTATTTATTAACAATCCCTATTACAGCATATTTCAATAAAATCACTAAAATAACATGCATAATAATAAGGTATTTCGAAAAACCATTAAAAAGTCGACATTAAGTTTACGTGATAGCCCTACAAAAAAAAAAGTTGGACAAAATTCAGTATTTTTTTTTTTACTTATTATAAACCAGCGCTTGACCGCAATCCTGCCTGATGGTAAGCAGTGACGCAATCGTTGATGGTAAAGCGCACTAGTTTATTAAGAGCCTATTCACTCTAACCTTGAAGACACTCAAATTGAGTATTAAACACATTTTGTAGAATTCAACCTATGAATAAAGTTGAGGCATTTGTCAATACAATTTTGCGTAATTTAATTACTTTCAAATCAACTGCATAACAGATGCATTGTAATACTTTCAAGTATGGACTAAGTATAATATATGTATCAAAAAATTTAACCTATTCGGAAGTTAGCTTACATGTGTGTCATATTTCATTCAAATCGGTTAAGCGTTCTATGCAAATCATAAATATCTAAACATAAATGAATTGTTTACATTAGTAAGAAGTAGGATTATTACTTTTATGAAAATCATCTATGTAGAAAAGGTTGTTAACATCTGTTTTTTAGGCGTAAACTACTCGTTGCCTAGCAACGGTTTGTTCACCTCTATTCTTTATCGAATTTGGCTCAGATATAAATACAATTTTCACGTTTTCCGACATTTTTCCTTTATTTGTGCCACATGACTGCACTTCTTGCCAAATTTCAAGGTTCAACGCGTATAAAGGTAGGTACAGGTTTTGATTTCGGAATATACCTAAACGCCCTTATCTTTGAATGCGTTGACATGGGACTTAGAGTTTTTAACTGTTTCAAGGGATTGCAACCCTGCCTATTTAATATTAAGTTCAACTTGATAAGTCCACGCTTTTCTGAGAAAAAGGGTCACATTTTTCTTTTGAGGTACCGAACCCTAAAAAAGATCAAAAAATAAAGGGTCAAAATTGTATTTCTCTAAAATTACGACACAATAAGGCATGTCAAAGATGCAGGCACTATTACTTTGTAACTTATATAATATACCTTGATTTACTAGATTCTGAGGAATTATATAAATACCTACTGCTCTCCGCTCTCCTTACAAAGTTACAAAACAAGCTACAAAAACCAACAAGAAGCGTTAATTCCTTAGAAAAACCTCATTACAAATTACTTCCTTTACTTTTGCAGGAAAGCCGGTTATAGTTCAGGCGGACCGGTGAGCGGGAGCGAATTTGACGCGAGTCACTTTGTACCCGACGCGCCAAACGCTTTCACCAACGACGGCTTCCTGCAAGACAACGGTAATGCGGAACTGAATACTGTATTGGAGAATATTATCGATTATTTGATATTAACACAACGTACCTATTACGTAGCGGTAGGCAGAGGTACACACCTCTGCCGCTAGGATTTGACCCAGTACGGTCCCACCCGTGATAATTACGCCTACACGCGCTTGCTGTTTGGCATTTATTGCCTATACTTAATTTACGAAAAGTAAATTGATTAATGACTTAATTTGCCTACAAACGCCACAAATCAATAACGCGTCATACTGACGTCACACGAATTCTACATCTCGCAATCAGAGTTTACCGTGCAACTAGCATATATACAACTTCCCAATATCAAGCATTGGGCAAGTGCCCGCCAGACATAACACCCATCTGGTCAGAGGATCCTCCCTTTTCTATGCAGGATGAGTGAACTTTACTCCCTGTTCCTCATGCGTTCCCACGACCTCACGTCGTACTGGGTCAAATCCTAACTTCCTACCGAAACTCGACAGACGTTAGGGTTTGGATAATTAAACATGATAAAATGCAAAAGTTGGATTAAAAAATCAACTGCGTCTACAATCGTTGACTACAACTTGAAGTAACACATCTCACCGGTTACTTACCAGATAAGATATACCTATATAATTATATGTATAAGAGATGAATCTGATATTGTCATCAAAGCTCTAGGCTGATATAGAGAAATCAGTAATAACTGAAACTAAGATCGTGTACCAGAAATATGACAAGGGTGGACCCTCGTCAAATTTCTGGTACACGATCTCGACCTTATCTCGGGGTATCTCGACCTTATCTCTGAGACAATGTACAAACCCGTGCGATTAGCTTAGGAATCGAAGTGTTTTCTACTCAGGAATTGTTAAGTATCTAGTCATAGTGAACTTTGACAAGAGGCACCGAACAGAGCGGAACCACATACAACATTATTTTTTAAATTAAATTATTTTTTAAACCCGAAACACGTGTCCAGTATTTTTAAGTAAAGAATCTATGTAAAAAAATTCTAAAAGATATAGTGAAAGACCAGAAAGTTATGAGCTTGCTACTCTACTTTGTTGTCCCAACAAAAATATAATCAAAGCATTGCACGGGCTGGCGAGCGCGGTGCATTGACCTCTGGCGTCAGCTGTGCGCGCGGCACAAGTAATATGATTGTTCGTAACCGCTAGGTAACCACTCTGCAACAATTTCTAAATGTATTTGTGAAAAAATATAACATGGTATAAAAATGATTGGAATCGATTCAATTGCTTATTCTGAGCAAACTGTATTCAAGTTTCGGATAAATACAAAATAATGTTGTATATTACATCATATATTTTACGACACTCAGTATTTGTAACGATAATTTCCAACTTCTAGGTAAATCCGGCTCCATGCCAGACCTCCGTCGTCACCTTGCAAGCCGTCAATCCGTGAACATGGGCTACCCACCACATATGCTACCGCAGCCACCACCGGCATACTGGCAACACCTAGCCGACAGGCAATACGCGGCCAGCCTTAGAGGCTACCCCAAATCCTACCAGTCCCCACAAATGTACGGCACATGGGTAGGACCCAGGTCAGGCCCCTACGACAACCCTTACAAACGAAGACACTCCATAGTCGGTGCCTTCCAAACAGACGAATACCCACCAAAAGGATACGATTACGAAGACAGAATGGACTGCAAAAGCGAAATGGCTTACCCTTACTACCGCTCGAATTACCCATACGACCCGAGAGTTTACCCTCCTGATTACGACCCCAGATTTTACCCCGATTATAAAAGGGAGGATGCAGCATATGGGGTAAATCTGCTAAGACATGAACCGTATCATTTTAGTGGGTCAAGAGAAAGGGTTTTCTATGGCTTACGAAACAGCCATACTTCTGTAGGTAATGAGTCGGATGACTTGACTAAATATAAGGACGTGGCGCTGTAGGTAGCTATAGATATTATGAATTAATTTGACCTGACACGCGCCTGGCGCAGTTAAACAGAAGGGGCACTTTATACACGGCAAAGTTATTAGTATAGTCTTCAAGGTCCGACGTATATAAACAGTGAATAACTGTAATAGAAACGTGTCTATAGGTACTCCATTCGGGTTAACTTATAAAGGGTGTATCTGACATCGACGCACAAACGTAGTACCATGCATCGAGTAGGTACATGATTCTGAACCCTCCAGTGGTGGAAACTTTTGTCAGATTTTGGCTGAATTAAAAAAAAAAATGCAGTTTTTATCACTTTAGACTGTTCATAATAGCTATACTTTTATAACCCCAAAAAGATTTTAAAGTGAAAATTAATTAATTCGCTGATTACACAAAAACGTCATACTTAAATAAAAACGCGCGGCAGCACGCTTGCAACGTTCAAAGACCGAGCCGATACTTTTTTTAAACATTGTGATTTCTGTAACCGCTCATTAGCGACATAAATGACTATCATAATTTTATTAGTGGCATGTGGTCTAGCCTTTTCGCTAAGTTTGCGTTACGATGTCAGATGCACTCTGTATACAAAAGAGAATAATTACATACATAGTATAAAACTTTTAAGTACTCGTAAAAAAAATCTTCAACTTTTGTCTAATGTTATAGCGAATGGAGTATTAAATCTTTCATAGTGATTCGCAACACTTACAATATTGATGACCGTGCTTAAATACGCCGAATAAATCTTAGTTTTTCACGATAACAAAAACATGTGTTTTAAGGGGCCTAATACCTGTACCTACGTTGTATTTGTCCTATCAGACATTCAAAAGAATGAAAAAAATATTAAGCTAAAACATTAGCAACTAAGTAATTCCAGTAGTTACTTTTAGGTTTGTATTCAGAAAAATAATGTATTTTTATAAGAATCTGAATCAATGTAATGAAGCCTTATGTGTTATTTTATTTTTATAGCTAGTTACGTTACCTAATTAACCAAAGGTATTATACAGTTAATTATAAGTACGTTTTTAGATAACAATATTAAGTATGTAAATCAACATGAAATCAGTCACTACCTTTTATAAATTGAATCAATAAATTGAATTTGAGAAAAGAGTTATTCATTTATTTTGCCTTTGTTCCTTGCATTATGGATGGAAAGAGATCTACTTTCACCTACATTAGAATCACCTTTAGTGGAGCCATGAAGTTACTCCTCACCCACTCACAATCTGATACACCAAATTATTTTATTACCTAACAAAACATTAGATTCGCCTTTAGTGGACCCATGAAGTTCCTCCTCACCTACTCACAATCTGATACACCAAATTATTTTATTACCAAACAAAACAGATTCACCTTTAGTGGACCCATAAAGTTACTCCTCACCCACTCACAATCTGATACACGGTACACCAAATTATTTTATTGCCAAACAAAACAGATTCACCTTTAGTGGAACCATGAAGTTACTCCTCACCTACTCACAATCTGATACACCAAATTACTTTATTAGCTAAAAAATTCATTAGATTCACCTTTAGTGGACCCATGAAGTTACTCCTCACCCACTCACAATCTGATACACCAAATTATTTTATTACCTAACAAAACAGATTCACCTTTAGTGGACCCATAAAGTTACTCCTCATCCACTCACAATCTGATACACGGTACACCAAATTATTTTATTACCAAACAAAACAGATTCACCTTTAGTGGACCCATAAATTTACTCCTCACCCACTCACAATCTGATACACCAAATTATTTTATTACCTAACAAAACATTAGGTATATTCACCTTTAGTGGACCCATGAAGTTACTCCTCACCTACTCACAATCTGATACACCAAATTACTTTATTAGCTAAAAAAATCATTAGATTCACCTTTAGTGGACCCACGAAGTTACTCCTCACCCACTCACAATCTGATACACCAAATTATTTTATTACCTAACAAAACATTATATTCACCTTTAGTGGACCCATGAAGTTACTCCTCACCTACTCACAATCTGAAACACCAAATTACTTTATTAGCTAAAATAAATCATTTGAATTCACCTTTAGTGGACCCATGAAGTTACTCCTCACCCACTTACAATCTGATACACCAAATTATTTTATTACCTAACAAAACATTATATTCACCTTTAGTGGACCCATGAAGTTACTCCTCACCTACTCACAATCTGATACACCAAATTATTTTATTACCAAACAAAACAGATTCACCTTTAGTGGACCCATAAAGTTACTCCTCTCCCACACACAATCTGATACACGGTACACCAAATTATTTTATTACTAAACAAAACAGATTCACCTTTAGTGGACGTATAAATTTACTCCTCACCTACTCACAATCTGATACATCAAATTATTTTATTACCTAACAAAACATTACCTTCACCTTTAGAGGACCCATGAAGTTACTGCTCACCCACTCACAATCTAATAAGTACACCGAATTATTATATTACCTAACAAAAAGCATATATAATACACATTAAATGTACGAGGGCTCTGATGATGAAGACAAAAGCCAGTTCCGGGAACTCCTCCAGTAGCTACTTTGTGTTTGGACTTAATTCATTTATATTGATGAGAATTTTGTACCTATATGGCTTAAAATGAAGGTCTGCAGTAAACCTGATGATGAAGACCATAGGCAGTCGAGGGAATTCCTCAAAAATTGACAGCATTGAAGTTTAACATAGGACAACGCTCACGCGTCACGCTTATGCTACAATCATTTCTTCATACTTTCATTTTGGTCTCTGAATTTTATAGAAATCGGTTCAGTTTGGTTTTTAAACAAAAATTAAGGTTAAAAATTAAAGTACTTAAACAAAATTAAGTACGTCGCGTCGTTTGCTTACAGGCCTTTTCCCAACTATATTAGCGTCAACGTCCAGTCTGCCCGGATGCAGCTGAACAGCACTTTTCACAACTAAAAAGTGTAAAATAAAAACTGATTTCCAAAAAACATTACCTACAAAGTGAAAATTAACTAATTTCGGAAGTCGGTTTCAAAAACGAATACACAAAAACCAAAGACACCGACTTTATTTATTTTTATTAAAATTTTACCCAAATTAGTTATTTTGCCGAAAAAAGTTATTTGGAAGTAGGTTGTTTTTTTTTTTTGTATATCAGTTTTTATTAATTATAAACAACTTTATTTATTAAACAGCTACAACAATAACGAACAAGGAATTTTAAATGTCCGGGCGTAGCAGGGGTTGAAGGGATAATGGTTTCTCAGGTTAGTAAAATCTACATTATTAAAGAATTGCCTATGTATAACTATATATAGTACTGTTTAATCGCTCCTCTTCATTAGAGCCATATATTTTGACCAAAATTTCAGGTTTGTTGAGTTAGACAAATTTTAAAACAATTAAAGCGTTAGAAGTCTTTTCAATACTTACATGATGTACACACGTAACAGTAGGTAATTGGAAAACCAGGTCCGGCAGTACCTCACACCTGGGCAGCTTCTAATGTTATACAAAGCACAGGTCCGTTCGTGTGTGGAGTACTGCAGCCACATTTGGGCTGGTGCTGCCAAGTGTCACTTGGCCACTTTGGATTCAGTGGAGAGACGTGCAAAGAGGCTGATTGGTGACCCTGATCTAACTCGAGTTGGTCTCCAAAGCCTAGACAACAGGCGTAGAGTAGCCAGCCTTTCGGTGTTCTTTAAGATGCATTTCGGGGAGTGTGCGAGGGAATTGCATGATTTAATTCCCCCATCTCCGTTCCACCAGCGGACGACCCGTCGTACGGCTGGTTTCCACCCTTACGTTGTTAACACCACTACGATCCGGACGAAGCGTTTCGCCTCCTCCTTTATACCGCGTACATCGAGGGACTGGAACAATTTGCCAGCGGCGGTGTTTCCGTCGGACTACAATTTGAGTGTCTTCAAGGCTAGAGTGAATAGGCTCTTAATAAACTAGTGCGCATTACCATCAACGATTGCGTCACTGCTTACCATCAGGCAGGATTGCGGTCAAGCGCTGGTTTATAATATGTAAAAAAAAAACCAGGCATCTAAACAATGAACCATTTCAAATGTTAATATTGCTGTTTGATAATAATTATAGGTAGTCTTATCCTCACAATTTGGTAAATTAATAAGAAAATTGATACAATTAATGGGAAATAAAGCTTAAACTCGCTAGTAGTGTATGTTCGCTAGCAGTGCATATGTTCATGAAGTTAAAATTAAAAAAGTTTTTTTGTTTGATTTCTTTAATAAAGGGGTCATCCATAAAGTACGTCACACATAAAGGGGGGAGGGGGGTGTCGACAAAGTGTGACATGGTGTGACAAGGGGTGGGTGGCGTAGTAAGTTTCGTGACATCACATTTCAAAATCTAATATACCTAGAGGTAGTAATCGCGTAATTTGAAATATTAATTATAAAGTAAAAAATATATCCAACTCTATCTTTGGGACAATACGGTTTAAATTTTTTTGTTTACGATGTTTTAATTTAATAATTTTTCGATGTGAAATTGCAAAACATGTGACGTCACACTAGGGAGGGGGGGGTTTCAGAAATGTGAACACCTGTGACAAGGACGGGGGAGGGCTCAAAAAATCATGAAATTCGTGTGACGTACTTTATGGATGGCCCCAAAGTAAAAGCAGATAAATGTTTAGTATCGAGTGTGACCCAACCTAGCTAAAATCACAACTTGAATTCATCTGGGCATGCTAGCGAGTATATCCCGGATACTTGCTTGCGGATTACGTTCCCACTCCGCAGTAATCACATTCTTCAGCGTTCTTATGGTCTGCGGAGCCGGTTGTACTGATCTCATGCGCCGTTTCAGAACGTCCCAGACATGCTCAATAGGATTGAGGTTGGGACTTCGAGCTGGCCAATCCAAACGACGAATGGCGACCTCTTGCGCTTCAAAATCGCGAGATCGGTGGGCGCGAGCATTGTTGTCCATAAAAATCGAGTCTTCACCTAGAGCGGCCAATGCGGGTTGTCCATGAGGAATTAAAACTTCGGTTATGTAGGTATCGATGCCCAGTCAGTGAGCCGCTTTCAATGAAGACTAACTCTGTACGATCCCTTGAATTTACTCCTGCCCAAAACATAACAGAGCCTCCACCATAAGGTGTGATTTCTTCGAAACATGCCTCTGCAAAGGTTTCTCCATGTCTTCTTAGCACTCGCCGATCTTTTTAATCGTTTGTACACGTTACTGGCCGGTTTTAAAATGCATACCACGGCATTTTTAAAACCGGCCAGTAACGTGTACACACAATTGAAACCTTTTTTGTATTCTATCTTTTTAAAGATGAATGAAAATCAAAACCGCCCGTTTTTTTGCAAATGTGTGTATATTGTGTGTAAATGTCTCTCTCTTTCATTGTCGTGGTCATCCACTTTACACGTTTTACTCTAGGTGATAAGAGGCGCTTATCAAATAATCATCGCGAATAAACGACTCCACCAAGACACGATCCTCAAAAGCCTTTGTTTCAATATGTCACTATGTATCTTTTTTAACCAACCCGCAACCCTGGCCCAGGACTCCAGGAGGCATCGTTCCTCGCGGACCCCATCACGGTGTGCTGATATCTCTTTGAGGCGCGCGTGAAACGCGCTGTCGATCCGTGCCTGGTCTTTACCGGGCGGCAAGCTGCCCATCGCTCTCCGCCCGCAAGCCTGACCAGGGCGTCTCCTGCGGCGGCTAGATTTTCTTATAATTTATTTAGTTTACACACGATTGGTGCAGTGGCTGAGCGATCGACTGCTGCGCTGCGTGTCGCGGGTTCGATTCCCGTACGGATCAAATATTTGTATGGCCTACAGGTAGTTGTTCCGGGTCTGGCTGTTTGTGTATGTGACTTTAAATGTTTGTAAACGCACCCACGATGCAGGAGTAAACCTAATGTGGGGCAACGTTTTTTTTTAAAAAAAATATATATATAAATATTATATCTGATGAAATGACAACATAGACTGTTGATAATGGAGGTAAAAGTCAGTGTCTCATCCAGAAAGAACAAGGAACGGCCCTCGCCCAAAACTAGATGGCGTATGATAGAAAAAGAGGAATATGCTAGTGTGTTTAAGAGCCAAGTGGTAGATAAGATGATTGAAATGGGGGATATGGAAGGAAAATCTGTGAATGAATGTTGGAAAGAGATGGCGGACTATATAAGGAGAGTAGCTAAAGATGTGTTTGGAGAATCCAAAGGGAAAGGTGTGATAGAAAAGGATACATGGTGGTGGAATGAAGATGTGCAAAAGATACTCAAAGAAAAGAAAATAGCTTTTAAAGAATGGCAAGGTGTAGAAAACAGGAATGATAGTTTAAAAGAAGACAAGAAGAAGATTTATAATGAATGGAAGAGGAAGGCAAAAAGGCGGTAGCAGTTTCGAGGGCTAAGGCGCAGGAGAAGTTGTATGACTCACTGGACAGCCCTAGAGGCCAGAAGGAGCTCTACCGGATTACAAAAGCAAGAGAAAGGAGAACGAGAGATATAAGTAATATCAAATGTATGAAAGACGATGCTGGTAAGGTTCTGTCCAGGGATGACGAAATAAAAGAGCGATGGAAGGTTTATTTTGAAAAGCTAATGAACGAAGAGAATAAATGGAGTGGCGTGCTCAAAGAGGTACAAGAGAATATGGGTTTAGTAAGAGAAATTAGCATGGATGAAGTAAGAATAGCAGTTCAAGGTATGAAAAATGGAAAAGCTATGGGCCCAGATGATATACCAGTAGAAGTATGGAAGTGTTTAAAAGGAGATGGATGTATGTGGCTGACTTTATTCTTCAATAAGTTGTTACATGAAGGAGAGATCCCACAAGAATGGTGCAATAGTTCACTAGTGCCCATCTTTAAGAATAAAGGTGATGTACAGGACTGTAACAACTATCGAGGGATAAAGCTCATGTCACATAGTATGAAGGTATGGGAGAAAGTGATTGAGAAAAGATTGCGAGAGGAGAGTGAGATTACCCCAAACCAGTTTGGGTTTATGCCAGGTCGAGGAACAATGGACGCCACTTTTGCACTCCGCCAAGTGTGCGAGAAGTACAGACGTGCACACAAGAACTTGCACATGGTGTTCATTGATCTGGAGAAAGCGTATGATAGGGTACCTCGTGATGTGCTGTGGTGGGCCCTGAAAGAGAAAGGTTTGCCTGGGAAGTATGTAGAGTTAATTCGTGCTATGTACAGTCGATCTCGTACCTACGTCCGGTCGGCTGCTGGCAATACCGACGAGTTCAGTGTGGCGGTAGGCTTGCATCAGGGATCGGCTTTAAGTCCGTACCTCTTCCTGTTGATTATGGACGCTCTTACGTCGGACATCCAGGAGGAGGCACCCTGGTGCATGCTGTTCGCCGATGACATTGTTCTCGTCGGTGAAGATGGACCTGAGATCCAGAGCAGATTGGAGAAATGGCAACAGAAGCTGGAGAATGTTGGCTTGAAAATCAGCAGACCAAAACCGAATATATGTTCTGCGATTTCGGCGGTCTCTCCATTTCTGGAGCCATAGCGCTTGATGGCGCACTCCTACCAATCCGCTCCGACTTTCGGTATCTCGGTTCACTCGTGCAAAGCGATGGCGAAATAGATCGGACGGTTAAGCACAGAATTAACACTGGGTGGATGAAATGGCGGCAGGTCACGGGAACAATCTGCGACTCCCGCATTCCCCTTAAACTTAAGGGGAAAATATATAAAACCATGATCCGACCTGCTGTCTTGTATGGATCAGAATGTTGGGCTACGAAAGGGATGAATGAAAGGCAATTGCATGCAGCTGAGATGAGAATGCTAAGAGGGATGTGTGGTGTTACACGAATGGATAGAATAAGAAATGAGTACATAAGAGGAAGTCTGAAAGTGGCACCGGTAGCTGAAAAGTTGTGTGGAAATCGGTTGTCATGGTACGGGCATGTGTTACGGAGAACTGAGGAGAATGTCGTGAGGAGAGTCTTAATTATGAATGTTGATGGCTATAAGAGTAGGGGAAGACCAAAGAAACGATGGATGGAATGTTTGAAGGATGATATGGCTAAGAAGGGGGTGACTGCCGAGATGGCTTCTGATAGGGATGCATGGAAGAAAAAGACATGTTGCGCCGACCCCAAATAAATTGGGATAAGGGCAGGAGAATGATTAATGATGATATCTGATGAAATGTATTACTCATACCTACATTGACTGTACTTCAACCTAAGTTAAAATTTTAGCGCGATACGAAATGTGATCGAAACTAAACCATAACTTTCACTGCATTAGGTACGAACAAGAGTTGAACTTCTAGTGTTTTATTTAGCGCGATTAACCCCCCGGACCAGGCGCCGACGTGAGAGATCGCCGCCGATCGCTGCCACGAGGACATGGCGGTGCTCCACCCAAGCCGGCAGACCTCCACCGTATGCTCCACCGTGTCTTCAGGGCGATCCTCACAGTAGTGACACCCTGGCTTTCCCTCTCGCTTTCTCCGGAACAGGAACCTCCCGAAACAGCTGTATTCGGTAAGGACCTGCGTCAGGCGAAATGTGAGGGCGCCGTGGCGCCTCTCTAGCCACTCATCAAAGAGGGACTTACAGCCACTATTGTGGCGTGGCGTGTCCATTCAACATTTCCATTTAAACTTTAAAATTAAATATATATAATTAGTCAGGCATTGTTTTAAAATAATGATTAATGATGTCAATGGCCTACTTTATAAAGAAATGAAACAGTAGGTACCTATGCAACATTAGGGTCCGTATTACAGAACGTCACTCAAAACTCAAGCTCTACTTAAGTCTCGTTTCAAGCCTTTTGATTGGTTGAAACTAGTTTTAAGTACTTAATGCTTAAACAGAGATCACTCCTTGAGTTTCCTTCTGGAATACGCACCCTAAACTTGTTATAATTTGTTTTTAAGTTAGGTTTTAGAAGCAAAAATGGGTTAGGTGCGTATTACAGAACATCACTCAAAACTCAACCTTTACTTAAGTCTCGTTTGAAGCCTTTCGATTGGTTCGAAACTAGTTTTAAGTAATGCTTAAACATAGATCAATCCTTGAGTTTCCTTAAGGAATACGGGATTAAGGTGCGTATTCAATAATGAAACTCAAGCATTGATCTCTGCTAAAGTATTACTTAAAACTAGTTTCAACCAATCAAATGGCTTGAAACGAGACTTAAGTAGAGCTTGAGTTTTGAGTGACGTTCTGTAATACGCACCTTAGTACGATCTTCAGAAGACATCAATCAATGATCGCATAGGGCTCCATCAAGATCGCACAATTTTAGCTAGAGTAGAGCAATAACTAAACGTCATTCGAGAGCATCAGTGTTGCCACCATTGATTTAGTAAATTACCATTTATTATTTTGTTTTTCTATGAATTAGAATTCGAACTTGATATTATGATCGTAAACCCATTGCTCAGTCCAAACACCTAACAGCACATCATGCTAATTTTAGCAATGTCTTGGCAAAGGCAGGGTAACACTCTGACGCTATGACGCAAATCCTAGTAATGCTAAAAGCAGAAAGTTAATGTTATATCGCGTAGCGATAGAAAAGTTTATTATTGTGTGTTATCTGTGGAATATTGAGTTGAGACATCATGAGTATGACATCAATCATACAAGCACACTCAACTGGCTTCGGCGGTCGGCCTTCGCACTCGCATAGTTCATAGCCTTAGCATGCTTTGGAGATGTAGTGGAGATTTAGGCGTCTATTTACTTCAATTAATTGTGTATTTGTATACATTCTGCATAAATAATGTTGATGATTCTGCTATGAATGACAGGTTTGATTTCTCAACAGTGAAATTAAATGAGAATTTTAGCAAAGAAACATGTTTTTGGTTTTCCACCAAAAAGGGGAAACTTTACGAGAACTGGTATTACCTAAACGTGTTTTCCAGCTATGCCTACAGATAAGTTACAATCATAAACGTAGCAATTATGAACTTTATCATAAGGGAATAAGGTATCTATATTGTAGAAGATATCACACAGTACGTATTTAATGACACTGCGTCTTTATCGAGTGTTTCAACAATTCAGCCGGCTTGCGTTGCATATCGTTCTATCTCCTTCTATCAGTCAAAAATTCAAGAGTTTGGTTGTCGACACGGCTAAAGTTTTTAAAGTTTTTACTGTAATCCAAAAGTTACTTTATGCATGTAATCTTGTGTTTTGTGTCAACTGTTTATCATAATAAAGTGAATAAATGGTGTGTGATCAATGTGAAGTTTGTTTTTGTGATGTTTGAAGGCTGTGTAACTGTATTGTTTTATGTAGGTGGCTACCTACTGTTGTCGTGGGCCCAATGTGAAAGTGTTTTGGCATAAAATTCAGATCCCATTGTTCAATCTTTCCGGGTATACGCTGGGAAAAACGCTAATAAGTGTGACTTGCGTAAGACGTCTCTTAAAATTGATGAAATGTGTGTTATTTTAGTGTTTCAACTCTAAATAACCATTGAACTTATTATTTGGTAAGTTTAAAAACGTGACATTATTTTAAAACACACTCGAAATACTGTAAACACTTCAGTTTATTATTCCATAACTTTGATAAATTGTGTTTTACTGTGTTTTAAAACTTTTTAATTGGAAGAAAACTGCCCCTAATAAAAATATTGATGGAATTTGTCATTAGATAATACACATTTTATCTAAAATATCATGATTGTTGATGAGGACTGAAAGATACGTCACTTTTAATTAACATGTAATTAGAAAGAGTTCACTACTTTGTTTGACATTATTAAATGTAAGCTTAAATGGATAATGTGTCCAAAAATGAATGGACAACACCTGTTGCTTAAAATAAAAACTTTACATCATATATCATAACATAAAGTCATGGTTTTATTTAGAGAGTCTCATAGTTTTGGTGAAAATCTATTACAAGCATTAATTTGACCAGATTGGAAATGAGCTTTAATCAAATATTACATTACATGTAGGTAAGTATTTCAGTCAGGAAAAGGAGGAGGTTCTCGATTTAACCACACAAAACTTATGTGATTGGGTATCTCTGACATTTTGCAATCTAACCAAGATTTTATTTTATTGAAGAAAGATTCTAAAAATAAAAAATTGATGTATTGAAAAAAAATAATCTAAAATAATAATAATTAAGATATCAACTTACTTACTATTCTTTTCTTGGATATGGCGATGACAGTAAAATCATCAATAGGCAATTCTAGCAATGAAAAGAATGATGATGAGATGTCAGGTCTGTCTCCATCTGTCAAAAATACTTAAGTAAATATCCCCTTGCATTTTGAATGAGTTTTTGACATTGGTTACTTACATAGTTTAGACCTGATTTTGAATGTTTTTACCTAATACAAGAATAGACCTTCAGTTATCTGTTCAGTTTACTACTACACACTAGACACATTTATAATTTTGGTACCTTTTAAACTGTATATTTTAAAACGAATTAGTTTCTTGCCAATTCTTCTTCAGAAATTTATAAAACGTAACGAACTGGAAGCAGATATATTTTATTCGAACGATAGATTGTCTTCGACTTTACAATTTATAAAACGTAACCAACTGGAAGCAGATATATTTTATTCGAACGATAGATTGTCTTCGACTTTACAATTTATAAAACGTAACCAACTGGAAGCAGATATATTTTATTCGAACGATAGATTGTCTTCGACTTTACAATTTATAAAACGTAACCAACTGGAAGCAGATATATTTTATTCGAACGATAGATTGTCTTCGACTTTACAATTTATAAAACGTAACCAACTGGAAGCAGATATATTTTATTCGAACGATAGATTGTCTTCGACTTTACAATTTATAAAACGTAACCAACTGGAAGCAGATATATTTTATTCGAACGATAGATTGTCTTCGACTTTACAATTTATAAAACGTAACCAACTGGAAGCAGATATATTTTATTCGAACGATAGATTGTCTTCGACTTTACAATTTATAAAACGTAACCAACTGGAAGCAGATATATTTTATTCGAACGATAGATTGTCTTCGACTTTACAATTTGAGCGTTAATCTTTTAGAAATTGTTATTGATTGCTCATCCTGATGGAACCAATTTGCACTGTGTTTATATAATTACTTACCGCATGTTGACTTGACAGTAAATGATTTATTTAGTAATTGATTTATTTTGTGAGTATGTTGTAAGCCTAAGGTCTAAGGGGGGCTCAAGTCAGGCCTAGGAGAAGGCAAGTAAGGCCTAGGGGGGCAAGTCAAATTTTTAGAGTGTGCACTATAGTCACATGTGGTTCTGTGAGATTTCCAGGGGGGAGGGGTTGCTGCCTCCCCCTGCCCTACCCTGGGTATGCCCATGCAAATGGTATTGTTTTAACCAGAGATTAGGCTGTGGAGGTCTGATAGACAGGTGCTCCATCTAAAATATTGGTAATCACCGTCTGCCTTCATCTTGCCTTGTCTCATCTCAGCTCATCAATCACCTACATCTCAGGGGCTTCCAGTCTTAACCAAGACACCATTTAGACTCGGAGCCACCAAGATCATGAGCCATGGTGCAAGATTATAATCACAATAAAGATGTTCTGGATGTCTGCTTTGTTAATTTAATTAAGCATGATAGCCTACTATAAATGCCTAACAGGTTTTTATTAATATTGTGGGAAACTTGAGCTCCACTTTTAATTTATTTATCATGAGAACATAATTCAAGAGTAAGTTGTAACCATAAAATAACTTGTTTTGATTAATAGACTATTGTTTTGTACTATTACACCATTATTACCAAGTCCTACCAAGGTGTATTCTATTACTCAGTGACCGGGTTGTACAGGTCAAATAGGCTGTTGTGCAATGTATAAAATTACCATTTGGCTGCATCAAGTTAGACTGGAAACAAACCTTGGGAAAAGATTAGACTAATGATGATGACCTCTGTGTGGTACCGGGCTTAGAATAGTGCCAACCCATATCCTCCCGTGGGTGTTGTAAGAGGCGACTAAGGGAACTCTCACCAGAGAAGCGGGCAGCAGCGCTTCCCCTGTGGAATATCAATTTACTGCTATCCCCAACCCGTCTGCCAAGCATTGTGAATAAGGCAACCCCAAAAATGTAATGAAAAACCTTGGGAGAGGCCTTTGTCTAGCAGTGGACTTCTATAGGCTGAAGAAGAAGAGATGATGATGATGATTAACTGTTTGGGAATCTTCAATATAGTTGGGAAAGGCTAGCCTGGTGCTGAGACTATTTATTAAACCAAGTGTTTTCGTCTTCACATTTATTTTGTGAGATACCACAGCACTAATTATCTCTGCGATTCAATGACAATATACAATATGTAAAGAAAACCCTGTCCGATCCGTGAAGGTATTGTTAGGTATCGATAACTGATTCTACTAATGCCTACAAAGCCGGGATAAACTTAAAAAAAAATCGCCCTAAAAAAATAAATATTATTTCCCTAAAAGAGGTAACTTAAAACATGTGCAGTATGCCATACAGGTGTGGGCGAAGAGGGGCAGGGCACGCGGCACGTGGCCGCATCGCTATTCGCTCAGAATTATACCGCCAAAAACAATGTTGTCACTTTTTAAAAATTACCAAATTTTGGGGAAGTTGGAATTAATTCGCGGGAAAAAGAGGTTATTTCAAAATTCACTAGTATTGTTATAATGATGATTATATAAAATTTCATATTTTATTTGGTCATGTGTTTACCTAACCTTTATTATCCTTACGGGTCGGACAGGGTTTTCTTAACATATTGTATAAACATTATATTGAATTGCAGAAACAGTTACTGCTGTAATACTATCTGTTTCTGCTTTTTACAATGAATACAGAGACCGTTTTTTCTTTAATTTCTTCATTTTTATGTTTCAGCATGAAAGCCGCCGAAGCTACAATGAATCTACAACCTTTGGACAATATATTTTCTTCAGGTAAGAAAATTTCCTTTTATTAATCCTACAAATCCATTACTAATATAGATCAAACTTGACAAATTCAAACAATCTTTAAAAGAAGTCGCACCAGCGAATTGAATCTGTATAAATATCATCTTGATAAATTGTGTGATGTGAGCTGAGAGTAAAGCTAACAATACTGATAACCTTCTTTTTCTCTCAGGGTGAAAAACCATGGCGTAGACACTAGCAAAATGTATGTTGTAATTTCCAAAAAACCGCGTGCGACTACAACGCACACAGATTACCCATTCTAAAAATTTTACTTGCCCCCCCTAGGCCTGACTTGCCTTTATTTCTAGACAAAAGTCATATAAATTATACAAAGGGTGAGACAATGGGCCATCTTACCACTAAGAGTTGTCTTTAAAACCATATTTTCCATTTGATTTATTGTTATTTCGGAGAAGTACAAAACACATTAAATATAAATTTTGAGTTTCTGTGTGCTCTTTGGCAAAGGCTTCCCAAACTCCACAGGAAGGTCATTGCAGATAAACCGCAGCAGGCATTACCTAGCCGGCCATACAATCTCGGTACCGGACCTCAGGACTCAGGAGTCTTGAGTCGTGTCACTTACGACTAACGAGGCATAAAGTCGAATATGAGCCTACAAAAACTAATTCTCAAACATTATGCTGTTAATTTAGAAATAACTGCAACCCACCGTGTGAAACAGACACATGCAATACAAACAATGGTATCGAACTATATCTACCAACTTTAAACAATTATAACTTTGCTTTATCAACTCTATGTATTGTCTAACGGCATCCATACACGTCCTAAACTAATTACCTTTTACATTTCCAAACAATTGAAACCCCTACTTCATGTGTTTTTAAGGTCAAAATTGCGTGTGTGCTACCGATAGCTGTGTCGCGATTGTAGTAAAATAAATGAGGTATTTAAAGAATCCATTCTGGTAGTATGTACTTTACAATGGAGACTGTTTCGTAAGTATGATTATGTTACTGTTTAAATCTCACGTTGTTGCAAGATTTTTTGTATCTTTGTAGCAGCTACTTAGGGTTGTATGCACGAGAGTTATTAGATTTTATTACTGAGACCTTCAATAATTTCTTTACATTAGGCAGAGATCAGCGCTTTTTGAACGATGAAGATTCCAAAAGACGGTTTTAAAAAGCCCGCCCATATGACTATGCAACGAAAAAAAAAGCAAGCCTCTATTTACATTAAACCTACGTATGATCTCTAAAAAGATATTAAGTATTAATGATTTAGGCTTTGCGTTCATTTAAGAATTCAATATAATAGACTTCTTTTTAAAAGTCTTGATCGTTCCCATATGCAAACAGGACTCCCAAAAAGAACAGTAGAAATAATTTGCCACTGTCAATTATTATTGGGATCTTGACTTGCAATGGCGTAATATTTCATCTAGCATGGAAAGCACAAGGTCATTCCCCAACAATACAGTAAGTAATCATCAGAATAACCCCCACCCTCAACCTTAACGGATTAACCTGTTAAAAATTGGCCAAATAACATATTTTTTTGGCATCATTTTATTAATTTTACGCAATTTTCAAAAGGGTTTCACATCCCAGTCTCGCGGAGTCCCCCAATCGACTGGAGGTGTTGAATAGTTTAGCCTCAGATATAATTATTTGTTCAACCAAATAACTTCCACGTTGATTCGCTGGTTCTACGCACACATACGCAAATTTTGCTCATACAGAATCTAACGTGGAATCGAGGGACTCCTCGCAGTTTTCGTGACGTCAGCTTAAAATTTTATGTAAAATAACGGTGCATTTGTGTGAGTACGATGCGTGACAAATTTGGGGACTGAAGATTCTGAGTAGTTGTGCATTCCGTGCCTCATTGGAAGGCTTCAGAGGGATCGATGCCGCGCGTGCGCCCTCGCCCTCGCCCGTACAAAGGCAAGGCTGCTCCCTAGCAAGCTGGGCCTGTCAAAATAATACACGGTTTTCGCGAATTTCGCACGCGAGCCCCTCAAAAATTGTTTAAAAAATAATTTCACTTTAAACTTTTGCTCAAAAATGTCCTTTGGAAGTATTAAACGATTAGTTGTCCCCTAAGTATCGGTTATTGATCCCAGTTTATTACTTTGTATTTTTTTTTATTGTTATGTTTAATCTTTGATGTTATGGTGTCTTTTTGTGTTCGACAGTTAATTGAATTAGTGGTGTCACACAAAAATGTAGCTGGCTCAGTTTTTGCTGTATAGGTATGTATGAGACTTGTAGCATTCGTTTACTTGTTGCGCTTGATTTAATGTACTGATTACGTAATGCGACATTATAAACTTTAATGATTCTCCGACTACAGTAAAAAAATTGTGCTGTCTATAATATGCGAAAGTTATTTTGGTTTACTGCTAACAGAAACTGTTAAATAATATTTACTAAATAATTGGGCAGAATTATGTTGTATTCTAAGTGGTTTATTAAAGAGTCCCAGTTGGGCGCCACTATGTTGTACAACGCATTGTCGATCAATGAATGACTTGAGATCCTAGAATTAAATTTTCTCTCTACATAGCTTGGTTTATCAAAATATTTGGTTTTGTTTGTTCATATTAACAATATATATTCTTATATTTAGGGAGATCGAAACAAGGTGTTTCGAAAATACTAGGTTACAAAGACTTTACGAGATAGATTTTCTGAAAGATCTTGCAAAAAACGATAAACTTGTATTCATAAGTTTATTGTTAAAAAAACAATAAACTTATAGTCATGTTTATTGTTTTTTATATAATACAACCGATATTCATTGCTCCCGAGAGTGTAGCAAATAATCCAAAAGCACATGTCGATTAAATGCTGCACAAATATGTCAGCTAGAAACCCTTGCTACCCCCGACCTTTCATGCCGCACTATCACAGTCAACGATATCCCGAGAACACTAGAATTCAATTACATTCGCCCAGGACCAAATAAAAAACAAATACCAGTGACCTTCGTCACGTATTATAGGACCCTTTTAGGGGTAAACGTCTGTAGCCGACTTTTATGTTCGTCTTAACGTGCAATATTTCTTATGAAAAGAACGGAGCTTATATACACGTCACATTACCTGAATTTACTTCCTAATTGAAGTTTAATATACCGCATAATCCTTTTAAGCGAATATTGGATAGAATTTATGGAGGGTATTAGGATATTTCGTTTGATGCTCCTCTCTTTATACTGTTACAGTTCAGATCATTTAAATATTCATACTAATAACGTTTTAACATTGTACTCCTGATCGTCTGTGGTACTTCAGCAAAGGATTAAGTATTCAAATTTCCTTGAGTCCCCTAATATATTGACCACGCCTACACGGTCATTATCTTGAATGAACATGTTATGTGCACCGATGGGAACCATAACACCTACCCTTAATGTTTGGCAGAGAGAACCGTTGCAAACGCATCATCAATGAAATTACATCAATATGTCACTTTACCAATATTGACAGCGGCCTTTAAAAAGATACATAATATACCTAGTACATGCTTAAATCTGAATTTGAAAAAGAAAAAGAAAATTAAGGTCCGTTTACAGAATGTCACTCAAAACTCAAGCTTTACTGAAGTCTCGTTTGATTGGTTGAAACGTTAACGTTAACGAAACGATAGTTTTAAGTAATGTTTAAGCAGAGATCAATGCTTGAGTTTCCTTCTGGAATACGGACCTTAGACTCGTTCACGTTCGATAAATCTGTGACCGATTTTTGTAGTCGAAAAATAGAACGTGCTGACGTCAGTAGCGAAACTCATACGTTCACAAAAAGTTGGTCGGAAAAAAAATGGGTGTATCCCGACTAGAGATGGGCATTTACCCGGTAAAAACCCGATCTATGGGTAAATACCCATTTATACCTATTTTTACCTACCCAATTTTAATTTTTACCGGGTAAAAATTATAATAAGTTTAATTTAGGGTAGATCCGTAGTTACATCGTTATTATTATCGCAGATCATATTTTCATCAAGTTACAACCTGACATTAACCAGTAAATTGCAAAAAAATCGAGAAAATCTGAATGACACGGGCTGCCACTACGGAACTACCATTTTTTTGTTCTGGATGGGAAATCGTCAAATGACCTCTCCCGCTCTAGGCCTGTGCCTGTGTGTGCCTGTGCGCCAGGGCCACGGTTTCTTTTTAGGCCTCTGCCTCGAATGCACCCGCTGACTTACGGATGGGGTGATGACGCCAGCTTTCCCTTCGGAGCTGAGTAGTCCGACGGCAGTCGCACTCGTAAAAGCAAAACAAGCCAAACTATTATGAATAGGAAAGGAAGAAATGCACGTGACACAGTTAGGGCGCCGCCGCAAACGGCGCGCAGGAGCTACGCCCGACTCCTGTGACCTGTGGGCTAGGTCTAACGTGTCAGAGGCGGATACGGCTGAAGAAGCGAACCCAAACCAGGAAAATCCGTTGCGCTTTTCCTGGTGTGGTGACGCCGAAAGTATCTTGTTCTGGAGCCAGCTCGAAGGACTGTTTCACGGGATCCCGTTATCCCAGCGAGTGGTTCTGAGTGGTGATTTGAATGGTCATGTGGGTGAGAAGAGTGTCGGGCTTGAGCGTGTTCACGGCGGCTTTGGGTACGGCGGCCGCACCGCAGAAGGAAACAACATTCTCCAAACGAGTGCGGCCGCTGACCTTGCAATCGTGAACACCTAC
Organism: Sesamia nonagrioides; assembly: GCA_017933935.1. Classification (NCBI taxonomy): domain Eukaryota; kingdom Metazoa; phylum Arthropoda; class Insecta; order Lepidoptera; family Noctuidae; genus Sesamia; species Sesamia nonagrioides. The sequence continues at coordinate 1,009,647 of JADWQK010002064.1, forward strand.
TTCAAAAAGAAGCAGGAGCACCTTGTCACCTAGCGCAGCGGGCGAAGCGCTACCCGGATAGACCTACTGACTAGGAGACACCACATCGGCAAAGCCGGTGAGAGTCTCACTGGACAATACCGCCTCCTTGTCATAGAACTCTGCGTAAAGGCCCAACGTAGACGCGTAGAGCACTGCAGGCACCAGATTTGGTGGCGGCTGCTTGATGAAATAAGTCCCAGGAGTTCGCATCGGTTATTAGCGACAAGTGCGCTGGACCGATGGAGAATATGTCCAAGACCATTGGGACAGGATCCAGGCAGCTATTATTGGGGCGGCGCGAGTGTTACTCGGAGTCTCTAAGGGCGGCCGCAAACGTGAAAAGGAGACCTGGTGGTGGGACGACACAGTCCAGAGGAAGACGAGGGTGAAGAAAGCCCTCTTTAAAACGTGGCATCCGACTGGTTTGCCTGAAGATCGCGACGCTTATAAGGTTGTCAAACGTGGCACTAAAATAGTTGTAGCCAGAGCCAGACCACTTGCAAGCGCTTTACGAGAAGTAGGAATCATCTGAGGGGCAAAAGATCTTTTCCAAATTGGCATGTTCCAGGGTCAAAGCGGCATAGGATATATCCAAGTGCCGTTGTGTAAAAGACCCTACTGGCAACCTGCTATGCAAAGACCTCACGGTGAAGGAGATATGGCACTTGTACTTCCACGAGCTGCTGAATAAGCAGCACCAAGAGGTGCAGACACCGAAATTCATTCCAAATCTTGAATTAGTGCCCCCAATAACGCCCGAGGAAGTCCAAACGACTCTTCGTCGCATGGCAAATCGAAAAGCTATCGGAACTGACGGAGTCCCCATTGAGGCCTGGAAGGCAATGGGTTCTCGCGATGCGGGCATCTTAACTAACCTTCTGAACCGCGTGTTCCTGATCGGCAAAATTTCAAGCCAAAGGGGACTGAGTATTATTACTCCAGTCTTCAAAGGCAAGGGCTCGGTACACACCCTGAAGAATTATGAGAGGATTATAGACTCTCAGATTCGGCAGGAGTATGCTGTCCGGGAGTGTCAATATGGGTTTCGTCCAGGGTACGGAACCATGGATTCTATATTAACACTAAGGTTCACCATGGAGAGATCCAGATCGAAGAACACGCCTCTACATAATGCTCTTTCTATGTAGAAAGAGCATATGCAGTCCCCATACAGGCCTCAGCATACATGATCCACCTCCCTGGTTGCTTATGTATGCTGAGGCGATATCCTCACTGTCACTGTCCCCGTTGGAGCGGCGTGTGAATTGGGCGGCGACCTGTCCCACCGGACCTGACGAGGCAGCGGACTTACAGTACACCGCTCGCTGCCCGCCACCGCCCCGTTGTGCCGCGCCGCTGTTTTCGAGAACCGGTGCGTTTGATTTTACGCATAAGATCCTGCCGCTCACTCGCCGTCGTTGCCGCCGCCCCGCTGCCCGCAAGATTCGAGGCAGCGGCCTTAAACAACCCAAAATCCTTTTTTTTTTTTGTTTCCGGGGTGGAACATCCTCATGCGATGTCCGCCGCCCTGGAGCGGGCGACGGGTCTGTCAGACTATTAATGATTAAAAACCACCCCAGTGTTTCATCTCACACCTACACCGGGGGTTGCGAGAACGAAAACTGCTTCCGCAATCCTCCATTGATGCTGGCCCGCCACTGTGGGTCCGGTCCGGTGGGACAGGTCAGCCGCCCAATTCACACGCCGCTCCAACGCTCCACTTGGATATATCCTATGCCACTTTGACCCTGGAACATGCCAATTTGGAAAAGATCTTTTGCCCCTCAGATGATTCCTACTTCTCGTAAAGTGCTTGCAAGTGATCTGGCTCTCCGTCAGGCAGGTGGGGTTGACTTGGGTCCCAAAGATGGTGGTAGCACCCCAAAGCGCTCCAGTAACTGATCGTAGTATTGATGACGAAGCCAATTAAATAACAACTCAATTTATACCCGGTATTTATTATAAATACCCGGTAAAAATGGGTATTTTTTGTTTTTTACCTATGCTACCCTTTTCTACCAATTTTTACCTACCCATTTTTTACCCACCCGCCCATCTCTAATCCCGACCCATCCGATTATCGGTAAAAAATGGAAAGTTCGGAAATGTATGCACTCTCCAGACACTCGGCTGCATGCACATGCACCAATTTATTGGTGCTAGAAAAAATCGACGCGGGCGGGCAGCCGGAGATATACAACGTTATTTTTTATATATGCAAAACCACGAAACAACAAAACACGTGTCCAGTATTTTTAAGTAAAGAATCTATGTACAAAATTTCAAAAAGATATCATGAGAAGTCACAAAGTCATGAGCTTGTTATCTTCTCTGGTTTTCCCAACAAAAATATGGTAAACGCACCGATCACCCGCCCGTACAGGCGCGCCGCGGGGGGCCCTGTCTCACTGGGCCTCTAGTACTATGACCTACCAGCCAGCTGTGTTGTACGCTCGGTAAGCACACTGCAACAATATCTAAATGTATTTGGAAAAAACTATAACATGGCGTAAAAATTATTGGAATTGATTCAGTTGCTTATTCTGAAGAAACTATATTCAGGTTCCGTACAAAGAAAATAACGTTGTATAAAGAAGGCGTGAGCCTTCGCATGAGGGGTCGGCAGAAACTACAGAACGCCTTCATATATCTGGTCATACAAACATGCCGGCTGCCAGTACTACGTCATTATCATCATCATTATCATCATTTTTATCGTCCCACTGCTGGGCACAGGTCTCCTCCTCTCATACAGAGAAGGATTGAACGTGATCACCACGCTTGCTCAATGTGGGTTGGCGATTTCAGACTTAGAGTCCAGATTTCCTTAAGATGTTTTCCTTCACCTTCAGTCATTGGGGTCCAAGATATACTTAGAAAGTACATACATATAACTTTAGAAAGTTACATTGGTACTTGTCTGACCTGGGATCGAACCCACGCACTCATACTTGAGTGGCTGGTGTTTTAACCACTAGGCCACCACGACTTCTTTCCACGACTTCAGTACCTGACCTTTTTGAAGAACCACACCAATAAGATGAAGATATCTCCTAGGTGTCTTTTCATTCATTCTCAACATGACCAAACAAGCGTAGTCTATGAAATTATCTACATATATAATTATATATTCTTTCTCAAGTCGATTTCCTCATTACTGAGGGTCGTGATGTCCCCGTGGAATTATCTTCTCCTTTACAATAGTTTGCCATCTATTACGATCCCTGGCCGCAAGTATAGAATCATGCAGGCCGGTGTCCAGGGATGAACATAAATTGATGATATGTCATGTACCTACATATATTTTTAAATAGCACCGTAAGCATCATTCTTCAATATCATTCATACTTCAAGCAGTACAGCATAACCAGCCTGTGATGTTGCGCCTATGTATAAAATGTCACGTCTACAATTTTTTGGTTTTGGTATTTACCGTTTTTCTCAAAATGTTTTCTTTCGCCATTTGAGAGCAGTGATGACGAATATTTGTTTAAGAAATTCATAGAATAAAGTTATTCAGTTCAATTTCAAAATACATCACTTAAATCCCAAAGTGGCATACATCAGGCCCACTCATTGTCTCCCTTATACAGAACATCATCATCATCAACCTTTTATCGTCCCACTGCTGGGCACAGGTCTCCTCTCATACAGAGAAGGATTGAGCGTAATCACCACGCTTGCTCAATGCGGGTTGGCGATTTCAGACTTATAAAGTCCAGGTTTCCTCAAGATGTTTTCCTTCACCTTCAGTCATTGGTGTCCAAGATATACTTAGAAAGTACATATAACTTCAGAAAAGTTACATTGGTACTTGCCTGACCTGGAATCGAACCCGCGCACTCATACTTGAGTCTTCTCATAATTCACGTGATAGAATTAGAAGCGCTTTTGATTATTGCCCATCGTATCCACAAGCAGTAGCTGGAAAACTATATTTGGCTATTGTATATCGGTCATAGATTCTACATAATTTTCGAAACCTGCTAGATTTCAATTACAACTATAAAAGATGTGGAGTTATCGAGGACCTACAACATCTATTGTGGAATGTGTCCAATATGAGTCCAGTAGGAATAATTTAGTGAGATCATTGAATTTGAACAGAACTGATGTAGGAATGTTCCATACAATTCTATCTCAACCAAATGGTGACGACGCAAAAGCTTTGTTCAAATTCGGGGCCCACGTGTTATGAAAGTGTAATTGTTTAGGTTACGATGGAACTGACATATCTACGCTATGCGTAAAAGTCTCTATAAATCAATAAAGAGAAAAAAAACTATAAAAGATTAGCTGCGCGCTGTACTTTAGTACCCGTATAAGGTATTATTGTATATGTTAATCTCTGTTATAAGATACCTGTATGCCAAATGTAACAAACATCTATCCATCTATACATACATCCTCACAACGTTTCGTATTTATAGTATTAGTAGGATCCTACTAATTCTAACCTAATCCTACTTGAATTACCTAGTTACTTAATTGTAATCTGAACGAAACCTTTAAAAAAATCGCGTATACGCGCCTTTAGTAGTCATTGCTAACCTGTCTCCTAGGTTTTTTTTTTCATAGTAATTTTGTTTGGGTTGAACCCGGACAGGATTTACGTCAGAAAATAATTTCATTGCCGCTGCTTTCGAAACGGTGAAGAATACTTCGTGAGGAAACCGGCATATCCTAGAACTAAACTTCGAAGACGTTTGACATCTACCATCAATACTCTCAGCCGAAGAGGGCTCAGCAGTGGAAACCTTATTAGGTTAATTGTCCTTTATATCCCGAATCCATCATATTACTATAGTTAGTATTTAAACTACAAGCATACGGATCTTCTAATTCCCTTAACCAAAATGAAGTAGGTAGATATGTGTATTCAAGAAATATAGTAATACTCTTTGTATAAATTCGTCTCGCTGGATTTAACGTGTTTCACGCATACGTTCTGTTGTTTCTGTACTAATGCGTTCCACCGATTTGTTACTGCCCATGTGTCTTTGTTGGTTTACGAAATAGACGTAATTTCAACTGTTAATGTAAACACCTACGCCTTATAACGAGTCTGTAATGTTCCCAGTGTCTTTAGACTGGTGAATTTAAGAGGTCATGCTTATAATGATATGGTGGACTAAAGTTGGTACATCTATTCATTCTAATGATGATCATCTTCGACATAAACTTACATCGATACTCTTCATCATAACTCTAATAGTATATTATACTATTAGAGTTACATACTGTATAATGAGGTAACATTTGTGAATAGGGAGTAATTTCTGGTAGTTCTGATTCGATTTCCAAAATTCTTTTACATTGCCGAGTACCATAGAGTATGTTTTATGATTGAATACTATGCGAGCGAAGTCATCGTTTACTTTCTGATCATTTTTACGGGTCTCTTCTTACTCTAGATGTAACTTATTTAAAGCCCAAGCCCGAAACTCTAATATAACGTTATTTAAAAGATTCGAAATATCTTTAATAACACGAAAGTTAGGGTAGTCTACATTTCTTTCGAACCCCAAATTGGTTAAGGGCAATGGATTAATCCAATTTTTCCAATTTGTCCTTACAACTTTGCTCTTCCATTAGGGGTCGCTAAATCGTGTACCTCGTATATTTTGGGATGGCTTCATATCTTAGTTATTTTTTCGGGCAAAAAGCTGCGCAATTTTTCTCAACTTTAAATATAGCTTTATCGTCATAATTACGAGCATTTTCGCTGCCGAGTATAGGCCTTCTTATATAATCATATATCCATTTACTGTCTTGCAGTGCCAAGGTTTACTGATCTGTGGGAGTCTCAGCCCGTTATTCCCCGCGATCTTCTGTAAGTTGTCCGCAAGTGTAATTCATCTGGCTGTTGGTCTGCCAACGCTTCGACTACTGCAGCCAAGTAACTGTAACAACCATTGCGACGGCTGCGTTAAGGCTTTGTTCTAGCTGTTATTACCTCGTCTAGCCGAGATTTCTGCCTATTCTTTCATTTCAACAACAACATAGCACTACGTTCAGAATATTAAAAGTGCGCTGTTAAAATGCATTAACGACAAAGTAAATATTACTTCCTCGCAATCTTCGGACTAGAAACGCCGTGCACTTTTTAATAGGCACGCTGACAGTTTCATTCAGCAATATGAAACCTGGAAAAGAGGCCGGATAACGTTTGAGTGTAGCAGAAAATTTTTTCAGCCCCATTCGTCGGGACAAATCCGAGCAATTTACCTTCAGAGTCGAATAGACTTCCTTTAAAATTAGTCTAAAGAGTCTTCTTGTAATTATAGACTTACAAGAAGACTTTTTAGTTAGTCAAGACATCTATACTTCTATAGTAATGTTTTTACATGCTTTTTATTAGCTTCACTTGTATGTTTGCTTGCTTGCTTGTTTGTTTGTTTGTCCGTCTCTAACTCTTTGGACTACGAGTGAGCGGCTCATTACTGTAAAATGTCCCACCGTTTTCAATACGTTCGTTCGTTCGTTTTTTTTTAAAAAGAATATCGAACTAAATTTTTTTTAAAAACGCTTGAGGCGCTTAATATACAAAAATTATGGCACAAAGCGCCACACGCTTTTTTTAAAATTATTTTTAACTTTTTAGTTTCATATTTTTTAAAAGCATGTTTGGTTTCGTTTTTTAAACTATATTTATTGTATATCTCCCGTAATAATCGAGACATTTTAACAAACATACCGTAAATCTAAGGTCGTTAGTATATGGGGATATGCAAAAAACGTGTATTATATCACCCAACAGACCCTACGGCACGTGCCGACATAATCCCGTTATGTGACGAGGTGTTAATTAGATTTCTCAAATATCGCCCAATTGGAAATTTAGAGCCGAGATGAGTGAGGTGTGCTCAAAGAGCAGAACAAATTAGGGGGTTTAGGATTTAAAGAGGTGTGTTCTAATACTTGCCTTAGCATTTTTGTTTGGCTAGGTTACTTCAAGAGCGTTTAAGGCAACATTAGGTACATCAGCCCTGTACCTCCTGATGGGTTAGACAGGGTTGTACCTCTATAGATACAACCCTGTCTATGTGTCCATCTACATTCATGAATTTTGACGCCAAAGAATTCTTACTAAACTATTATTATTGTATTAATTTCCTTTGTAACAAATCTTTTTTTTTTATGTTCTTTACAGTTATTTAGTGATTACTATTGTATATGTATAGGTAAGTAAATGTTTTAGGTTTGTATTTATTGTATACTAGCTTTCCGCCCGCGGCTTCGCTCGCGTGTAGATCAGTTAATATCGCGCTTTTCAGATTTCCCTCGAGAATTTCATTTTTTGCCGGTATAAACTTGAAAATGACTTCCGTTCCGACAAAGCAATCCGTTTAGTAGTTACGGCGTGAAAGCGGAACAAACAAACAAACAAACTGACTTTCCGATTTATAGTATTATAGTTAGGATGTCAATGGACAGACTACGTACAATATTTTACTCTAATTTCACTTTTCATGCATCCAGAGGTTGTCTTTAAAAGATCGTTGGTGGCCCGTTGGTAAAATATAGAAATTTTACAAAATACAGAGTTTGTAAAGGAGCTCCTTACTACGTCGAAGAAGTCCAAAAAAAGTTAAAATGAATTCGGGAATAACTTCTGTTTGTGATTGCCAAGTATGGAAAGCCAAAACTCCCAAGATTTCCAAAAGTTCATCAAATTTAATGACCTCTCCCGCTCTGGGTGGAGCGGAAAGGCTTGTCAGACTTTTTTTTTTATCTATATTACTAGCTTTCCGCCCGCGGCTTCGCCCGCGTGGAGTTCGGTTATATCAAATCAAATCAAATCGCGCTTTTTAGATTTCCCTCGGGAACATCAGATTTTTCCGGGATAAAAGGTAGCCTATGTTCTTTCTCAGGGTCTAAAGATTGTCTGTGCCAAATTTCATCAAAATCGGTTGAGAGGTTTAAGCGGGAAAGCGTAACAGACAGACAGACAGAGTTACTTTCGCATTTATAATATTAGTATGGATAAACTAGCGCTTGACCGCAATCCTGCCTGATGGTAAGCAGTGACGCAATCGTTGATGGTAAAGCGCACTAGTTTATTAAGAGCCTATTCACTCTAGCCTTGAAGACACTCAAATTGTAGTCCGACGGAAACACCGCCGCTGGCAAACTATTCCAGTCCCTCGATGTACGCGGTATAAAGGAGGAGGCGAAACGCTTCGTCCGGATCGTAGTGGTGTTAACAACGTAAGGGTGGAAACCAGCCGTACGACGGGTCGTCCGCTGGTGGAACGGAGATGGGGGAATTAAATCATGCAATTCCCTCGCACACTCCCCGAAATGCATCCTATAGAACACCGAAAGGCTGGCTACTCTACGCCTGTGCTCTAGGCTTTGGAGACCAACTCGAGTTAGATCAGGGTCACCAGTCAGCCTCTTTGCACGTCTCTCCACTGAATCCAAAGTGGCCAGGTGACACTTGGCAGCACCAGCCCAAATGTGGCTGCAGTACTCCACACACGAACGAACCTGTGCTTTGTATAACATTAGAAGCTGCCCAGGTGTGAAGTACTGCCGGACCTTTGCGATAACGCCAAGTTTCTTGGCAGCCACCCTAGCCTTGGACTCAATGAACCGCCCAAAGTTAAGGTCCGAGGAAATCTCAACTCCCAAAAGCTGAAGGCGGTCGGAACACTCCAAGGACACATTCCGAAAAGTAGGAGCCAAGGTAAACGGGCTCCTTTTGGCGGTGAAAAGACACGCCTGTGTTTTGGCGGCATTGAATGCTACAAGATTGGCATTGCCCCATTCGGAGACTGCCTGCAGTGCAACACTCGTTCGCTCAACCATGGCCTCTCTTTCGGACCGGATTGATTCCCTACTAGCCCGAGCACCCGGCAGGTATCTCTCTACAACTGTGCTGTCATCTGCATACCCATAGATACCGAGCATCAGCAGATCGTTAATATGCAGCAGGAACAGAGTTGCAGAGAGAACAGACCCCTGAGGAACACCGGCATTAGTTGACATGGGCTCAGAAGAGCATCCATCGACAACAACTCGGAGGGACCGTTCAGTCAGGAAGTCTTTTACCCAGCCAGTCAGGCTAGGGGAAATGCCGTACGCTGGAAGCTTACTCAAAAGGCCAGCGTGCCATACCCGGTCGAAGGCCTCCGAGACATCAAGGGAGACAGCAATCGCTTCCCCATTCCTCTCGAGGGCCTCGCCCCACAAGTGAGTGGCATACACTAGTAGGTCCCCAGTTGACCGATTTCGGCGAAACCTGTACTGTCGGTCACTGAGGAGATCGTTACCTTCCAGGTATGCCAAGAGGCGCGAGTTCAATACGCGCTCCATAATTTTGCAAAGTATGGAGGTGATCGAAATCGGCCGATAGTTGGCAGGATCGGCACGACTACCCTTCTTGGGCACGGGCTGCACGTTAGCAAGCTTCCAGGACTTGGGCACTATACCAGTCCTAAATGAGAGGCGATACAAGCGCGTTAATACAGGAGATAACTCGGGCGCACATGCTTTAAGAACAATCGCTGGTATACCATCCGGACCACTAGCCTTATTCACGTCCAGACGACACAGTACTCTCAGAACCTCCTTGTTCCTAATGCGAACCTCAGGCACTGAAGCTCCGCAATGAGATAAATTAGGTGGAGTAGCACTGCCAGTATCAAGACGCGAATTATGGGCAAAGAGAGAAGCAAAGAGACCTGCTTTCTCTCTCGCCGTATGAGCCAGTGTTCCATCAGGCCTAACCAGCGGGGGCAGTGAGGGCCGACAGAAGTTCGCCTCAACCGACTTGGCAAGGGACCAAAAAGATCTGCTACCGGATGGCTGCGCAGATAACTTGTTGCCAATATGGGTGATGCGGTCGAAGCGAGCCTTCTTGAGCGCTTTCTTGTAGGACTTGGCAGCACGGTTAAAGGCTGTCTTCTTTGAGCTTAGATCCGGAGCTCCGCGGTCACGAGCGTCAACCCAGGCGAGAAATGCCGTGTGCTTACGCTGTTCAGCTTTTACACCATCGGCATTGAACCATGGGCGAGCCGAGCCACCGACGGGCACGTCATTGAATGGGATAAAATACTCCATAGCTTGACGCACCACATCGGTTATAGCGTCCGCACAGCTCGACGGATTGTCAGAAGAGAAGCAGACCTGCTGCCAAGGATAAGACGCAAAGAAGTGGCGCATCTCATCCCAATCCGCTGACCTGTATCGCCACAATCGCCGTACACCACGAGAGTCGTGATCTGGTGGGGAGAAGGACGACACAGACTTCACCAGACAGTGGTCTGAAGTTCCCAACGGTGAGGAAACTGTTACAACACATCTGCCCGGATCAGTGGTCAGCAGAAGGTCCAAACAGTTGGCAGTGTGGCCAACTACATCAGGCACCCTAGTCGCTTGCTCTACCAGCTGGGAAAGGCCCATAGAAAGCGCGAAGTTTCGCGCTTCTCTCCCAGCGTGGTTGGTCCTCTGGTATGGGAAGAGCCAGTCCTGGTGGCAGGCGTTGAAGTCCCCCAGAGCGACGAACTGAGCGTCAGCAGCCTCACTGAGGTGGTCGAATAACCGAGTTGTCTCCTGATCACCGCTGTGCGATCGGTAGACACAGGTGTAGACAATCTTGTCCACACCAGTGTCAACCAACAGCCATCAGGACGAAAAATGAGGGTCTTCGAGGTGACGGAGACGCCGGCAACAGATGTCATTGCGAACATACACACAGACCCCGGCTCGCTGCAGGAAATGATGCTCCAAAGAGTATCCCGGATAGCCGAGGTATGCCGCATCAGGCGGACATCTGATCTGGGTCTCCGTCAAGAAAAGTAGATGTGGCTTTTCAGTCTCAAGGTGGAAATGTACTGCAATGAGATTGGAGTGCAGACCTCTAATATTTGCGAGGTGCACTTTAAATGAGAGGACGTGCGCCCGCTGTGCACACCTACTTTTCTTTATTGAACTTTTCATTTAAAAAAAAATTGAGTGAATAGGAAGGAAGACGGCAGTTGAGTGAGGTGATGCAACGTTAAACCTCACAATGCGACCAACGATGCCGGGCCAGAGGGAGATTGATCTGGAGACTGCGGGGACGCCCGAACCCCCCCAGGGATCGCCATCGGGTCCTCTCGTCCGGTCGCCAACCGGCACGATGGGGCCACCCTGGGATTTTTCGCAGTTGGCGGGGCAGCCTTTCGTATGTGGCTGGCACACTACTTGGGCCCCCAACTACCTGCGGTCGGCCAGCGGAGCACCGTGCTTCGGATCCCGCTACCCTCCAGGACCAACCTCCCGACACAACAACATTTGGCGCATCGCACCCGGTACACATCGCAACACAACTGCTCAGACCCGTCCTCTGTACGGCTTCACCAGACATCATGCCGGAACATGACGAATCGCTTGGCGGCACGACTTTGTCTGGTGGGTGGTAACTTACGCCGGCGGCTGATGTTGAGGCCTACCACCGAGGAAAAGACTTTTACTAACTAAAATCCACCCGTGTTCCTTCACTTACCTGTAGGCCACGGCCACGGTTTCTTTTTTAACCAACCCGCAACCCTGACCCAGTCTGTACTGACCCTGGAAACCAAAACAGATCTCTTAAATCACATTTTTTTAATACTACCCATTATTAAGTTATAAATAAAGAATTTATAACTTTAATCATTTTTTATACATAAACTCCTGTAAATATACCCCATCCTTACATCATCATCATCATCGTCATTATTAATATAATAAAGCCGAAAAGCTGTCAACGCGTAAATCACTGAAAGTAACAGTCCGTTCTTTATGGCAATGCAAAAAAAAATTGGCTAAAAATATTTTGTTGTCTACATTTCAGGAATGTAATAATGTTATCTTAGAAACACGTGTTTTCTTTTTCTTATCTACACTGCCCTACTGACCGACGATCGAAGTCTAGAATCAGTTTTTTAAACGTATAATGTCAACATTGCCAACCCAAAGAAAGCGATAATGTTTATCTATTTATTCGCTTCCACGCTCAACTGATTGCCTCGACTTGAAATTTAATATCTGGGAATCTCGTTATCTGATATATCCAGAGTATTTTCCCATAAGAAAACTGTAATGTGCCTCTATATAGTGTTTGTTTACATTCCCGACAAAGCTATTTACTATCCTAGGCTGATCATCAAAATCAAAATCAAAGCATTTATTTCAAATAAACCAGTTACACGCACTTTTGAATTGTCAGAAGGTCGGTCAGTCAATAAAATGAAGCTAGTCGCCCATTACAAAGAGTAGGTACCTATGGAGAAGAACGGGCAAGAAATTCCATGGACACTCTTTTAAATTATCAAAATGTTTTCTGACAATACGTAACATTTTGATCCTGTGCTTTGAAGGTTTGGGTTTTAATTCTTATGTACTTTACTTTAGTTATGAAAATATTCAGGCATATTATTATAAATATCTATTGTCCTTTACAAAAATCTTATTTGGCCCGAATGTATGATTGGTTATTTAATCTGGCAATGCTTTGAGATTTGGTCCTCGGCATTGTCCTCTTACCGTGAAAAGTCAGGTGAAGCTAGCTTAGAGGTAGCTGTTAATCCTTAGTATTAAAATTAAATAAAACTATTTTTATATAAGTATTTAAGCCAATTTGTTCGCATCCGTGGCAGTCTTCGTGTCGGTGACATAGCAGACAAACTGCAAAAGGGTCGCCCACGCTGGTACGGTCACGTCTTACGAAAACCGGCATGTTACGTGGGTAACAAATGTCTTGCCATGGCGCCTCCGCCGGGCCGGAAAAAGCGAGGTAGACCAAAGAAGTGCTGGCTTGACGTTGTAAGAGATGACATGCGTCAATATCTCTCGTTTTTTTTTTGAAGATTCATTTCCGTGACACGCAGCTCCTGCTTGTGTCGCTCAAGCACAGGCCACGCCTCACTGTCATACAGAAGAACAGGTCAAATGATGGCTATGACATCAAGGCCATACTCTATTCGCGTTAAGATAGATATTTAAAGAAACCTTTTACTTCGTTTCTGTTTAACCGATTTCAACTTCTATTCCCTAGGCATATATAATAAAGCATAAAAGTCGTTAAAAACCAGCAATTTACTGCAGCCGCCATTTGTCATTCCACCGACGGCTAATAAGACTCAAAATCGCTTGAACGGACAGCAACAAAGGTTTTCTTAAATGTCCTGAGTGTCTGGCAGATTTATTGAGTGACTTCATACAGCACCAATACGTCTCAATGTTTTTAAATTACTGGCCTAACAACATGGTTTATTAAATCTGTTGTTACATAAGTTTGACATCTTAAACCTCTTCAAAATCTTAAAGTTGCTCCTAAAATCCCTTTAATAATATCTTTAGAGATATTTAAACACTTCACAGCATTCACGAATACTCTTAGATGACGTCAAGGGGAATCAAAAGCGTTAAGCGTTATTGTCTGCTCACTGATGGCCCTTTGTCTTTGGTATCAAGTATCAACCCTCGAGACCTTACCTTTCTATAAAATCCCAGGAGAAACCTTTTAGAGGCTTAAATCTGTGTCCGGATATCATTTTTGTAAAGCTGTGGTTGATAATAAGCGTTTCATAAATTTTATAGACGTTTAAACGTCAAAAAATGGATGGTTAAGCAGACTTATTGCATGAGAACCTTTAATTTCCGTATCTACATGTCTGTCACCTGTACATACGTGCCTTCATTTAGAAAAAAATATAATAATGGCGGAAATGGCAAGTTCAAAAAATATTGATGTCACGTGATGAAACTTTGAACGTTTTTCTTTTTCTTCAGCCTATAGAGGTCCACTGCTGGACAAAGGCCTACCCCCAAGGCTTTCATTGCTTTGGGGGGGGTTTGCCATAACATAGGGATATGCTTGACAGGTGTGTTGTGGATCGCAGTAATTTGATATTCCACAGGAGAAGCGCTGCTGCCCTCTTCCCTGGTGAGAGTGCCCTTAGTCGCCTCTTTCAACACCTATAGCAGGATATGGGTTGAAACTGTTCTAAGCCCGGTACCACACGGGTAAACCATGAATGTTAATATCCAGGAAATGTCCCTTTCGGGGTTTGGTCTTTCCGACATACATATGTACATAGGTTCAATAACAGACCGCAATAAAAAAAAACACATTGGCGGTCAGGTCATGGCCCTCCCTTTAGTTGTTGTTCAAAACACTTAGGAACTTTTATGCGTATCTGGCTGCGCCCAGCAGTTTCACTCGGGTAAGTTTCGATCCCGTGTAAATATCGACATCAAAATTATCCTATTTGTAAATCCAACTAATATATCATCTATGATCAAATTTCATCCGAACATGTTCAGTAGTTTTTGCGTGAAAGATTAACAATCATCCGTACCTATGTCATCACAAACTTTCGTATTAATTATAATATTAGTAGGAAGAAATTTAGATCCAGCCCCCTAATCGGGGAACACATTTTTGTCAAATGATTGCGACTAGTTGGGATCATTTGGACCGAACGAACCAATGGGCGGTCCAAGCGATCCCAACTAGTCGTAATAATGTCATTGACACAAACAATCAATGCACACATGATCCAGATAATGGAAGGGCTGCGTATTGACTGCGAAGGGACTTGGAGCTAAAAATACGGGCTCACGTTCACTCTGGCTGGATTTAATCGACTTCAGTCTCTTCCGCTGAGTTTTATTACGTATAAAGCTGTATCTTTACCTGAAAGTTGGGGCCAGTGTGTGTCGATCGAAGAGAAACATCGTCCGCAACAGCTGCGCAGTAGTTTGCGCCAATATTGGCGTTTGTTGGGTCCAATGTGTGTAGTCGGGGGTGAGCTATGTGCTCAAGTGTGTATTAAGTGTTTAGTCGCTTCTGAAGTTGCGAAAGTACTTGTAGTATCACAAAGAGGCGTGTAGCAGAAAATTATATACGGAAGTTGGTGGAAGTAAGATTTTAGGGTATTGTTATTATTGTCGTTTTGGATTACCATGGCCAATACGTAAATATGCCGTGCGGTGTTTAGCAAACTTTTTTGTAGAGAGCTTGGGTAGAACATATTGCAAAATATATAGGCTGTATCTGACATCGCAACGCAAACTTCGCGAAAAGGCTAGACCGCATGCCACTAATATAATTATGATAGTCATTTATGTCGTTAATGAACGGTTACAGAATACACACTGTTTAAAAAAAAAGTGTCGGCTCGGCTTTTGAACGTTGCAAGCGTTCCGCCGTGCGAGTTTGTAGGTATAACGTTGATCCCTGATGTGAACTCTATTAAATCAGCTGATAAGATCGTTTTTCGGGTTTTGTTTTCATTGCGCTTTTTTATGTAATTAGCGAATAATTTAATTTGTACTTTAAAATCTTATTGGGTTATAAAAGTATATGTATATAGCAATTGTGAATGGTCTGAAGTGAAAAAAAAACTACATTTATTTTTTTTAAATCATGAAAGAGCTGACGAAAAATTCCACCACTGGGGGGTTCAGAATCATGTACTGGATCCATGGTACTCGTTTGTGCGTCGATGTCAGATACACCCTATATGTATATTTTGTGAATATTTTTTGTCGCCTCGACCAGTTTGATTGCACTTTTTATTTTAAACAAACAATGAAATATATTAGATACTAGCTTCCCGCCCGCGGCTTCGCCCGCGTGGAGGTCGGTTATATCGCGCTTTTTAGATTTCCTTCGGGAATAAAAATTTTTTCCGGGATAAAAAGTACCCCATCATTAAACCGGACTTCTAACTTTACGTCTACAAAATTTCAAAGCAATCGGTTCAGTAGTTACAGCGTGAAAGCCGAACAAACAAACAAACAAACTCACTTTCCCATTTATAATATTAGTATGACACTTTTCCATTTATAATATTAGTATGATTCGGTTATATCGCCCTTTTTAGATTTCCTTCGGGAATATCAATTTTTTCCGGGATAAAAAGTACCCTATTACTTATTTAATCCGGACTTCTAACTTTACGTCTACAAAATTTCAAAGCAATCGGTTCAGTAGTTACGGCGTGAAAGCGGAACAAACAAACAAACTCGCTGTCCCATCTATACTAATATATAAAGCTGAAGAGTTTGTTTGTTTGTTTGTGCGCGCTAATCTCAGGAACTACTGGTCCGATTTGAAAAATTCTTTTTGCGTTGGATAGCCCATTAATCCAGGCTATATAACATCACGCTGCGACCAATAGGAGCGGAGCATAACTAACCCTACGCGAACGAAGTCGCTGACGGTCGCTAGTTTATAATATTAGTATGATACCTACAGACTAAGGTCCGTATTACCATAGAATAAAGAGAGGGAAGTACGTTATCTTCATACAAACGGACCGCGCGCGGCTTGTACGTGTGCGCCATAGTATCTATGCGTCGCCGCACGCACACCTAAACACAATATTAGAGTGCCTATGACTGCGCTAGTCGCGGCTAGCACGGAACGAGGTTCGCGCGTCACGGCTTTTCGGCACATTAGCTTTTAAAAAATGATCACATAAACTGCAAAGTTGGTATGTCTATTTATGAACAAATAAAAGACTTATATTTTTCAAATTATATTTCTAAAAGTTATTTACAAGGATACGGATATATTACACATTAAAGTTTAATAACAACGCGTTTCGTAATAGTCGAAACCGAAGAAAGTAGGTATTTTTCTGTAGCTAATTTGTAATTTTGTATTAAATGTGTGATTCAATAGATGTTATGTTTGTATTATTTATATTTGTATTAATTAAAAATAAAAATAAATATGGTTCTTTATGTGTACAAAACTAAAAATAAAAATTACAAAAAAAAAAAAAACTGACTAGTATATGTAAACTAAATACTAAGCAAATAATTTAAACATAAGCTCTTAGTCTATAAATATTTGTTAGCGGTTTGGGCGACAACCGTAACCGACGAAGCGCGGACAGTCGTCAACCCTAAGACAGTAGGCAATTAAATCGCGGATTGGGTCGCAGATAACCTACTTCCCCTCTTTATTCTATGGTATTACAGAACGTCACTCAATTTCAAGTTCTACTTAAGTCTCGTTTCAAGCCAATTGATTGGTTGAAACTAGTTTTAAGTAATGCTTAAGCAGAGATCAATGCTGGAGTTTCCTTCTGTAATACGCACCTAAGACCCCTTAATGACTGCATCGTTGATCTGGTGACTGCAAGCGCTATTGCTGAGGAAATTCCAGGATGTGATTCCCGGATAGAACAAATTGTTGTTAAGTTTCTTTTTTTACGTCTGGAATTTCTCAGTAGCTGCTCATAGTCCAGATTCGTACCAGGTTGATGGAAATAGGAATGCTTCATTTCTACGTTACTTGAACTGAAAGTAGGTACATCTCTATAGAACTCTTTGGACAATACAGGCGAGACATACTACCCCTTACTGATCTAATAAAGAAATGTCGGTCCTGCCCAGACTTCCACACCTGGTAGCAGTGGACCAACAACAACATGATAAATATAGAACTGACCACATTGAAACAAAATTCTATCTTTCTTTTCTTTAGAGTGAATACTACTTCAACTCTTCAATGGCTTCTGTGGTTAGATACCACAATTTTGCCAATAACACGTGTAACAAATTATAGAAATTTGTTAAAAAAATATTTCACAATAATGGCGGATATCGCCAATGACAGTTGAAAAAACGGCCGCGTTAGCCGACTAAGAGGAGATTTGATACAAAGCCATTATGTGGCCACTATGCTGCGATATTTCAATGTTCTTTATGAATTATTTACTGAATGCACTTTTTACTACATAAATCACGCGCTTTTATTTAGTAAACGACACTATAAATAATTTAAAAGTCCAATGAAAAATGAGCGTGACATTCATCTTAGCTTTCCTGTCAAAAAAAAAAAAAAACTAAACAAAAGTCGGTCTGTGAAAGTTTAAGATAGCCGTATTGACATTGCAAAGTGGCGACAATACTCTAGGACTCTGATTTGGCTTCGTGCCCATTGCATTAGGCTAGTGTATACGAATACGAATGGTCACATCTTTGAGCTATCCGCCTTTTACATAAACATTTCCGTGCGGCGTTGTCTGTGCGAGAAATTCTTCTCTGACATTGACGGACTGAAGTTTCTAATCAAAGCTACATAGGAAACTCGGTAGAATAATTTGTTTGTATTTGGAGGGTATGTCATGATTATGATGTGTTATGCCTCTATCGATAAGATAATGATGAACATGATATTGAATTTAAAGTATTTCATGAAAGTATTACTATTACTGAATACTAGTGTAATTATGATTATCTGGGCGTATTGAACGATTGACCACGCGCCGCGATAAATCACGTGGTTCCCGCCGTTGCTTGGTTTGGTATTCGATTTCGCTTCGCTACGAAGCGATGTTACATTGGCTACAGGCCCTGTGCCGTATTCGTTGTAGACCGGATAACAGAGTGGTAACAGCTTCAACTTATCTTGTTGTAAATCGTGGGTTCGAATCCATTCTTTGCGTAAATTATATTATTTAATCACCACTTCTCTCAAAACGGTGAAGGACAACTTGTGAGGATATCTCGGTGGTAGGCCATAACATCGGCTGCCGGCAGAAGTTACCACCCACCAGACAAAGTCTTGCCGCCAAGCGATTCGTCGTGTTCCGGCATGTTGTCTGGTGAAGCCGTTCGGAGCACGGGTCTGAGCAGTTGTGTTGCGTTGTGTGGCGGGTACGATGCGCCAAATGTTGTTGTGTCGGGAGTTTGGTCGTGGAGAGTTTCCAGATCAATCTCCCTCTCCAATCCTCCTCCCGATCCAATCCTCGTTTGGTCGTGTTGGTCTTGGGTTTAACATTGCATCACCTCGCTCAACTGCCGTCATCCTTCCTATTCCTAAGTTTTTTAAGGGAATAGACTTAATAAACTAGTGCGCTTTACCATCTACGATTGCATCACTGCCTACCATCAGGCGGGATTGCAGTCAAGCACTAGTTTATAAGTATTAAAAAAAAAATATCGGCATGTCCCAGAAAAAATCTGAAGGTACCATCAACCCGCACTGGTTCTGCGTTCTGGTAGATTACGGACCACTCCCTCTCACGGAGAGGAGGCAGTGGGAACGCTAAAGACTGATTATGTATAAGTTCATAAGCTGTCGAGTCAGCAACGACGAAGTAAAATCAAAAAATTTCTTTGATTCCAAGTTTTTTATGAATGAAGAAAATTGTGTTGTGTAAAAATGTTCATAGTTTAACTATTGTAATTGTAATTACCTGTTTTTTATTCCCCACTGGAAAGCGGAAAGCGTTGGATGCAGACCGCGTCCAATCGTTCTTTTTGGAAATCCTTGGGGGAGACCTATGTCCAGCAGTGGACTTCATGTGGCTGAGATGATGATGATGATTCCCCACTGAAGCAATAATGATTTAAATGGATTATAAATATCTGAAGAATTCATAGAATTTTGTATCTATGAATACGACACAGATACGACATAGATTACGGCGCGTTCAATTGCTGAGTACAGTTGCTTTTTCGGCTCGGGTCGAAAGAATATTTTCGGCATTCAATATAGTGCACAGCAAAATAAGAAACAAATTAGGCACCGAGAAGGTAGCCAAATTAGTTTTCCTTTTGAAGGAACCCAATACTAAAAGATAATAAAGTTTACTACTAAGTTTATTAATACTTACCATAAGTATTTGTTCATGTTTCTTTTTTAGTCTGTAAGTTATTACTTTCCTTGCAATTTTTTTTATCGCTACTGTTTTTTAAATTCTTGATTTTATTGGTAGAACTTGTTTAATTACCTTCATTGTATTAGTAATAAAAGTAAACCAAAATAAGTTGTTTTCCTTTTAATGAAGAACTGACTGTTAAATTAAAAAAAAAGACAATAATAACAAATAAGACAATAACTTCAAAAAAATCTGATTTCAATCAAATAAACCTGATTTAAATCAAATTAATCGGATTATTATGATTTTTTTGAAAAAATCATGATTTTTATCAACCCTGCAACTAATGCTAGGAATTGACATTATTGACGGGAGTTTGGACGGGAAAGCTAAGATGAGTGTCACGCATATTTTTCATTGGACATTTTTCATTGGACTTTTAAAATTATTTATAGTGTCGTTTACTAAATAAAAGCGCGTGATTTAGGTAGTAAAAAGTGCATTCGGTAAATAATTCATAAAGAACATTGAAATATCGCAGCATATTGGCCGCATCATGACTTTGCTTCAAACCTCCATCATAGACGGTTCAAGCGGCCGTTTTTTTCAACTGTCTTTGGCGATATCCGACATTATTGCGAAATAAAATTTTCAAAGAATTTCTATAGTTTATTACACGTGTTATTGGTAAAATTGCGGTATCTATTCCACAGGCCATTGATCTAGAGTTGAGATTGAATCTGACCTTAAAAAAATAATAAGAAGAAGACATTATTGACACACTTCACCCAAATTTTCTTGCCAGATTTTTACAGATCGATCGGCTGTTAAAAATATAAAAACCTAAACATATACAAATAATATGATTTACCAACCTTTGTGGTTGAATCTACTTGGTCTAATGGTGATGCTAGGGGTATTAAAGTTTGTATCCGAATGCAGTTACGGTACCGTCGTCAATTAATTACTTGAATATTTTAATTAGAAGAGAGAACCGAGTGGAATGAACCAGTGTTATCATGTCAATAAACATGAACCAAGGTAATGCGTTGTCCCACGACACACGTAAGTAGGTAAAGGGGTTCTTTTATCGCTACTGAAAATATTATATTAAAATTACCTGCGCCCCGCAGTTTTATCCGCATAAGTTTAGATCCCTTGGGAACACCCGGATAAAAAACATTCCTTTTTTTCTCTGTGCTTAATTTTATGTATTTAGGAGCTTTCGCATGAAAGATGGACAACATAAATCCATGTCAATCTTTCACGTTCAAAACTTGGTTCCTTACGAAACAATGGCTTTCAAATTGTTTTTGTAATACATCTGGCGAATTGTGGTACACTGTACCTTTTAAAACAACCGTATTTCTTTATTTGTCTGTGAAGAAATCTTGAAAGAATTGGAAGAGAACCGGGAGATATCATTAGCAGCTCAGAGAAAACATTTTGTCCCATTGATATAATATTAAACTAAGGTAGATACGTCACTAGCGCACTGAAAATGAAGCGTACAAAAGGAGGTAAGTCCAGCAAGTCGCTTTAGTTTTCGTCGATTCTATTTAAGCGCAAACGACAAACACTAGCCATCTTTTTCTTCTCTAAGCTTTAGATTGCGCCCCATCTCACTCACACTGCCAACGTGTGAAATGTACGCAGAATAAAAAAATTGCATGTGTGTGCTGCTGCTCCGATCGGCATATTTATTTTGGTTAATTTGTTAGAGCATATCATATCTGTTTAATATTATATCAATGTTTTGTCTCCATTGATGGCAATTGGTTGAGGTGCTTCTGGCTTATAATAATAAATGCATAGGTCGTGACTTCGTGTGCCGAAGCCGAAGTTATAACCAAGACCCCTCCGTGGCTCGGATAACACATTAAGCTGAGGTCTCGTTAAGCCGGTTGTCATTTACGAATATAAGTTATGGGCCTGCAGAAGTCCGAAAATCTGACAATTAGGCATACCAAGGGGTACCGAATTAACTGGGTTATTGAGGTCTGGTAGACAGTAGCTCCATATTACATAATATTGGTAATCAGTTGCCTCTGGTTAGGCTGAATGCCGATCCCAACATATTTGGGAAATTCTGGGCAGAAGATGATGATAATAGGCTTTTTACATGCAAAATGTGGGTGTATCTACAAATAGGTCACCTATGTGATTACTGGCCTAATATAATGTATAGGTCACCTCTGTGATTACTGGCCTCTATCATAATCATCTCAGCGTTAATCCTAGTCGCATCCGAAGCTTTTCAGCTTTGGAGTCTGGGGTCCGCTTTTACCAGTCGTAACTGTTGATTTTGGCTAAACTTCGATATTTTATTTCTGTGATTTCTGGCCTAAATATTATGTTATGTAGTAAACTTAGAAGTTGGCATTGTTTTGATTGACCTACATTTCCTTGCTCACGAATAGTGTCTAAGAAAGGCCTAGACTCTAGGCCTTTCTTGATGTTTAAGGTGAAGGATACGACAGTCTAGGCCCTAGACTGTTGTATCCTTCACCTTAAACATTCACGATCAAACATTTCAGTCTAGCTGTCTGCTCTACGATCAAAACGTACTTTACATTAAGAAACTATAGCCAATATCGCCTTTGTTTTAGAACACGATACGACATTGATTTAGTTATGGCTGTCTATATCCATACTAATATTATAAATGCGAAAGTAACTCTGTCTGTTTGTCTGTCTGTCTGTCTGTCTGTCTGTCTGTCTGTTACGCTTTCCCGCTTAAACCTCTCAACCGATCTTAATGAAATTTGGCACAGACAATCTTTAGACCCTGAGAAAGAACATAGGCTACCTTTTATCCCGGAAAAATTTGATGTTCCCGTGGGAAATCTAAAAAGCGCGATATAACCGAACTCCACGCGGGCGAAGCCGCGGGCGGAAAGTTAGTTAATAATAAAACTAAAGAGTTTTTTTTAACGCGCTAATCTCTGGAGCTGCCAGTCGGGTTTGCAAAAGTCTTTTGAATTTTATAGCCCAGTTCTTCAGTAAACTTGTAGGTTGTTTAACATCTTGTTACAACCTTTAGGAGACAGCCAAAAAGAGAAAACATTAGAAATTTTGCTACTTAAGCGAAAACATAGTATGCAATAGTGATGTCTGGTAGTGAGTCCAACGCGATAGTTCGGGCACAAGAAAACTCCCTTGACGTAGTTATCCGCAGATGCTATTCCTTATACACGCCAAATGAGTTACACTTTTACTTAACATTCTAAAGTCATTCTCCGAAGGATTAGGCAGAGGTGAACCTATCTATATTAACCCACATTTGATCAGTTACGTTAATTCATATGCAATAAAGGGTGAGTTTATCACCATAAACCGGGCACAGATGCAAACTCTGGGCTGATACTAGAAATCCCAGATGGTAAAACCCAATACCATTTCACCCAATACAAGGATCTCAGGAGGTCCTGGAGTCCTCGGGCGTTCTCCCGTAAAGATGCCAATTTAAGTAGATACTTTGTATTCATTATCTCTCTCTACCTTAAGATGCCCACGCAGTACCCGGCTATTCATAACCTCAACATTTCACTCACAAAACACATTCAGCCATTTGTATCACGAGAATGCATAACAAAAGCTTGACAAGTAAAACAGACAGTTACAATTTGGGTTCTGTCCAACTTCGGTTGGGCTGTCGCCATTCTGCAAGTTTCCATTTTCCCAAACCCTTTGTTTGGGCGTCATAAACAGCACGGTGGGTCTACTTATGTTGGTTCAGCTTAGAGCTCAACAGGGTTGTGTTCTGAGCCTTGACCTCCAGGAAAGTGGGTCAGGCCGGGCCGCCCAGTCTCCGGATGATTATGCATTTTGTATGCCGCTAAATGGGGAAATATGGGATGTGTTTTGCCTTTGTTTAGCTTTTTTCTGCGTGAGGTTAAAAAGGATCAGTGTTAACGAGGTTGTATAATGTTTTGTACGTGATTTTTACAGCGATGGCGTTGTGTTCGTGTTGGGATATTGGATTTTGATATTTTTATACGGCACTCTGTTTATTTGGGTTTCAAAGGTGATTCAACATTGATTAACCGTTCTCTGTTTTTTCCATTTTAAAACGTATTTTTCGGCACGTATCGCATTCAAGAATCGTTTAAACTCTAAGCTCCAGTATTAACGATCCAGAGAATTTGTTGGTACTGGGATCTATTAAACCAAATCGGTTGTAAACCCCAAATCGATACGACATTAGGAGTTCTGAATTAGAACTTATTTACTGATTGTTTATTAACAGATCTAATAATAACATACACAAATAAATAAATCAAAGCAGAATTTCCGATGAAACTCGAGTTGTCGATGAATCGGAAATCTTTTCACATTCCCTCCGATAGGGATGCCTTCATGCAACCAATATCCGTTTCCGTTGTCTGCATCTGACAACTTCCACGACGCGATGGATTTATTCGTTTTAAGTTCTGTGAGTTGTTCTGGAGTTTTCTTTGTTCGATCTAGATTAGATTTGTAAGAGAAGTAGGAAAAAATAGTCATATTGCTCGAGTAGTCAGGAATTCCAATTTTTGCTATTATAGCTGCAGTTTCTATATGATGGTGCTATTAATATCGTGTCTATATTTTTGAGCAAATAGAAAGAAATTCGCTTATGTATATTAAATTACTATGTATTAAGAGTGCCACTATGGACTGATGAAACTGAGGAGTGTAAGTAAAACTAAAAAAATAATAATTTAAACTAGGTACATCAAGTAGTAGTAAATAAAACTACGAAGACGACGTCATGGATTTGCAATTTTATGAGGCCGTAAAATTCTTGTTCTTTGTGCAAGATATATATATAACTTCTTGGTATAACAATGTTTCAATAAATGAAAGCCGAGATTACATCTTTTCAGAATTCTTTCAGAAGTTTGCAAAGGGCTTATTTTTACAGCATCCTAACATCCTGATTTCATTTATGTTGGACAAAGTGGTTTCAGGGATACAAATTGCAGTGTTCAGGCTGACTGTTTCATTTTTTTTTGTTCAAATTTTCGCGTTTTGTCCAACGCGCCTGTAAGTTAAGTGATTTTCTGTAGTCTGGCTCTGGACCGCTCGGTAAATACACACATAAACAATCTCTAGGGATATTATAAAATACTTCTTAATTTAAAAACTAATTACAGTATAAAAAAAGTTTGGATATACTTAAAATATTTTCTTCTCCACCACCTCTTTCGAAATCCAAAAAAAGAAAAACTTATTTGGAAACAAAAGAATGTCGATTATTCGGATTTGGCGGTCGAAAAGTTAGTTCATGTTACAATATAACAATGAAGTTTTGAATAATTAAAAACGATCACATACATTCTTTATTCTACTTTAAACTTGAGTTACATTTATTGTTATATCGACATTTGACAAGGGAAGAGCAGATTAGAACTGTAGATATGTTGAAACCTGGGGGCGCTATACAAGACGTGGTTGCTGAGACTCTGCAAACCGCCTAAAATGTAATCTTCAGGTTATGGTCAGCTTATCCAGCTTATCGTTCTACAGGCAATGTTGCTGAACGGCATTCAGGCAGAAATCGCATCATCACTCCTAGACAGAACCGTTTTCTTCAAAATATCGCTAGGAGACAACCCAATGCTACGGCTATGGCTATGCATATGGTGCAAATCTGACCACCAATAGGGATGTTTCCTGGGTAAAAAAAAAAATTTATTCTAAATAGAATCAATTTTTTTTCCCGTCTGTCATGCAGATTATAGAAAAATATTGGATACGTATATTTTGTTTTATCAAATCAATAAAAATTTACAAATATAAAAGGCATCATCAGGAGTGGTGGCTGGTGACGTCACTGGCCGCTAAAAAGTGTAGCGTGCAGTGACGTCACACGAGTTTTCAACGCGCTGTGTCGTCTTCTTTTTTTGTTTATATGAAAAAAGAAAAAATACGTGTCTAGTATTTTTTGGAAATCTGACTGACGGACTAATTAGTTTTTTTTAGTCAAATACCCTATTGTTTGTAAGTGACTAAAATGTAAGAAGAATATTACATGAAGCTGTTCTTTACTCTCGCAAACCACTTCGGGTTCCAGATTTGCGACCTTGACAATCGTTGTGGCGATTATAGTGGACTCAAGAACATTTGAGAGTGATGAGCAATGGTCCATGGTGCTTTTTTCTGATGAGTCTCGGTTTGGATTTCATCCGGATTCACGAAGATTAGGGGTTTGGCGCGTTCCTGGTAGCGAAGCCGTCTTCAGCATATCATGGTATGAGCTGGGATTCGTATGGGTGCGCGGAACGATCTCATTTGGATAAGAGGAACATGAATGCACTAAAATACCGCAATGAGGTAGTGGAACCTGTGATTATTCCACATATATAGTACAAATAGGTCAGGAGTTCCAACTCATGCACGATAATGGGTGCCCATACGGCTGCACTGATATCAACTGTGCTCAGTGAACATGAAGTGAGGGTTATGGAATGGCCTGCTCAGTCCCCCGACATGAATGAATGCCATTGAACACGCATGGAACATGTTACAACTATGAGTTATAGAGTACTATCAAGAGCTATGGATAATATTTGTCCAACTCTACACACACAGAAGAACAACCATTCCTACACTTGAAAAGAACCTGGGACCTGATACCGCAGTTCGATTTGGATGATTAAATTTTGAGCATGACTAACCGATGCCGTACTCTAATTAATGTTAGGGGAGGAAATACTGATTACTAAATTTAATGAAATGTCTTTAGGTTATTTTTTTACTTTATTTTTCATAATTCCTATATAAAATCCACTATGTACAAAGTCAAAATTCCACCCAATAATAAAATTAGGTACAAAAAAATCTTTGATGCATCTTTTTTATCATACATGTAATGCAAGCATTTATAAACTCGCTCCGTATCAATAAACCTTTCCAGACTGCTTAGGCGTATGCATGTCTGAAAAAGCTCCTGGTACATTGTGCTGTAGATAGCCGCTTGGTGATGTTGAGTTCTTCCAATATGCATTCTTTTGTATTCATGGTGTACGATGTAGCGTCCGCCAACACAAAACAATTATCGCCGTGTATTTAGAATCTTGATTTCGATTGAAGCAGAAATGAAGAGATCCATAGGAGATATAAGGTAACCGATATTTGGGCACGCCACAATAGCGGCGGTAAGTCCCATCTTTAGGGAGTGGCTAGAGAGGCGCCACGGCGCCCTCACCTTCCGCCTGATGCAGGTCCTCACCGGACACGGTTGTTTCGGGCGGTTCCTGTTCCGTATAAGGCGGGAGGAAACGCCAGGGTGTCACCATTGTGTGGATCGCCCTAAGGACACGGTAGAGCATACGGGAGCGGTCTGCCCGGCCGGCTTGGGTAGAGTACCGCCGTGTCCTCATAGCGGGATCGGCGGCGATTTCTCGCGTCCGACCCTGGTCCAGGCCATGGTCCGGAGCGAGAGTGCATGGCAGGCCGTCACCTCCTTCTGCGAAGCAGTGATGCTGGCAAAGAAGGAGGCGGAGTGCAACCGTGTACAAACGTATCGTTGGATAGCCGGAATCCGTTAAATGGAACGATGAATTGGTGAAAGCCGCTGGAATCTACTGGATGCGTTAAACACAGAAATGGCCAAAGTGACGGTGCTTGGGAGAGGTCTGTCCCCAGTGGACGTTTTTCGGTGAAATAATAACTTTCGAAATGTTCATATAGAGAATATAAAAAAATAAAACACCGTTTTGCCTTGATTTTGTTAGTCTGAAGCACTTTAATGAAGCCCCTGTTTAAACATGTATGCATCCTCTCCCGGCATTAAATATTCCAAGCATGTTCACGTTTATTTGTAAAGCAGTATGCTATTCTAAATATCTCTTCGTTTTAAAGGCATGCAAACACCGGATCGATTTGAAATAAATACCATACAAAGTACATTGACTGAATTCCTTTCCGGAGTGAGGGCAAAGTTGTGAAGTTCCCTTGTATTTCGCCAGCGCTCGGGAAGTTACGCTTGATAAACATTTGTGTTCAGTTTCAGAACGCGGCGTTTAATGGACGAGATACGAAATGAAATACCTTTTTGAAATTAAATATGGTTGGAGTTTTGTGCTGGGAGAAAATAGGAACAGTTTGAATCTATAGGTCTTTTTAGGAGCTAGATGCAGATTGTGTTTTCTGACAATGTAAAGACTACCTTTGTGTAAAATGTAGATGTAGACTAGTAGAGTGTAATACTGAAGAAGTGTAGAGCACTTTGCAAAGGAGCTTTTTCAGTTAAATATATCCACACCTATTTCTGTCGATTCCAATGTATGGGTGTTGGTGTAATTACGTGCACATAAGGAACTTATGCTTATAAGAAGGCTCAAAGTCACTCAAAGGGCAATGGAGAGGGCTATGCTTGGGGTTTCACTGCGCGATCGAATCAGGAATGAGGAGATCCGCAGAAGAACGAGAGTAACCGACATAGCCCGAAGACTTGCAACACTAAAGTGGCAGTGGGCAGGACACATTGCCCGTAGGACCGATGCCCGATGGGGCTGACGGGTTCTCGAGTGGCGACCACGCACCGGAAGACGTAGCGTGGGTAGGCCCCCGATAAGGTGGACCGACGACCTGGTGAAGGTCGCGGGAAACCGCTGGATGCGGGAGGCGCAGGACCGGTCGTCGTGGAGAACCTTGGGGAGGCCTATGTGCAGCAGTGGACGTCTTTCGGCTGAAATGATGATGATGATGATGAAAGGAACTTAAGCTCAGGGTACATCTACTTTGCCTCTGATATTGCTATCAGATCTCCACAGCTGGCAGTGGTACTTAACATCAGCCGACCGATTCTGTATAAATCATCATCATCATCTCAGCGTTAATCCCAGTCGCATCCGAAGCTGTTTTCAGCTTTGGAGTCTAGGTTCCGCTTTACCAGTCTTAACTGCTGATTTTTGGCTATACTTCGATATTTTCCGTGAAGCAACTGCCGTCTGACCTCCACAACCCGAAGGCGATATCGAAACATTGCAGTTAAACCAATCGTTGGGACCAACGGCTTAACGTGCTTTCCGAGGTACAACCAGACCAGTTACAATATTCATATTGATGCATATAATCTCACCGTGAAATAGTGTCAATCCATAGCATTAGGTGGAATACTAGCTCACTCCATGCTCACTTTATCTTTATTGGTTGGAACACACTACTACCACCTACTACTAGGTCTCCACCTACTACTAGGTCTATTTTGATAGAAGAGTTCGATTGTAACCTTGGATTTTTGGAAGTTTACCCTAAAGGATTAATTAAATTATAAAAGTTGGTGTGGAACTTACCGATGAGAAGTCGGCACGGCTTGTATTCAATGACACGGTAACAGGGCTTGTCCAATCTAATATCTCAATCACAAAAGCTTATAAACAAACACCCTCTTGGAAACACCTGCCATTTCTCATAATATTACGGAGAAAGGTGTCAGTGAGGTGTTCCCTTTGACAGGCACGTTCTTGTATCCTGCTGCCTGTCGATGCCTATTAAACTGATTGTCACCTTCGGGGAAAAGGGTGTTATTCGGAAGCTGTCGATACTTCCATTGGTTTCGTTATTAATATTTAAACGTTTCGCTCAAAATGGAGCAAAGACGGACTTCATGCTTTAGGCTTTCTCTACCAGTGAACCTAGGGTGATGTAGAGATTAGATGGCTCGTTATGAGCAGTCATGTATACATATAAGGTGTATTTTTTTATTAAGTAGCAGATAGTCTTTCACTACAACACTCTCAATACATACATAATGTTTAACATGCAAGATGTAACAAATACTTTGTAATTATTTTATTTTGATTTAAAAGGGGGTTCTTAGAGTTATCGTGGCCCTGGGGCGCACTGGCAAGTGAAGAAACCTGGGTGGGTTTTAGTCAGTAAAAGTCGAACATGCCCTTTCGCTCCGCCCAGGGCGGGAGAGGTTATTTGATGATTTCCCATCCTAAAAAAGGGTTCTTAGAGTTGCTTGCCCGTTCTTCTCCATAAGTACTACTCCTAAATCTCTATCTGACAACCGAAAGGACTATGACTATTGTTGCTTACAGCGCATGTAAAAATTATCCTCTTTTGTTGTATCTCCGGGAGGTCATCATGTGCACAGGGTATAGATTTTAGGTTTTGGCGATAGTAAGTACCTACTACGCTTTCGGAAGGGACAAAGAGATCCATTTTTCTGACTGACCGACCCATTGACATTTTATAATTGACTGTAATTTCTTTCATCATCATCATCAACTTCATCATCATCATTTGCCTAGCGTTTTCCTGATTATGTTGGAGTCGGCTTCTAGTCTAACCAGATTCAGCTGAATACCAATACATGGAGCAACTGAAATAAATGCTTTGAGTTTACTGTGTGAGGCGTTCGCTCTAACAGGCGTATTCTTATATCCGGTTGCCTGTTTCCCGTCGATGCCTGTTAAACAAATTGACATCTTTGGAAAAGAGGAGTGCTATTCGGAAACAGTCGATATTTCCATTGGTATTAAGAGTTGTTTATAAACGTAGTAAGCATTTCGATCGAAACATTGTTGGTACTCGACTTTGGACATGCTATGTTTAGCAGGGGACTTTGTTCATGTAAATGCGAAGAGAATGGATTGGTTCCATATAATTTATCATTCAGCATCTAACCATCCAATTCAATGCCTATTATTAGACCGACCAACGACATTTACATGTATTAGTAACCACCACGAATCTTTATTACTTTTAAATGTTTAATTGATAATCACTACAATAGCAGGTTCTTATATCACATTATCAGAAAGTTCTTCTCTTGTGACCTGTCCGCCAGTAGCTTGGACCCTTTTCCCGATACCGTGGGCTACTTATTTTAAATACTTTATTTAACGTTTAAGTATAAATAAAAAAAGATAACAATATTAGCATGATCTTCTTCTTCTTCAGCCTATAGAAGTCCACTGCTGGACAAAGGCCTCCCCCAAGGTATTGGGGGGTTTGTCATAATCCCCACGCTTGGCAGGTGGGTTGGGGATCGCAGTAATTTGATATTCCACAGAAGAAGCGCTGCTGCCGTCGTCTCTTAAACACCCACCCAGGATATGGGATGGTACTATTCTAATCCCGGTACCACATGGGTAGCATAATCATGAAAACGTGAATCAATAAATTAAGCTCATGGCAGTTCTCCTTAGCTTCTAGAGAGTAGAAGAGAAGCTTATACTTCCAGATTCTACTTCTAGCAGCTTCAAGAGAAGACTCTTTGCAAAATAACGCCAGAACACACCGTTCTTCGCCTTATGCACGTAGTTAATCTCAGGCACGTTTTTCTTTTGCAATTGGAGCCCAATCCAGCACCCTACTACTCGTAACTCTATCTCCTCATCGCCTACATCTCACTTTCTCAGGTCTCATAAATATGCTCCAAAAAATTACCCACTTAGCCAAAGTGATAAAAGCTTTTTAATTTTCACTGAAGAGACAGCTGTGCTGCTGGGGAGTTGGTCCACCACTTCTTTTCAGCACTAAGAAGTGGAGAAGGGCGGGCGTTTTGGGAGACTGACTTATGTAATATTGACGTTACCGACGTCGACGTGATTCTCAGCCTAATTTGAATTTTAATTTTAATCTATATACTAATATATAAAGCTGAAGAGTTTGTTTGAACGCGCTAATCTCAGGTACTACTGGTTCGATTTGAAAAATTCTTTTTGCGTTGGAGAGCCCATTAATCCAGGAAGGCTTTAGGCTATATAATATCACGCTGCGACCAATAGGAGCGGAGCATAACTAACTCCACGCGAACGAAGTCACTGGCGGCAGCTAGTAAGAAGATATTACAACAACGTTCTACGGAAAACTAATAACTTGATTGAGATATAGACGTACCGCGGCTAACGTATTTACGATAAACGCTATGATGCTGCCAATTTAAAAATCAAGTTTATACTCATTACACGTGTTTTGATGATCAAGGTGTTGCTGATAATAAACAGATTTCGCGTATTTTCGTATTTTCGATGCTATTACTTCTTTCAATTGATGCGTTCTATTATGGGAGTTTGTTTGCTTTAAGCAATTATAGTTGTAAAGAATGTAAGATACGGCCATCATGACCAACTTCATTATGAATAGATTCACTGTGCTCTTCGTATTGGTGAGTCTATGGCCCAATTGGGTTGTATCCAAAAAAATAATTTAATGTCCATCAGATAGATTTATTTTTTATTTTATTCAAATACTTAGGAAGATATATTGATATGAAATGTCGCATGACGTCACGCCGTGGTACAAAATATATCACGGCGTGACGTAATTAGCCTCCACTCCGTAACTTTAATACGCTATATCTCAGTATTTTTTGGTAATTTCGACAAAAAAATATGGGTCTTAATTTTATTTATCCATCCATAGTATAAGCCCCGCACGATGATATTGCGACGGAACCTTGTCACAATAACAGCTTTGTGACGTCATCTGTCACACGAAAGGACAGCTAGCAAAAGAATGTTAAATGCAAAATTATAGTTTATTAATTTTGCATTTAACATTCTTTCGGGTTAAGGATTTATTTGTATTTTATAATTTTATTATACATACACATACCTACTCATCCATATTCTGACAAATAAACTTTCATTATTAAAAAATTCAAGGAAATAATTCTTGTAGACGTAAGAAAAATATACTTATTCGTATATCTTTCTTACATGTTTATTAACTTTTGCTAACTACATTTCTGTTAATTTGTGAGCGGGAATTAAACCAGAGTACCAAATAACACCAGGATAGTATGTAAAATTTTTTTTATATATAATTCAATATAATCTTACCCTATTTATTCAATTCCACTCATACAGTCTTCCGAATCAGAACGGCTTTCTGTGTCTGTCGTTTCCGATTCACTGTCGTCTGCCGTATTTATGATAAATAACTCGTCAGTTATTCGATCTTTTTTCCAATATTCCTCTTCAAGCCGTTTAACATGATTGACTTCCTTTCGCCAGTCATCTGGAGTTATTGACGCCAACGCCTCCAATGTCAGAGCTTCAATGCGACTTTCCAACTGCTCCACATTTTTTTCTGACACCCTCATCTTTACCAGGTTCCAGATGTACTCAATGGGGTTGAGGTCGCAGTTGTAGGGTGGTAATCTAACGACCTCATGGCCATTGGCAGCTAATAAATTGACAATTTTATAATTTTTCGGCGGTCTGTGCCGTTTAATTAATAATTACAGTTCAGGTTTTGTACTGTCGTTGGGAAAGTCGATGTTGTGAGCTTGTAGCCACTCAACCATCAACTGTTTTTTATTGTTCATACTTGGTGGCCTATTCTCTTCCCTACTGTGATAAGGGGCGTTGTCCATCACAATTATGGAGTTGCGTGGTATGTTGGGTACTAATTTTTCTGTAAGCCACTTGGTGAAATTCTCAACATTCATTTGATCATGGTAATCGCCCGTTTTGGTGTCTGCTTTAAACATTAAAAGGGCATTGTCAACAAAACCGCTTTCACTTCCCGCGTGAACTATTATCCATCGGCGGCCGGGGCTGTCGTTCCGTCTCACTCCGACATCGGTTGCTGTTTGCCAACATTTTTTTACCGTGTAGTGTGCGTGTATCCACGTTTCGTCGAGATAAATAACGGGTCTTTTGTTATTAGCAAGCGAGTCATTTTCTTTCATACGTCATAAATATCTAGCCCTCCACGCTTGAATTTGGGGTCTTTCAATTAGAGCCAGTCTTTTTTGGTAGCATCGTTTAAATTGGTAGCCTAAATCACATTTAATTATTTTTCTTAATGTAGTTTCACTATTGGTATAATTAAGGTCTAATTTTGAAGCCGCCAAGATTTTGCGCATTGTGGGTATTTCTCTCCTCACCGTATACATTGAATGTATAATATTTCTTAAAGCTGTTACGGAAAACCCGTCGAAATATTCCTTCTTTTGTCTTTTTCCTTTAGTAGGAGTTCTCATTTTGCTGCCACTGGCTGTTGCCGACTCATGCTCTCGTCGCAATTTAGTCACAGTATTTTTTGCAACGCCTGTGGCACATGCCACACGCTCCGTGACTTTGGTTTAGCTGTTGCTTCGGTATTAAAATGTCCTCAGTAGTGTCCGAAGTACTTTTTAAAGCACGGTTTATACTTTCAAGAACTAACTTACAGTCCTCTTTTTCTTTAACAAAATAATTGTCCACTTTAATTATAATTTCACGAGCACGATTGTGAATTAATTTCTTACTCATTTTAACGAGTAACAGCTAACAAAACTAAACAACAAAACTCAAGAACAACAATAAAACAGGATAACAAAAACAAAAAACTAACAAAAATATTCGATGTGCGTAAGTGGGTAAGCGCGGACTGAACTTGCGAACGGTACTGACGGTGCGAGGTCGACTACGTCACCAAGATGGCCGCCGATCGCAATATCATCGTGCGGGGCTAGTAATAAAAGGTACAAAATATATCACGGCGTGACGTAATTAGCCCTCACTCCGTAACTTTAATACGCTATATCTCAGTATTTTTAGATAATTTTGACAAAAAAAAATATGGGTCTTAATTTTATTTATCCATCCATAAATGCGAAAGTAACTGTCTGTCTGTCTGTCTGTCTGTCTGTTACGCTTTCCCGCTTAAACCTCTGAACCGATTTCGATCAAATTTGCCACAGACAATCTTTAGACCCTGAGAAAGGAGGCTACACTTTATTGAAAAAAAAAAAAAAAGAATTATGTTCCCGAGGGAAATCTAAAAAGCGCGATATAACCGAATTCCGCGCGGGCGAAGCCCCGGACGAAAAGCTAGTTAACTATAAGACGGTCTAATTATTTTTTTTATTTTCATACCTTGGATACATCCCTATTCCCTTGTTAAATAACTAAGCTTAAGTTTAGGGCATCTCCGTAGACAGTTCTGACTCACCGTGAACTATACGGCAACCGGTTCCAGCTCACTGGAACCTCAGCCGCCCTAGCAAGCATTACAATATACAAAACCCACTATCGACCACCGCTCTGCGGAGGGGTGTGATACATACTCATCATCATCTCAGCGTTAATCCCAATCGCATCCGTAGCTTTTCAGCTTTGGAGGCTGGGGTCGGCTTTTACCAGTCTAACTGCTGATTTTTGGCTAAACTTCGATATTTTCCGTGAAGCGACTACGCTCTGACCTCCACAACCCGAAGGCGATATCGAAGCATTGCAGTTAGATCAATTGTTAGACTTTTGAGGGCTCCAACAACCCGTAACGACTGCCATTAGATGTTCGTATGGCAACCGGGACCAACGGCTTAACATGCTTTCCGAGGCACGACCAGACCAGTGCAAATATTCATATGTAAATGGGCGGCTGGGTGTAATACATACTGACGAGACGCAAATCCTGCATCTCGCAGCAGATTTTTCCGCACAACTGATATACATATGTACCACTTCCCGATATCAATCGTTGGGTAAGTGTCCGCTAGACGCAATACCCATCTGGTCGGAGGATCCTTTTTCTATGGAGGATAACTGACACCCTGTTCCTCTAAAATGTTTTATTTATAGAAATTACAGACAGGTTGTCTGAAACCTTAAACATGACATTATGGCCAAAAAGAAGTTAACTGACTGTCTAGAGATGTATGGTAGGTAGAATGTTGTACGAACCAAACTCATCTATACTAATATTATAAAACTGAAGAGTTTGAACGCGCTAATCTCGGGAACTACTGGACTGATTTGAAAAATTATTTTTTCGTTGGATAGCCCATTAATCCAGGAAGGCTTTAGGCTATATACCATCACGCTGCGACCAATAGGAGCGGAGCATAACCAACTCCACGCGAACGAAGTCGCTGGCGGCCGCTAGTTGTTAAATAAAAGAATGATGACTTCAACCGCATTTTAAAACACTGCTTTTCCTTTTTTTAACATTGTTGTTGTTTTATTCCAGACGAGGGCGGCGGCAGTTCGGACTCGCGCTCCGACAGCAGCGAGGACGAGGTCACTGAGCACGTGACGAGATCCACGCCACCGCCAGACATGGCCGCCGCCAGGGCACAGGTAAAACTGACGGTAAATCTCGAAAAATACAGAATAAACTGGACTTTCTTCCTTCTTTCTTCCACGATTTCAATTGCACGTTGAGCACCCTGTAATCAATGAATGACAATAATGACGACTTTCCTGTCAAAAATACTCTGGGCATAAACCAATGGTATTTATTTTTTCCGGTTTCTCCCAATGTTTTCCCTTACTTGTAGTTACGGTAGATGAGCATGACCAAATTATTTATACTTGAGTTAGTTCTTATCATTGAAATTCAGATAGATGATGAATTGCTTGATTCACACCACTTTTTGAAGCCTTAACTACGTATGATAGCCCCCAATCGCCCGACTTTTACTACATTCAGTACACGATTTCACTGCTCTGCGTTGGAAGTAAAGGATGACTGTTTAAAAGTGTAGTAAATTAGCTGTTCTATACGTCATTTTGACCACGTTGGGCACTTTTCTATGAAACAGTAGATTTTTTTATAACCGATGATATATTATATATACGCTCATCAGCACATAATTCTAGAAATCGTGCTGATTTCGTGGTTGCAGTTTGAGCATTGTCGTCTCTGCTACATTGTATACTATTTAATGTAAAAGGTGGTTCGACCACATAGGACTGCCTGCCAAACAAAGGGGTTCTGAAGATCTAAATAAAACCATGTGCTGAATGAATGCATACTGTTAGCCCTTCAATATCCCTGCCACCCCGTTTTAGAAAACAAAAATTCCAATATGATTAATGATTGCTACAATTACATGTACTTGTAGGTGCCAACGATCAGCGTAACCCCGCATAGTCCAGGGTTACTGGAAGACAGCTTGCAGCAGCTGCGACGGCTGCATGCAGCTGTGCAGCGCATGAGAACTGCGCCTTTGCCATTACTGGTAATTCATTTATTTATCTATATATTGTGTGACGAATGATTGGAAAGAAATTGGAGTGAAGAATGGAAGAGAACTTGCTACGCCATCGACAAGTAACATGGGAACAAAGACAGAAATTGAGAAAAAGCGGTAATGGCGCCGAATCTCCTCATATCACTAAATTAATTTTAAGTAAGTTAAGATAACATTTTAGTTTTTTTTTTTTTTTTGTAGTGTGGCACTAGTTATGACTTTGTGCCAATTTCAAGTAAAATAAAAATCTTCAAAAGTTCTTCTTTCTTTCTCTTATGGCTTCACACGGTTTGTGCATTTAGCCAATGTCACGTAATGAATCATTCATGTCGAAAAAGACGGCCGCGCGAACCGAACACTTAGGAGGAAGATTTGGTACAAAGCCATGATGTCGCCACTATGCTACAATATTTCACTGTTATTTATGAATTATTCACTGAATGCACTTTTTACTACATAAATCACGCGTTTTTATTTAGTAAACGACACTATAATTTAAAAGTCCAATGAAAAATGAGCGTGGCACTTATCTTAGCTTCCCGCCAAAACCCCCAACATTTTAGTTTAATCCTGTCAAATTAAGATATTCCATAGACAGTTTAAACGCGATTAAAAACATGGCGACCAAAAATACATCAATTTACGTCAGACGCGGACTAATTTGACAGGTCAAAACTGACATTTTATCTTCTGTCCTTTTCTTAATAAAATAGAAAGGAAAAGATGCTCTGAACTTAAATTTAGTTTGTGAGCATGGGAATCAGGGCTAATTACTATAAATGAACTCTGCGTCATATCGGCAATTGCGTTGTATCCTAAAAAATAAATAATTTAATGACCATCAGATAGATTTATAAAAAATATTGAACACGTATTTTTTATTTTTTCTTTCATTCAAATACTTATATTTGAGCCAAATTCGATAAAGAATAGAGGTAAACAAACCGTTGCTAGGCAACGAGTAGTTTACGCCTAAAAGACAGATGTTAACAACCTTTTCGACATACATGATATTCATAAAAGTAATAATCCTACTTCCTACTAATCTAAACAGTTTATGTATGTTTAGATATTTGTGATTTGCATAGAACGCTTAACCGATTTGAATGAAATATGACACATGTAAGCTAATTTCCTAATAGGTTAAATTTTTTGAGACATATTTTATAATTATTCCATACTTGAAAGTGTTACAATGCATGTGTTATGTAGTGATTTGAAAGTAATTAAAATATGCAAAATTGTATTGACAAATGCCTGAACTTTATTCATTGGTTGAATTTCACAAAATGTGTTTAATACCTGGATTTCATCCATCTTTCTCTTTTTGTAGGGCTATCACGTAAAATTAATGTCGACTTTTTAATGGTTTTTCAAAATACCAAGTTATTATGCATGTTATTTTAGTGATTCTATTGAAATATACTGCAATAGGAATTGTTAATAAATAGTTAGCATGTAAAAGTCGATAATCATGTAAATAACAGGAGATTTGTAAAACGTGAGTTGTGATAACCCTAAATTGCTTTGTTTACCTCTATTCTTTATAGAGCTAGGCGATGGTATAGGAAAATATATTGATTTGAAATGTCCCATGACGTCACACCGTGGTACAAAATATACCACGGCGTGACGTAATTAGCCTTCACTCCGTAACTTTAATACGCTATATCTAAGTAATTTTGGTAATTTCGACAAAATAAAAAATACAGGTCTTAATTTTTTTTATTATCTATAAGACGGGACTAATTATTTTTTTGATTTTCATACCTTGGATACATCCTATTTCTCTCATCCCTTAATGCATGGGTCTTATACATAACTGGTAAAATGTGGGTAGTTTATGTACTTTGGTTTTTACTTTTTCTTCTTTTATTTAGGCTACGGGTACCAGTCGGCTCAGCACGTCATGTCCTTCGCTGTGTAAGGACGGCACGGTGGAAGTGGACTGCTCGTCACCAACACATCTGGACTTCTACCCACAGAGTCGGAAGGGCAGCGGTAAGTTACGACATTTGAAGATTTATAGAAGACTAGCTTTCCGCCAGTTAGTTCGGTTATATCGCGCTTTTTAGTTTTCCCTTGAGAATATCAATTTTTTCCGGGATAAACAGTACCCTACTATTTAATCTGGACTTCTAACTTTACGTCTGCAAAATTTCAAAGCAATCGGTTCAGTAGTTACTGCGTTAAAACTAGGGTTGTAACGGAGGCTTGTTAGCGGAGGCGGAGGCGGATGCGGAGGCGACGAGTTTCACCTCCGCGGATGCGGAGGTTAACGGAGGCGGAGGCGGAGGTGAAAGTACATATAGAAAAACTGAAATTTATGGTTAATTAAAACATTTTTTTTTATTTTAAATACGTACATTAATAGTAGCATACTTGGTAAAAAAAAACTATTACCTTCTTGTAATGAAAATTAAGAAGAAACAAATTGTGTTTGCCGCATTCCCACCTCGCACTAGTTGATTCTTGACCATTTCGCGCTCAAACGCGGCCGGACGGTTGTTGAGCGTCGCAGCTTGCGCGTTATTTATTTTATAAATAAGTAAATAAACCTCCGTTATAACTCCGCAAAAAATTGTGCGGAGGCGGAGGCGGAAGCGAAGATACGATTTCTTGCGG
Organism: Sesamia nonagrioides; assembly: GCA_017933935.1. Taxonomy (NCBI): domain Eukaryota; kingdom Metazoa; phylum Arthropoda; class Insecta; order Lepidoptera; family Noctuidae; genus Sesamia; species Sesamia nonagrioides. The sequence continues at coordinate 1,048,803 of JADWQK010002064.1, forward strand.
AACTTCCGCAGTAACGGAAGCGGAGGCGAAGCTCCGTTACAACCCTAGTTAAAACGGAACAAACAAGCAAACTCACTTTCCGTTTTATAATATTAGTAAGGATTGCTTTAGAGAAAAATAGAGTAGAATAGAATCACTGGCTTTCTAAACAACAGCTGATCGATTCTCAAAATAAATCTCACCGTAAAAAATTTGGTGAAGTGAATTTAAAGTGACTTACTAACTCTAGAAATAAAAGAAAAAAAACCTTATGATTATTTTGAAACTTAGAATAGAAGTTTTTCTTTTATAAACTATAAACTAGCCCTTGACCGCAATCCCGCTTGATGGTAACCAGTGATGCGATCGTTGATGGTAAACCGCGCTAGTTTATTAAGAGCCTATTCACTCTAGCCTTGAAGACACTCAAATTGTAGTGTGACGGAAACACCGCCGCCGGCAAATTGTTCCAGTCCCTCGATGCACGCGGTATAAAAGAAGAAGCGAAACGCTTCGTCCGGATCGTAGTGGTGTCAACAACGTAAATGTTTGTTTAAACCAAAAAGCAACGTTATAAATAATACGTAACAGTCAAGCACTAGGTTATAAAGTAGTGCTTGACTGCGATCCCGCCTGGTGGTAAGCAGTGATGCATCGTTTATAAATAAACACACCAGTGTTTAAGGAGTTTATTCATAAACGATGATTAAAATTAAGTGACGTGCAAACGTCTAAAATGTATGGTTAAAGAATCGCTATGCACTAGTTAACTTAAACATGGTTTATGAATAAAGGGGATAACCGTTTATATCGAATGCTAAACTATACTATTTTCACGTCTTTTAGTCTTCAAGCAAAATTTAATTAAACGGATTTGTTAATATGTTCTTTTTGATAACAGTTTTTATTTTACACATACTTACAGGTGAATCTCGACAATGGGGATTGTGGGAGCGCCGGGACGAGGGCCGCCGCAGCAGTTGGGCGGCGCTCGAGCCCGGCCCTCGCACACACGACTCACACAGGCAGCGCAAGTACGTATCTATATCTCTTACAGCTTATTCATACATACCACTAAGTCTTGAGCATGCAATGAATCCCGATTTGAGACACCAAGGCCGGGCCGACATTGGTTTCAGTACAGTTTAGGCCTCTGCCTCAAATCTTGCGGGCAGCGGGGCGGCGGCGGCGGCGGTGGCGAGTCAGCGGCACTATCTTATGCGTAAAATCAAACGGACCGGTTCTCGAAACCAGCAGCGCGGCAGCGGGGCGGTGTCGGGCAGCGAGCTACTTCTCGCGCTCGAATCTTGCGGGTAGCGAGCGGTGTACATCTCGCGCTCGAATCTTGCGGGTAGCGAGCGGTGTACTTCTCGCGCTCTAATCTTGCGGGTAGCGAGCGGTGTACTTCTCGCGCTCGAATCTTGCGGGTAGCGAGCGGTGTACTTCTCGCGCTCGAATCTTGCGGGTAGCGAGCGGTGTACTTCTCGCGCTCGAATCTTGCGGGTAGCGAGCGGTGATCGAGCGTTAGGAATAAATTTGAATCAAAAAGATGTTGCCGCCATTGTTCACACATTTCTTTCGCGAATAAAAACAAATATCTCGTCGACACAATCGTGAACACAACACTACGCGGTTATAGTGACGCGCGATCTGCCCGCTAGTTTCGAGAACGGGTCTTCGATGCCCGCCCGACTCCCGCGCCGCTGCCGCCGCTGCCCCGCTGCCTGCAAGATTCGGGGCAGCGGCCTTAGACATAGTTTAATCAAATCACAAAATCATTATTTCTTCCTACTAATCTTATTTCAACCCAACCCGCATTGAGCAAGCATGGTGATTTCGCTCAATCCTTCTCTGTATGAGAGGAGACTTGTGCCCAGCAGTGGGACGATAAAAGGTTGATGATGATGAATCTTATTTTTCCCCCAAGGATCTCGACGACGATCGGTCACTTATTCGAATAGAAAACTTATACTCATAAGAATGATTTGAGACACCAAGTCCGGGCCGACATTGGTTTCAGTACAGTTTAGACTTAGTTTAATCAAATCACATAATCATTATTTCTCCACCAAGGATCTCCACGACGATCGGTCACTTATTCGAATATACAATATGTAAAGAAAACCCTGTCCGACCCATAAGGATAATAAAGGTTAGGTAAACACTTGACCAAATATAATATAAAATTTTAAATAATCATCATAGTAACAATACTATTGAATTTTGAAATAATCTTTTTTTCCCGGGAATTAATTCAAATTTCCCCGAAATTTGGTAATTTTTAAAAAAGTGACAACACCGTTATTATTATGAGCGAATCGCGACGCGACCACGTGCCGCGTGCCCTGCCCCCCGCCCTCCGCAGTAGGGTTGCTTACCGCACATCTATTAAGTTAGCTCTTTTTGCGAAATAATATTTTTTTAGGGGGATTTTTTTTTTAAGTTTAACCGGGCTTTGTTCCCATTAGTAGAATCATTTATCGATACCTAACAATACCTTCACGGATCGGACAGGGTTTTCTTTACATATTGTATAACTTATACTCATAAGAATGTGGTACATACATCGATCACTTATACACTAGATTCACAATCAGCGTAAAAAATGGTTGAACTGAACAAGCGCACAACGCAGCATTTGGGTACTTCTTTCATTTAGTACTTACTTTATAATTCTGACTTTAATGCATACGTGTAAAGTTGAATTTGGTTTGATGTCAGACTCGGTCGTAAAAAATAATGGCTTTTTGTACTGCTTTGTGATAAGAACTTTATGCAGTGCACTTAAGGCTGATTTTAAATGAATGTACAATTTATGTAAAGAAAACCTTGTCCCACCCATAAGGATACTAAAGGTTAGGTAAACACATGACCAAATATGATATAAAATTTTACGTAATCATCATAGTAACAATACTAATGAATTTTGAAATAATCTTTTTTTCCTCTCAAAAAGTGTCAACGTCGCCCGCGAATGGATAGCCTACCGCACGTGTATTAAGTTACCTCCTTTTGCGAATTAATATTTATTTTTTTAGGGGGATTATTTTAAAAGGTTTAACCCGGTATTGTGGGCATTAGGAGAATCATTTATCGATACCTTACAATACTTTCACGTATCGGACAGGGTTTTCTTTACATATTGTATATTTATTTTGCCTACTTTAGATTGCTTATTACTTGTCGCCATTTTTGATAACTTTTGTTCGAGACTGTGTATCTAGTGAAATGAAATGAAATGAAATCGAAATGAAATGAAATGAAATCGTTTATTAAGCAAGTAGGATCACTGATCACTTTTACACGTCATGTTTATTTTTTATTTTATTTTTTTAACTAGATGAAGCCGGCATTTCCTAACTGACTACCTCTGAGAAGAAATAGCCGAAACAAACTCAGGGATCATCGTCTTTTTTCAAGTCCAGACATTAAAAATGAAAATGTTTACAATAATTTACCTTATAATTACGCATATTGCTTAATAACAATTAACAATGCTTAACAGAGCGAGCAGCTCAATCCCAAGCTTTTTTGTCTTCTAAATAATCTGTGATTTTATAATACCCCTTTTTGCAAAGTTTGGCCTTTATATGGTTCTTAAATCGTTTAATGGGTAAGTTTCGAACGTCCATGGGAAGCTTGTTGTAAAAGTGTATACATTGACCCATGAACGAGTTTTTAAGTGAGTGTTTAAGTGATCGATGGGTACATAATTGAAAAAAACGCTTACTAAGCACAGTCATAGTGCAGTATTTGAATCTTGCCCCCAAGATATTATTCATTTGTCTCTTCTTTCGAAATACATTGTTTTCTATCTTCCAGTGCATTGAACGGTCACAGCGCGTCGCTCTCTTCGATGGAGTCAGAAGGCGAGGTGCCGCGACCGGTCAGGCATTCCACACACTCCCTGAACGACAATGATCTCGCTGTAAGTACTACTTAACTGGCTTTAGCAGTAAATCCGAAATATAGTTGACTATAGAGAATAGATTAGAACAGCCTCCGTGGCTTAGCGGTAGCGAACGCGGCCGTTGCGCAAGGAGGCGCGGGTTCGATCCCCGCACAGTACAAATATTTGTATGCATGAATATGAATAATTGCACTGGTCTGGTCGTGCCTCGGAAAGCACGTTAAGCCGTTGGTCCCGGTTGCCATATGAACATCTAGTGGCAGTCGTTACGGCGTTACGGGTTGGTTGGAGCCCTCAAAAGTCTAACAATTGGTCTAACTGCAATGCTTAGATATCACCTTCGGGTTGTGGAGGTCAGACGGCAGTCGGTTCACGGAAAATATCGAAGTTTAGCCAAAATCAGCAGTTCGGGCTGGTAAAGCGGACCCCAGACTCCAAAAGCTGAAAAGCTTCGGATGCGACTTAGATTAACGCTGAGATGATGATGATGATGATACAGAATAGATTAGAAAGGTGTGTTCAAAAGACACCGACCAAGAGTTGTTGTACAGACGACCGCAGATGAAGCTACCTAAAACTGTTAAATATTCCCTATCGACCTTGAGCCTTATTGTTTTAAAGATAAAGCTGAAAATCTAATAAAGAAATTTAACAAATTGTAGTAGCTTAAGGGAGCGTTCAAGTACCTATTACGTAACGCTATTTTTAAAGATTTTTGATCCCCCTTCCCCCCCTTGTAACGCACCGTAACGTTTACTGTACCCCTTCCTTCCCCTTCTCTAAACGTTACGTAACACTCAAGTGATCAATTTTATTCTAAAGTCGTAAAAAGTTATGTAATAGTTTTTACATAACGTCTTGTTCTTACGTAACGTGTTGTAAGAAAGACCCCCTCCCGCCCCTGTAACGCATCGTAACCTTTACGACCCCCCTCAAATTGCGTTACGTAATACTTGAACGCTCCCTGCCATTGTCTAGCCATGTCATTTAAAACTCTCGTTATTTGATTTGATTTACATAGTAAGAGTTTTGCACTTGAGACCACAGAAAAATAGAAAGTAAACAAATTGTCTATTTGAAATCATCTAACCTCATATCAATCGATGAGAGATAAACTGGCTGAAACGTTGCTTAACATTTTTTTTATAAGTTATAAACTTTTTTATTTTCTCGACATTTATAATCTCAATGCATATGCCAGTCCCATCGTACCCTAAATACAAATTTGGGCCATGACCCTACACAGATTCTTCGCATCATCGCCTTTTGGTTGAGCCAGGATTTTATGAAATGTGCCTCTTTGAAGTCTGTTCAGCCTCAAGACCCTGAACATATAATTTCTACCAGACTTGTATCGGACAGGAGCGTACCCAGCTGGTCTGGGGGAGAGGGGAGGGCAAGTCATGTCTAGTTGGGGGGGATTCTTTCTGCGGGGTTTCTATCTTTGTGCGTTATTGTCGTTCTACTGCGTGGTTTATTTAAAAGTTGGAGATAAGTCCTCGTTTTTTTTTTTTTTTTTTGAGATTTGTCCCCTGTGTACGCCCATGGTACCGGAGACAGTCCATCAATAAGTGGTCTGTCTTCGACAACTCCTCACTCCACACATACCTCCCTTCTGCAGAAAGATTTCGAGAAGGTGACAGCGGCGCTTCGTGCAGGGGGCGTGACTCCGGGCTCGGGCGTGGCTGCGCCGGCCGAGGGCGCCCGGCTGGCGGCGCGCTTGCCGCTCCAAAAGTCGGTGTCCACGCCCAGCATCGTGGCCGCGGTGCAGCCGCATCTCACGCAGCCGGCGCCTAATGTGTACGTACTATTAAGGTTATGTCCCTTATTATTTGTCTTGTAAATAATTTTAGACTTAAGAGATGTAGTATATTCAAGTTTCAGAGATCATTCACGATCGGTGAAAAAATAAGTAGACCGTTGCAATTTAACACTTATCTCCGTAAGTTAAGATATAAATTAGAATGATTGTGGAGTTTTTTTTTTTGTCAAACTTACAGCAATCGGTATAAATCATATTTGATTGCGATGAAATAAGGCTTATATTTCAATTACTCTTTAATTCTTTACATCATGCACAATACTTTTGGAGTCTTAGTCATCTCAAAGCCAAGATTTGCAAATGTTACTTAACTCGTGCTTTGACTTTAACTTGTTCTGGTCTCTGTCTTGCATTAATAGTTTGACAGTTATGCGACAGTGACCGAAATATCGCTTAGACTATCATGTGTTAAGTACCGTTTAAAGATTGTGGCACTAGACTCCATTTTGGACCTTAACGGGGAAATAAAGGTTAGAATGTAGGTACACTTATTTGCTACATAAAACAAAATTTCAGAGTTAGTGAAACAAGATTGTATGATTTTTTACATAGAGTAACTTCATTTCTAAATAAAACTACTCAAAAATAATCATAGTTAAAGCCTCACCATCAAACATAGGAAACATCAAAAATGGTCAAAAGAAACAAATTGTAGGAAGATTCTATAGGGTTATATATTCTGGTAACATTATTGAGTAAAGAGTATAAGTCATCAAATAAATAGAGATTAACAACACCACCCTAATTAGTTGTTTAGAAATAATGAAATTTAATGAATTACTAATCTAACATTATTTTATCAACCTTGTAGTCATGAAAATATAGTAGATTTTCCCGTAGAGAAAAGGTGGTACCATTATTATAGTTGAAGAGTATAACCAGACCGCGCATGACAGTAAATTACCCTGAACATGAAAATGTACTGGTATATGCTGACAAAAAATAATGTGAATGAACCGTAGGCTGGTATACAAGCTTCAAAATCAAAATCAAAGCATTTATTTCAAATAAACCAGTTACAGGCACTTTTGAATTGTCAGAAGGTCGGTCAGTCAATAAGATTAAGCTAGTCGCCCATTCCAAAGAGTAGGTACCTATGGAAAAGAACGGGCAAGAAACTCCATGGACACTCTTTTAAATTTTCAAGCTATTGTTACAAATATTTGATTACATCATTCATGTTGAAATCAACCGTGTGAGAACGATGCAGAAATAAATTGTACGCCGAGAGCGTCCATTACGGAAAACACACAAAAATCAATTCAGAAATTAAAATATGCCGTGGCAGCTAAGAGATGACCAGTCCCCTCCGACGGCGTCCGTTCACGAACATTGAACTTCAATTCTGTAACCGGTCTTTGCTGTAAAAAAAATCACTGACATCACTTATAGTAAAAGTTAACAGAGCTGCAGACCCCACTCTATTTCAAGTTAAACAAATATCGCTGTTCAGTGACGTCATTATAGAAATGTTTGAAACTGCAAGTCAGATTTTTGGGTCAATTCATCCCCGGCTATTTTGACTTACAACACTTTTGTCCTACACAAGCACATATACCTACAGGGTGTATCTGACATCGTAACGCTAACTTCGCGAAAAGGCTACACCACATGACACAAATAAAATTATGATAGTTATTTATGTCGTTAATGAGTGGTTACAGAAATCACAGTGTTTTAAAAAAAAAAGTGTCGGCTTGGCCTTTGAACGTTGCAAGCGTGCCGCCGTGCGGGTTTGTAGGTATGACTTTGACTCCTGATGTGAACTCTATTAAATCAGCTGATAGAATAGTTTTTCGAGTTTTGTTCACATTACGCTTTTTTGTGTAATTAGCTAAATAATTAATTTTTACTTTAAAATATTATTGGGTTATAAAAGTATAGCAATTATGAACGGTCTAAAGTGAAACAAACTGCATATATTGCAATCCACCACTGCGGGGTTCAGAATCATGTAATGAATCCATGGTACTCGTTTGTGCGTCGATGTCAGATACACCCTTTATATGAAATAGGTATTTGTAGTGTAGTATGTAGGGCAAATAAACGCAAATGATCCTGTATAAGTCCCCGTTTATACTTTGATTAGTAATTAGGGGAGTGCATACATGTTCTGCGAGATTTCCGGGGAGGGGAGAGGGGGGAGGGGTGCAGCTCCCCCACCCCCACCCCCTCCGGGTACGCTCATGTACAGATCCAGTATTAATCACTTACTCGCGTTGATCTTCCCCGTATTTATTATGCCCCTGACACGAAATAGTACCTAGTAAGTAGGACCTATTTAGGTTACAAACGTATAGTACAGACGACAGCACATCAAGCTACTACAGTCTGTCAGATTTCTGTTAGGTAACCAACTTTACCTCTAAAGTATTAAGGCTCAGAATATACTAGAGAATATTTAACAGTTTAGGATGGCTTGACCTGCTGTGGTCCGTACCATAATATCTTAGAAGAAACAAAGGATATTAGAGTTTTTGGCGGGAAGCCAAGATGAGTGCCACGCTCGTTTTTCATTGGACTTTTAAATTATTTATAGTGTCGTTTACCTAAATAAAAACGTGTGATTTATGTAGTAAAAAGTGCATTCAGTGAATAATTTATAAAGAACAGTGAAATATTGTAGCATAGTGGCCACATCATGGCTTTCTACCAAATCTTCCTCTGTGTTCGGTTCGCGCGGCCGTCTTTTTCGACATGAATAATTCATTACGTGACATTGGCTAAATGCACAAACCGTGCGAAGCCGTAGGAGAAAGAAAGAAAAAAAGAAGGATATTAAAAAAAAAATACACAACAGTCCTCCATTTTACACATAGTATACAACATTACAAGGATCTTTTGGCGCGTGACATAATTTGGAACTAATATTGTCATCCTGTTTTTTTTAAAATACAATTTAATAAACGTTTACGAACAGCGCCCCTTGTCAATGTTAATCTGGCGCTAAAAGATCCAGAAATATTTAAGTCACACCTCAATTTATACGGTTTATTATTCTTTTATCTTTATTTATTATTAATTACGTTCAAGCAACATTTGTGCATGTCCTATAATAAAATTGTCCAGTTTTAATAATTTTTGTCGTTATTGTAGCACATTTTGCATGAATTACCTTCTTTTATAGTGGACCCAACATTTAAACTCTAATTTAGTGTAAAATTCTATTACTAAGTTATGATTATAAAACGTGAAAAAGGAATTGTGAAATAAGGTGGCATTTATAAACACTAAGTGTCGTATCATCTATCTTTCTTTTGACCGCGAACAGTAATCATTTACTTCAGAACCTTGCGCTCAACCTGCTAGCGACTTGGCAAGTATTACATCCTTATGTGACGAAAATGTGACGCACATTTTAATATTCGCTATAATTTGAGCCAGTCACCCCAATCTTTGGTCCAGCCCTAGTGCGAGATACGCGGTGGGCGTAATGTTCATAATTATGAACCTTGCACCCTCCTCATATTTTGACAACCGGAGATCTTATAATGTTGAAACTTGAATTATATATCAGTGACGAATGCGTTTAGCTTTCGTAACAAGAAACCGAAACAAAGTAATTACTTAATAATCATAAGCAAACTGGTGGGCGCAAGGTGTAAACAGCCATTGCTTCAACAAGCAAATTCGACCAGACCGAGGCCGTCACAAATTATAGCGAATATTAAAATGTGCGTCACATTTTCGTCACTAAAGGATGTGATACTTGCCAGGTCGCTAGCAGGTTGGGCGTAAGGTTCTGAAGTAATTCAGCAACCTTATTAGAATGAAAATAAAGAGCACCGTGATTTGAATATTTGCAAAATCAGAGGTAAAATAACTGTAAACGTACTGTAGAAATCACTTCATTCAGTTCCATTATTTGTCTCTCGCTTGCAGAGTATATGCACAAGCGAGATAGAAACATCATAAACAAAAGTGGGCGTGGCATTTATACTCCAAATTATTTTAAAATGTTGGTTCCATTATAAAATTAGTATTATGTGTGAGTCAATTGTTTTTAATTTGTTATTGCACTGTTGCTTTGCTCAGGTTGAATTTGATAGCACACATGAATTGTTTTTATTTTTTTACATTTTTATTTGCACTTTAATGTATTACTATCGTGATTTATTATTTTACATTCTTTTTCTGTTAGACATTCAATCTGAATGTATTACATAGAAGAACTATCTCTGGGTTCCTCTAAACTTGCTTCTGATGACCTATTCTCATTATGAAAACTAAATACTTTGTTCACTGCTGGACCTCTGGCCTCTCCGGGCCTCTTTTCCAACAACACCTTTTCCCCCACCTTTCGCTTCTAGTCTGTCCCTACCAGCTCTTTCTTCGAGTCGAAAGACGGGAAGGTCTTGAAAACATCCAAAACTACTTTTTGGTCTTACAAGACGAGACAGAAATTTTACATTCCTGTCACTCGTTTTCATTTCTTCTTGCTTAATCGCAATTCCAAAGAAAGTCATTACCTCAAACTCGTATCTGCTTAGACCCCAAACATTCGACCCGCCCCCAAACTCTTTTCATTTCTACTTGCTAAACCGCAACTCCAGAGAAAGTCATTACCTCAAACTCGTATCTGCTTAATTCCCAAACATTCGACCCGCCCACAAAATCTTTTCATTTCTACTTTCTAAACCGCTACTCCAAAGAAAGTTATTACCTCAAACTCGTCCCTGCTTAGTCCTCAAACATTCGACCCGTCCCCAAAAACTTTTCATTTCTACTTGCTAAACCGCAACTCCAGAGAAAGTTATTACCTTAAACTCGTCCCTGCTTAGTCCTCAAACATTCGACCCGCCCCGCAAAATCTTAAAGTAAATCACGTCAGTACATACACGAGCATCATAAGCCTGTGGTTAGTGGCGGAGCGGCGGGGAGCGACTCGGAGAGTGACGACGCTTCGGCTGCGACCGTGGGCGTTGTCCAGCCCGCTCGGCATGCGCCCGCACAGGACCATCTGGGGTTACATCGACTAACTTTCTTGGAACAGTGAGTATTGTTGCAGGATTAGGCGGAATCGAAGAAATCAGTCGTGGTTCCAAGGCTTTAGGGAAGTCAAGTTCCCAAATAAATCGTTCAGCCCATAAATTAGTATTGCAAAGCATAAGTATTGTATAAAGCTATGTGATTTTTTTTAAATGAACAGACAGCTGTGCTGCTGGGGAGTTTGTTCCGCCACTTCTTCCCAGCGAAAGCACTGAGAAGTGTCGATGGGTGGGCGTTTTGGGAGATTGTCTTATGTAATATTGACGTTCAAAAAGTGCTGATTGTCAGCCTACTTCAGTCAGGTTACGAAAATGCCATTTAAATAACTTAAATCTGTCTCGAGTTGTTCCATTAGTAAAAAAAGCAAATTAATTAAATATAATACAGCTATCGATGTTGATCTGCAATAAATAAATAATTTCATAAATATTGTTTATTTGTGACAACCCTGGCCGATGCGTTACTGTCTAGACGATGTCGGCATTTTACACGAGATCAAAGGCGTCGACCTACTGTATGATTTTTATACTGTGGTAATGCTAAGAGATTTTTCTTCAAAGTCTGTTTAAAAGCGAAAGTTTTATCCCATTGAAGTCTGAAATCGCCAACCCGCATTGATCAAGCGTGGTGATTACGCTCAATCCTTCTCCCTATGAGAGGAGACCTGTGCCCAGCAGCGGGACAATAGAAAGGTTAATGATAATGATATCTCATTTAGCAGTAAAATTAGGTTACCTACTTAAGGCATCGGAAACCGACCACGTATAAAAGAGTAAGTATAAAAGCAAGAAAAAGTTAGCTCACATTTTTTTTAAATTAAAACTAGCATGCTAAAGGCACAAGCTTCGCTTGTTGTGTTCGTTTGATTTTACACTTATTTTTATTACAAAATAAAACGTCAATTATTTTCGCTTTTTCTGCATGCCACAAAAACAAAACACCAATACATTTTTCACGAAAAAAAAGGCTCTAAAAGTTCAGGAAAGATATGTAGAAGAGTGTGGTTTCATTGTACTTAAAATGTTAATTCTGTTATACAGAGCGGCTTTCGATCATCACGCTGAGAAGAGGCGGAAACGGGGTAGCTTGTTCTTCAGGAAAAAGAAGGTAATTAGTGTTTATAATACCTTGTTTATTTGTGTTGCCTTGCCAAGTAGTGTTTCTGTGTTCCTATTGGAAGGGTTATATCAGCTTTATCGCCTGAATGCGTTCTTGTGTGTGTTACTTACTCAATTACAATACAAATTGGAGTAATCTTCTTTATTTGAGATCGGCAACTGCTAAAGATTTTTTGTCTCTATATCTGCACCGCAGCACTCTATTGAATAGAATAATAAGTCACTTTTCTCTTCGATAATTGTATCTGTTTGTGTGTGTTTGTGCTTTATGCCTTATGACTGGCTCATATTGATTGTATCGTATTGAGCCGAAGCGTATCGCATCGCAGGAAACCAAACATTAAGAAATCAGCGATTGTCCTATATTATTAAAACACGTCAGCTTTTTTTAATCGACTGTATTAATCTGATTAGAATTTGTGTCATGACACAGAACAAAATCATATTTGATGATACTTATATATAAATATTCTTATTGTTACCCACATTTTAGCATTGACTAGATTGGTTTTGGGTAGTTAACTAAAGGAAATCATAAAAAGAAAAAAACACGTGACTTAGGAGACCATAGCAGTAGGAGATAGAGGAGAGAGAGGAGGAGAAGGGGTTTACCCTTCACCATTTTGAAACCATTAATGATAAAATAATTTACTTGAAATAATTCGTCTGGTAAGGTTTGAAATATGACATGCTGTGGCCAAACTGAACTAGCTACGTTCAAAACATGACATGCTGTGGCCAAACTAAACTAGCTACCTTCAAAATATGACATGCTGTGGCCAAACTAAACTAGCTACCTTCAAAATATGACATGCTGTGGCCAAACTAAACTAGCTACCTTCAAAATATGACATGCTGTGGCCAAACTAAACTAGCTACCTTCAAAATATGACACGCTGTGGCCAAACTAAACTAGCTACCTTCAAAATA